>CM062629.1:31530483-31632362 GCA_025617555.3 Puccinia polysora
TTCTTCAGTCAACGGTTTGACCTAGTCATGTAAACCGGTAACAAGATCAGTCAGCCACAAAGTCCAGCCCTCGTATAGAGTGCCAGTCGGCTGTTCAAAGAAGGGTACGAATAAACTAGAGAGAGATAAAAAAAAAAAAAAAAAAAAAAGCTCGCATGCCTCATATTCGACTTCCTCGAAATCCACATGATCGCTCTTCTCGGAGTGATAACTAGCTAAGGCTTGGTTCTTGAATAGTTTCTCACAAGTCGAGCACTTCAACCCTTTGGACTAACGTCATCGGTCGGCAGATGGAGTTCAAGGAATTCGTCAGTAGCCGGTCATCGGAGTGGGGGTAGGTGGGATGAATGATCGGTGTGCGGTGGAACGTTAAGAGGGGCGCGCGCTGATGATGCTCAGAATCGACGTTTACCATCTCTCCAGGTTGACCAGCTTGGTTGGGTTGAACCGATGATGATAGAGCCGTACCCTTCTCGACTTGATCTTCTTCTTCTCCTCCTTCTTCCTCTTCGACCGGATCGTCACCAAACTTCTCTAACCAATCCAGGGCTGCCTCGACTCCAGTATGGTTCGTCTATAGGCGCCATCGTTGATGTTGAGTGCGATAGTAGTTTTTCTTAAGGACGGTATCGATGAGAGAGTGGAAAGACTGACGGCCTTGAGAGCTTTTTGCGCCTTGAGCCTGGTAGAGCAGAGGATAAGAACCCAAGAGAGGAACGGAAGATCGACCATCGAGGTGAATTTCCCAACAAACAAGGTAGGAATCCGTAAGCGAGCGTTCGGATCGAATCGAATCGGATCTTGGGAACAAGTTTAACTTACGATTCAAATCCGAGTTCGAGTACTGGGGAATGAGAGGAGAAGTTCGAATGAGATCGGTGAGTTGGTCGGGGAGACTCGTTGAGGTAGACTGTCGACTTACGACTCTGGAGATGTTCGGATGCCATTGTGGGATGATGATCGATTTCACTTTTAAATCGTCGTGTTCTCCTTCGAGGGATCGATCGATCGATCGAACTGAGACTGTAAATTAAATATTTATTTATTTAATAAATAATAAGTATTCGAGTAAATGAGAGAGTTTTGGTCGAGCGATTCCCCAGAACTTTTGGAGTTTTGGTCAGGCGGCAGTGGGGCCACTGACGGGCGCTCGGGGGTCACCGGGTACTCGGAGTGGCTGGATGTGGCGACCCCCCCCCCTCCCCTCCCCGCCCCTGGCCGCAGCAAGCGCGGTGGCACGGAGAGCCGTACGTATGTATGGGGATATGCAAGATTCAATTTGGACTGGCGGGGGGGGGGGCTACGAGGGGGGTACCGGTAGACGGACGACCCACCCCATTGCTGGCCGAGAAGTGGAGAAACACTGTCAAGTGAAGTCAAAAGCAAAAGGAGGAGGTGGGGAAGACGAAAGCAAAGCGATGGGAAAAGATACTTCTTAGTCAATTCAGAAACCATACTTGAATCCGATCAACCAGATTGAACGAAGATCGAATCAGTAGAGTACAGAATCGACCGAGCTGGCAAAGGATTCGAATCGAAGAGAGAGAACGAGTCAGACGAACGACGGAATCTCCTCCAGCCATCATCAGTTAACGAACTCGAGAACTCTGCAGACCCTCGAGAAATCTCCAAAGATCGCCGCTAGGAGCCATGCCCAGGGCCACGTCTCAGAAGTTCACTAGGATCCATCAACGATCGAATTCGATCGTCGGAGGCAACTCATCCAATCGAGCAGTGGGTCAATCCACTCCGAGTGGTGGTGGTGGTGGTGGTGGTGGTGGTGGTAGTAGTAATCCAATCTTCAACACCGACCAGTTGGGTCAGCATATCCTCAAGGTCAGCACTCCTCACGATCTCAATCAATCCAGCCGGTTATTCATCGATAGTCACCCAAAAACTCATTGATGGATCCCTACGACGTATTACTATCAAATAATAATAATAATGATAATAATAAAAAACAGAATCCATTGGTAGCTCAATCGATCATCGACAAGGCTAACCTGAAGACGACCGATAAAGTCTTAGAGGTCGGCCCGGGTACCGGTAATCTAACGATCAAGATCCTCGAGAAGTCGTGTAAGCATCTGACGGTCGTCGAGATGGATCCTAGGATGGCCTACGAACTCTCGAAGAGGTTTCAATCCAAGAGTCTATCGAACTTTAAGTCGAGACTGGAGATCATCGTTGGTGATTTCCTAAAGACCGATCTACCTTACTTTGACGTTTGTATCAGTAATACCCCCTATCAAGTCAGCCTAATCTCCCTCCCCCTTAGCTCTATCACCCATCCCTGGTATCCCTCTAAATCCTCCCTGGTTAGACTGATCACTTGTGAACCTCATCTTCAGATCTCATCACCCTTGATCTTCAAGCTATTGGCCCATCGACCGACGTTTCGAGTCGCGATCCTGATGTTTCAGAAGGAGTTCGGACTGAGGTTATGTGCCCGACCGGGTAGTAAACTCTGGTCAAGGTTATCGGTTAACGTTCAACTCTACTCTAAAGTTCATCATCTCTTGAACGTCGGTAGGGCTAACTTTAGACCTCCACCTCTGGTCGAGAGTTGTGTCATCAAACTCGAACCTCTCAACCCTCGACCTAACATTCACTTCGATGAGTTCGACGGCCTCACTCGAATCTGTTTCAATCGTAGGAATAAGACCATCCGTGGATCGTTCTTCGCCTCCTCAGCCACGCTCGATATGTTGGAAGCTAATTGGAAAACTTGGTGCTCTCAACAGAATATCATGGTACTCCCCCCCCCTCTCTCTCTCTCTTCCTTCTTTCTTCTTTTGGTGGAGAATCCTAAATCTGATGCCTAAGCTACATGGTTCAACCATCCTGATCCCGCTTCTTCTCATCAATCTATGTTCTGATCGTCGCCGGTTTTATTGATCCTTAGATCACTAAGGAAGAGGAGGAAGATTTTTCGATCAAGTTGGAGAAGATTCTCGAAGAGTCTGGTTATTCTGATTCGAGATCGGCCAAGATGGATGTGGATGATTTTCTATCGTAAGCCTCGATGAATAATCTTCCTGTCTCTCTCACTTTGAACCCCCGGGGAAAAGAGAGCCTTCTCAAGTGTTTCACTCAACCTGGTCCCCCGGTACGATGAGTAATAATCTTGACGTGTTTCCTCTTCCTTCTTCTACTACTACTCCTTTCGCTGATGGCTATTGACTGGAATGGATACCATACCATCGATTTCAGATTATTAGCTTGTTTTCATAGACATGGTATTCATTTTGCATAAGAGCTCACGACCCCCCCCCCCCCCAAAAAAAAAAAAAGAAAAAAAAACCCTAGAACCGGAGAGGAATCCATTTAAGCACGTTTCGTATGATTCTCAACCCGGTGGGCCAGCTGGAAGTGGAGTCCCCCAGTAGGTCTGCCGTACGGATCTCCCATCGGATCGATTGCCTCTGTATTCTCTTCCGATCGTCCTGTACTTTAGAATATAATCACTACCTACAACAACCCAGACTTTGTTTGGCTTAGGTCAAGGGGGGATATAGGGACAGCCAGAGAGTGTGATGAATGGGGTTCTATTAGGTTGAATGGCCGGAGACAGATAGACATTGAGAGATTGAGAGAGAGAGAGAGAGAGAGAGAGAGAGAGAGAGAGAGATCTTTGACGAGTCACGATCGGCTCGTGATCTTTGTTCGTTCTTTTAACGGGACCATATCTCCGGATGGCCACCCCCCCCCCCCCGGGAGTCGGATGAGGTTTAACCGAGGAAGTTGAAGGCGAAGAAGTGTAGGATCAAGGAGCCAAAGACAAAGTCGGCGAAGGCCCTAGATAGATCGATGGGGTGGTAGATGAAAAGGAGGTTAGAAGGATTGGATGGTCGGTATGGAGAGAGGATGGATGTGAAGGGGAGGACGAACCTCTCGGGAGTGATGAACTCGAACCTAGAGGCGTTCTTAGGATCGACCTGAGACCTGAGACTGGCGAGCAGGACGAACTGGCCGAGATGGATGGAGAAGGAAGCCAGGAATCCGTTGAAGGGGAAGCTGGTGATGGCGAGACAGTAGATCAATTGGAGGCAGGCCGAGATGATCAGGAAGATTAACGTCGAGTCGATCAGGAGTAGTGAGCTCGGTGTGTCCTGGGAGGTTGGAGAGCACGAGCCAGGGGGAAGGGGAGGGTGTCAGGTTGGTGAGGATGAGGGGGAGGGGAGTAGGAGGTAGGATGGGTGTGGTGGAGCGAGCTTACGTTGAGGTAGGAGATCAAGAGATGGTCGATCGTCTTCGAGGTGATCACGAGGATCGATGAGGATGGTTCGATAAGCTTGGAGACCATCTCGATTCGATCTCGAGATCTCAATCTCCTCGACGAAGATGACGATCGTTGATCGGGATGAATTCGAAGAGCTCGATCGGGGGGTGGGGGTGGGTTTAATTCTTTGATTATTATTATTAATTCTTGGAGCGAGGGCAGTGGTCTTCGAGTGTTGGTTTTTTAACTCTCTCTCTCTCGTCTCTAGATAAGAGATAAACTCTTGGGGGTTTTTTTTTTTTTTTGTTTTTTAATCTCTAATCGTCCTTCGTGGGTCTCGTAGTTAAGATCGATCGATTCTGGGTCGATTGGATCGATATATATATATATATCTTTAGTTCACTCACCCCTAGCCCTTCTCTCAACCTCGCTTGGACTCGATCGTCTCTAGCTTAGTCTTCGATCTCAGTTCGATTGACTTCGACAGTCAAATCAATCTATCTTCGATTTATCGTCATCTCCCTCTTTCCCATCCTTCATTCCACTTCAATCCTTCCTTTCAATCTTGATTTAATTCTTCCTTCCAATTTTAACCTTGATCGTCATGGGTTTAATTTATTTAAAACTCTTTAATCCTTTTCGAACCCTTCTCAACTCGCGCGATCCAAACTGGTTTAAACCGTCCGCAGCTCAGTTGGGTGGGATACCCCATCAGTTATCTACACCACCGTCCCAATTTGTCGTCGAGCCACCCCACCAGCTCGCGCAACGCTGGGTTCGACGGTACGCCCTTTAGTGGGCGGAAACCGTCGAAATAACCTCGGCGACCAAGAACGTCGAGGCTGGTCGAGAGCCTGCCGACTTTTCGACGCTAATTCGACCCTCGACGCCCCGGAAACGCCGTCGATTCGCTGTCAGAGTCGATTCGACAGTCCTTCGCTTCGACTCGATGATCAGAAGGTCAAATATCGCTCGAAATCTCATCGACCTCAACGAGGCTTCGAACTTTTTATTCCTTCGGTGGCTTGCTTTTTCGAGCGAATAAATTAATTTATTACTTTATTTTCATGGTTGCTTTTTCGTAAGGCATAATAAATATTACATGATTTATCTTTTTTTTTGACAAGGGAAAAGCTATAATGGTTGATTAAAATCATTTTTTAACAATGAAATAGATAGAAAATGATAGAAATTGAAAAAAAAAAAAAAAAAATTGTTTTGATTTCTTGAGAGTTCATTCCAATTTGAGGATTTCAGCCTCCGTTGGCATGACAAATGACTCAGTTGTAAGATCATTTGCCATGGTCTTACCATCAAACAACTCCTCATCCTTTTTCAAGACCGCTTTGGCCCAGCTGTGATGAATTGTCAACAACAATTCAAGATTAATATCAAATAATGCAAACAAAAAGGGAAAAAAAAAAAAAAAAGATGCTTACGCTGTGATAGTAGACAACGGCTGTTGTTTTAATTCTTGCAACTCTCGATCGATAGTCTTCCAGTGTACAGCATCACCACGTATAGGACTGGCAAGATGAATTGAGATTCTGAGTCATAAGAAATCAAATCTAACCTTTGCTTGGAGAGGGGTTTTGCAGATGAAACTGTTTGCCAGGTCATGTTTGTTTTTGGGTCCAAATGCCTGGTAAATCTGTAATCAAGTCATTAATCAGTTCAATTGAAAGTGATTCCCAACTTGCTTTGGTAAAAGAAAATCACATACCTTAACTAATAGTTTGGACAACTTTGGAATGGGTCCATTCCTGGTGTGGTTACTCGTATCTGTAATGTTATAGAGCAGCTTGGAACCATTATGACCATAAGATCATTAGTAATATACAAATTGAATCTTTGGAATCAAAAATCAAACTTACAATGTTTCTTAAACTGGATTTTTCATACTTTACCAGTTTGCCAACAAACGATCCAACATCTTTTTGTGCAGTTGGGTCGTTTGTGTCATAACCAGGGGGCAGGTATTTTTTTTTTTTTTTTTTTGACATGGCCTGATTGTCTTACCAAGAAATCCTGACTGACCAATTTCAATTGATCTGAATATTCAATTTTTTTTTTTTAAAAAAAAGGAGGAAAACTTACGATTGTTGACAGTAGTAGTGAACCTTTGTATTGGCTCACCAAGCAAATTGTTTGTCTCTCCATAGGTCTCAATGTCGCATTGGAGGATCTTGGCTCAAATCTCCTCTCAAACCATCAACTGTTTTCATATGCTTGAAATAAGTACTTCATTTTGATGATATGAGACAGAAAGAGCTTACCCATATGTAGTCACTGTATCGATAACATTTAATATTGTTCAATCGTTGTAATTGTGTGTCCGAGTTGGTGGCTGTGTTGGATGGTTTGGAGACGGAAGAGGTTGTCTGGTGGCCTTGATGGTAGAGGCTCAGGTTCATATGGATGAGAACCATCATGAGTTGATGGTCAGTCATCTCAATATGCAAGATTGAAATTAGAGACCAATGGAGATAAGAACAAAAGGAAGTTTGAGTTGGTGATGGTAACATTGGATTAAGCTAATTAACAAAAGCAAGAAACTTACATCATTATATTGGTCCAAGAGTTCTTTGAGCTCATTCAAAAGTGGAAACATGTTGATCATTTTGCTTTGAAACAAATCGGCTGACACATCCTCCAGTGGGCTAGTTGATTGGTGGAGAGATTGATCATCTGGATCTGGGGTGGTATGACAGGATTCAATGGGTAAGCTGGGATGGCTGGGGGAATCAGGATCATCATCCTCAGAATCATCAAGATGTCTTTGCTTGGAAGGATTAAGGTTGGAAGAGTCAAGGGCAGTGGGTTGGGCCAAACCAGGTTGGTTTTGGAAAGGGTTACAGAATGAAGGGGGCATTTCAAGATTGGTTTTGGTTGTGGGGGGGGGGGGGGTGAGAAGGGAGTGATGTATGAAATAACAATGGGGAGGGAGGTAATGACAACAGAGTTTGAAATTGAATTTGAAAGGGGAAAATGATGATTGGTCAATCTTGAAAATCCTGTATCAGACAAGGTTCTCAGGGAATAGTGGGACGGACAGAAAGGGGATTAGGTTACTCAACGGTCATTGGGTCCACAACAGTTGTCACTTGATGATGTCATAGGTTTTTTTTGCTGGTGGGGCCACTGGTTCTTGCATGCGACTAAGTTCTCCGGTCTATCCAATCATCCGGTGCAAAACAACTGCTCCTTCTCAAATCAACTGAATACTAAGCAAGCCAAAATGGATGAGGGTCAGTTTTAGATCTTACTCATTCGCAGGAGGGACTTGATTGTGGACGTTGGTTTTTTTTTAAAAGAAGGGTTTGAGGTGATTCCTACGCCAAATGGATTCAAATATCAATGCAAAATATGCCAAGGGAGGCCGATGAATAGCCAACATTGGCAAAGACATGTGAAAACTCCCACTCATTAAATGAAACTTAGCAATGTTGAAAAAGGGACTCACCAAGAACCTACGGAAATGGATTCAAACGATGACTTTGGGAATGTCAAATTAAATGACAACTTGTGGATCGATTTTGATCAAGTCAAATCACCAGTTGATATGGATGAAATCAGTGAAACCTTTCAGATTGATCCTTGGGGATGCGGTTGGATTTGAGCAAAAATGTTGATTCAATGGAAAATTGAGATGGATGGCAAGAGTTTGTCCATGCAGAGTTGAATCAAATCCTTAGCAATCCTTCAACTCCTGGGAATTTTGAACTTGATGATGAACAGTTGGAGCTATCACGGCAGGGGGGAGATGATTGATGGTTTCCTTTTACAAATAAGGAGTTCAGTAAAATTTTGAGATAAGAAACCAAATACTGAGTAAGAAAAAAAATGATTGAGGAAAACTGACCTTGGATAACAGTTTTTTGGTAGGAGTTAGTCCGATCAATGCTTGTGGGTTATACTCACCACATGGTCTTGCGATCTCTATATGGACAGATTTGGGGGATTTTGGGCCTATCCGGGGTGAAATTGCCGTTGTGGAATTCAATCTGGTGCACAGGTGCCCATATCCGCAAATTTTTGGACTTTGCCACACAATCACAAATGTCCATGTTGGGGATCCCATGCTTCTCCCTCAAGTTGAAGGGGATCATATCCTGTGTAGGCTATTTTGGAGAAGTTTCAACTTTTTAAATAATTTGGAATTTAATTGTTACTAAATTTTTTTTTTTTTTTCAATGGTTTTTTTTTTTTTTTTTTTTTGGTTTTCTTTGAACATTTCAGGAGCTGTCCAATCCGTATGTGGCCCCTTTTTTGGACTTTTATCCAGAAGAAACCTGTGGATTGGATCATTCAAATCTATCTCAATCCAAGAAATGGCGGGAAATTCTGTCACCCAACCTAAGAAACCAAATGTTTATTCAGAAATCCCAACATTTTTATATATTTGAACCTGCACAATTGATTTCTCAAGAAATTGTGGTTCCTTTTTTTTATTTACTGTTTTGAATCAAAAATATACACCAAATGTGCCCCACTGGAACGTTTCATGCTCAATTCCACCACAGTGAAGATCACCATTCATGATCAAGGGAATTTCATGGATGCAAATTCGATGGACATTTGTAGTGAACAATTTCTGAAGGAGTACACCAAAATAGAACAAGATGGAGTCTTCTTATCAGACATCTGTGGAAAAAAATTGTATGGTGAGTTGATTGATGAAAATAAAATGATCATGAGGATTTAATTCTCACATTTTGTTTGATTATATTATGCCATTTTATTACAAATAAATTGATGAAGAAAGGGAAAATATCATCAGTCTCCCTAATCCATGGCATGTTAAGGCTCAGGGAAAGATTATTAGACATGTACCAATAAAATTATATTCAGATGATACTTCAGGAAATATATCAAAGAAATTTAACAAACACCAATCATTCTACTTGAAACTATCTGGTCTTCCTCCTCATTTATCCAATCAAGAATACAATTGTAAATTTTTGTCAACATCAAACAGAGCTGGAGTACTTGAAATGGTAGATCAAATAGTTGAAGAGATTAAGTAATTCCCAAAATTAATCATCCATTGAGAAGATATTGAAATTTTGAATTTGAAAACAGTCAACTGGTCACCCAAGGATTTTCTGCTTTTGATATCACCATTTCTGAACCAGTTTTAGTGATCACCACAGTCTTATGTTTCTTGGCAGATTCCCCAATGCATGCAGAAGTTACCAACACTCCAGTTCCTGGAATATCACTCAACCCATTTTGGATTTGGAAATTATCTGTCCCCAAGAGGCCAAATAAGCAAACGATTTCTTATCTTCAAAATTTCCTTCAACTTGATAGGAATGGCTTTGAGGTGAATTGTTTAATTCTCAAAATCAAATTGATCATCATTCATGGTTAAAATTTTTTTTATATTTCTAGGCTCCTAATCCCACCAGACTTTGGACTGAAACCATTGAAAAGACTCATCATCTCTATGAACTTTCCAAAATAAACCAAAAATCTTTTCAAATAATAGGGCCTATCAAAGTTAACAAACCGGCCATTAGAAACCCACCATTTTTTTTGACAAAACCCGCCATTTTTAATGGCGGGTTTCTGAAATACACATACCCCCTAACTGGTGTATTTCAAAATAGTGTGTTTCATGAAAATGGGGGATTTCAATCATCAAACACGCCATTAAACCCGCCATTTATGCATCATCATCCATCCACCATCCATCACATCTAAAACACCCATCCACATCAGCAAATCCATACCGGTTGCATCTCCATCGCATCACACACATCTCATCTCCATTGCTTCACATCTCTATTGATTTTCACATCTCCATCTTCATCAATCATCCTTTGGGCACCAGATACTTACCCAGATTGTCTTCTCCACCTCTGCTCCATTTGTGTCTCAATAGCTCAAAACTTCCGCAGGCCCACTTGCCACCAATCTTGCGTCAGGAAACCATCAGGATTGGAACTCCTTTGATCTCAATTACCTTGAATCACTCAAAGCCCCTAAACTGATTGAAGCTGCAAACAGACCGCTCTTCAGTTGCGCTGGCATAGGTCTTCTTTTCTCCATTAGATAAAATGGCACTAGAGCACTCTTGGCCTAATCTAACCTCGTTTTCTCTCCCTCAACACTCTCCCCCTAACTTGAGCAGTTTCTCAAGGATCAGCCCGTCAACCCTCATATATTTGATGCTACCCACTCAGGGTCCTCTCTACACCCATTCACCAGCACATTTGGTCAAACGTTTACTCTTCCAATTGGTACCACCAGAACCTCACATGAGGTAAGCATCAATGTCTTGATTGACTCCTTGAAAACCGCTCACTCATCATCATTGACCCAATCTTACAATGTCTCTCCTTTGATTAGTCATACAAAGAAATCATGATTCCGGCTCCCGCAAAGATTCTGATGCGGTCAACCAAACGTCTTAAGCACATCAAAGAACTGGACCTGTCCATCCCCTCAGACTCAAATGGCCTCATAAACACCCAATCTTTGTCATTGGATCCTCCAACAACATCAATCCTTTCCTTGAGCCTTTGAGGCTTGTTACTTGAAGGATTGGGTTGTTTGTTTTGGCAATGAGGCGGGCAGTAAGCATCAATGGTTCTATCTATCTACTTTCTCTTCCCCTCACCCCTTGACTCATTCTCTCTCTCTTTTTTTTTTTTTAAAAAAAAACTACCATCCCATTCAAAATCACCGTGCTGACCTCACCTTGTGTTGAACCAAATCAACCAGATCTTGACACCCTGGCATCTTCAATTGCGTTTGCTTATCTCTCTAGTCAACTCAAGCCCTCCATCACCGGTAGTCATGCTTGGCATTACATCCCCGTCCAACAGACTAAGGCCACCGGTTTTTATCTGATACCCAAAAATATGAAAGTACTCAAACTGGTTAATCTCTGCAATCCTAGTCGGACTCAACCCATCCTCAAATTGATCTGCTCTGATCAAATTGATTACTCTTGGTTGACCCCCTACGGTGCCCAGTATGCCTTACTGGATCATAATCGGATCAATTCCACCCTCTTTGGTACTTTGGCCCAAGTTGTCACCGTCATCAAGCACCATCAAGCCAAGGCCAATAATCAACTCTATCAATCCGCCAATCCTTGACTGATTCAGGTACCCACTGGTAGTTGCGCTTCCCTCATCGCCAATCACTTCTCACCTACCCTTTCATCCTCCAAGATCCCCACCAAGATCATCAATTTGCTTCTCAGTGCGATTGCTATCAATACCGGTAACTTCAAAACCAAAGACCGGGGTGGTAAAGCAACCAAGGCAGACTTGATTGCCCATGACTGGCTCCTCAACCGCTCCCGATTCTCATCAACTGAGCTGGCATCTCTCTCAGGTCCATCAACCCTCAAGGAATACTGCCAAGAATTATCAAGACTCAAGGATGACGTCTCAAGCTTCAATTCAGCCGAGCTCCTTTGACGTGATTATAAGCAGTCTGAGATCAACCGTTGGAAGCTTGGTATCACATTGGTACCAATTGTCCTCGAAGACTGGCTCAAGACTAAGAATGGTGGAGATTGGAACGATTTCCTGGACGTTCTGAAGCAACATTCCATCGAGAACAAGCTCAACATTGCGGCTGCCCTCAGGAGTAAGTTGAAGGATAAAAAAGCTGATCTGGCCGTCGACAACTCCCAACGTGGTCGCCACCTCATCATTGTGGTCAGCAGTGCTATTTCACCCCAAACATGGGCTTATTATTTCAGATTTGTAAATGGCTTGGAGGAACATGATGATGATCAGGAGGGGGAGGAGGAGGAGGAGGATATCAATCTGGAGGATTCTGAGAAGCCCTGGCACTGTGAGATTTTCATCCATGGTGAAGTATCCCAAAGTTACTTTGTTGGTACCTTGATGCCACATCCCCATCATCCCAAACTGGTTGCTCAACTCGGGATCCCATGGAACCCCCTCCTCATCCTCTGGTCCATCCTCTGCCCTTGGTGAGTCCCCCCTCCCCTTCATCTTCTTCCTGCCATTGATTGTTTTGGCCAATCAATGCAGAGTTTTTGGAGGGTACAGGGAACTGAATTTCCCTTTGTTTTTTCTTTGTTTTTGTTTCTTTTTTTTTTTTAGGTTTTCTAGCTCTTCCAGGTTTTGATTTTCATCTCTTTTTTATTTTTTTAATCCCACCGTTTGTTGCCAATAATGAGAACGTTGCTGACATTTTTTTTTTATTTGTTTGACCGATCTTTTGGTTTGTCCAACCCCTTTTTTGATATCAATTCCTTCAATGCCTACCAAACTCAAAATGTTATACAACCATTCAAATTTCACCTTGATCCTCACCTTGGGTGCAGCAAGTGCCTGGGAGGGAGAAAGATGGAAGGAGATGGTATGAAAAACATAAACAGAGGTGGCAAGCAGAGGAATCGTAGAAAAAGGAGGGCTCAAATGAGGGATTTGGAAATTTCTTTGGAAGTGACTGACAACTGGATCAAGGAAAAGTTTTCCTGGTCTAGACAAAAGCTATGCCCTTTGGATCTGTACCCTGCTATCACGGCTGAAAAGAAAAAGAACGCTTGAAAACCCACCCAGGAAGAATTTAAGCAAGCAAAACAGACAATTGGGGCTTTCCACTTCTTCCACCATGGAAAAGTTATCGTGCTTGACCAATCTGATCACCATGCTCTGGTTGCCGTCATTGAATTTGTGCCTTTGGATTGACTATCTGAGCAAGATAAGAAAGATATGAACTTTGTGACAACATTCCTTCACTGTTCAAAACAATTTGTCAACCCGGTTGGTCCCTCAAGATCTTGGGGTGGAAAAATGTGGGCAATTGGTTGGCAAAAATCAATGAACCCTTTGGAGTTATTTGGAAGTTATGTGAAGAAATCATCCATTAGATCTTCTCCTCAAGAGTACGCTGTCCTCAACCTGAAGGCCAACAAAGTATCCCAAATTTTAGGACAAATGTTTTGTAATTTGGCCAAACTTGCCTTTGAATAAAACCGTGATACCATGAAGGACAGCAACATCCCCTCTTTCTCTTTGTTGGAATTTGGTTCCAAGCCTACACCTTTTGATTGCTCCCCACACCTCACTTTCACCTTGGATTCTTTTTACAATTCTCCTCATATTGACAAAGGCAACATCTCTGGCTATTCCTTTTTACTTGTGGTCCCAACCAAAAAATCAAATGGTCAACTTATTGAAGATACGCATGAATATCAAGTTTCGGATGGTAAATTTGTTTTTCCTGACCTTGGCTTTTGAATTGATTTCAAGCAAAAAGGTATAGTCAAAATGGTTTGGGCGGCTAACAAGTACAAGCACTGTACCTTTCCAGCTGTGGACACAGCAACACATACCAGAATGGCCATGTCACTCCAAATTAATAAAAAAACTCAGAGCACTTGTAGGGACATGAAAAACAGCCAAATTTACTCTAGAGAAAAAAATATCAATAAAAACAAAAAAGATCTGTATATTGGTGGGGTTAAGAATGCTCTCAAACATTGTTGTAGTAAAAAATAATTTGTTTTTCTTTCATCCATGCAAATATATTTACAAGCCCAGCATTTGAGTAATCTGCTGTATTTATTCTACCAATCTACCACTTCCAATGCAAGCCAAAGCTACTGATACCTTATCCTTTTTTTAGTTTGCCCATTGTTCCCTCTCCTTTTCCAGTTGCACTTGCTGCCGATCCTTCTCCTTTTCCTCTTTTTGAAACTCTAGCTCAGCTTGTTTCAACCTCCACTCAGCATCCAATTTTTGTTGATTAGCCAAAGTCTCGGCTTGCTGCTTTTGACCATCCATGGCCAGTTGACAATCCCACTTTTGCTTTTCAAACTGAAGTTTATCTGATTCAATTTGTGATTTCACTGTTTTTTGGAGGGGAATGGCAATGAGCATGATTTTGAAAGCAAGGATATTGAATCAATCAACTTACATGAATCTCGCTTCTCCATGATTTCTTCAAAGCCCAAAAAACTGGAAGTGTTTCTCCTCTTTTGATGACTTTTGGGGTTGACATTGATGGAATTGGAGGCCTTTTGCTTACCCTTGGCAGAGGAGGTTTGAGTCTGAAAGTCCTCACTAGTATTTGAAGGCAATGTGGGAGGCCCCATTGGCTTGAGTTTTCGGCCAATCAAAAATGGATGAGCCTGTTTTTTTACAATGTAAATCAGTCAGGAGCAACCAGACAGAATCAAAAACAATTTATTTCCTTACTTGAGCAGATGTTGATGGCACTGGTGATCCAGGAATAACATCCTCCTCATTGGGCAAGTTCTCCAGTTGTTCTGCCCCAGGAAGAGAGCAATCAAAAGAAGGAAGTGAGGGGTCCAAGGTTGGGATTGACTGATCAATCAATACCAAAGTAGAAGTGATTGGAGCCGATTGTGTTTGAATATCCTCCTTGTCATCAGATGGGGGCCACTCCAAGGCCAAGGTTTCATCAAGGTCCCCGTTGGTAGGCTGAGCATCCCCAGCCAAGTCCTTGGCATCAACGGAATAGGATTGTTGGGAATTGAAAGCAGCTAAGGGGGTGATGTTGGCCTTCTTTCCAAAGATTTCATCCATTTGAATATAAAAAGGACAAATGGAGTCCAACTTATCAACCACTGAGTTGATTCCTTTGGCTTTGTCCAAGTTGGTGATACCAAAGCCAGTGGAGATAGACATGGAGTGAAACTTTTTGTACTTGTCTTGATAGTTTTTGAACCGCTCCCTCATCTGTTTGAATGACAGATCCAGCCTACCTTTTGTTTTGTTCTTGAGTTCATTGGCCATCAGGAGATAACCATTGACCTTAGAGGATGGAGGTTGGCCAAAACGTGTTTTGTTGTTGGATCCAAAGCAGGCATTGTAGTTGGAGGGAATTTTCAGCCAGTTTACCAGGATGATGTGATCAGCTCTCTTGAGCTGACTTGAGCCCTTGGAAGCTGATTGGGGAGGATTGTTTTTTGTGGAGTTCCTTGGCAATGTTCTCTTGGGTGTGTTGGACTTGCGGGGGGAGGTTTGCTGAGGGGCCATTTGAAAGAGTAAGGGCTACGCAAGTGATGAGAGCGATAAAGTGATGAGAGTGGTGAAGTTTTGAGAGCGATAAAGTGGATGAGAGTGATCAAGTGATGAGAGCGGTTAAGTGATGAGAGTGATGAAGTTTTGAGAGAAATGAAGTGGATGAGAGTGATCAAGTGATGAGAGCGATAAAGTGATGAGAGTGGTCAATCAATTTTATGATGAGGGTGGGGGTAAAAGATTTTCCGATGAGGTCGGAGGTAGAAGGAGGTGGGAATACAGGGGTGTATGACGTGGACAGGTGGTGGAAGCATTTAAATACTTTATTTTAAAAAACCCACTTATTTCAGGTTAACTTTGACACGTCTGATCTGAAATAAGTGGGTTTTTTTTGATTTTTAATGGCGGGTTTGAAATGGCGGATTTGGGTTGAAACCTGCCATTAAAAAATGGCGGGTTTGGTTAAATTTGATACGCCCTAATGTCTTCATCCTATGGTCTTGTGGATTCAATCAACAATAAATTTATTGAACAAAAGAGAGAACCATCAATCCTTCAAAAAATCCAGGAACTAGAACAAACAGACTACTCCAAACTATTCAATCCATTTTTGAAGCTTGAAGGTTTTTTCCTCATTAAATTAATGAATTTTTTATGATAATCAGACATTGATATTTTTTTAATTTTAATTTTTTTTTAAAAAAATTTAACAGGATTTGATGGCTGCCTTGACAATCCAGTTGAAATTCTCCATGTGGTTCTCCTTGGTATTGTCAAATACTTGGTCAGAGATTTTATTCAATCATTGAAGAAATCTAAATTCCCATTACTGAGTGGATAAATCCAGTCTTTCAACACCAATTCACTCAACATACTCTCTCTTCAGCCAAACTATTTAATCAAACATTCACTGAGCCTGGTTGGAAAAGATTTCAAAATATTACTTCAAGCTGAACCTTTCACCTTTTTTCACTTTATGAATGCTGAACAAAAAATTCTGTGGACCTCCCTTTGTCAACTTTGCACCTTCATATTTCAGACTCACATCAAAGACATGAATGAATACCAAACTCAACTGAAGGCCCAAATAAAACACTTCTTATATCATTCGATCAAGATGTCTGGCCAATGGATCAACAAACCCAAGGTTCACATGCTTCTTCACCTCCAAGGCTCAATTTTGCGTTTTGGGCCAGCTAGTCTGTTTTCAACTGAAAAATTTGAAAGTTACAATGGAATTTTACGCCAAGCATCAATTCATTAAAACAAGATCAGTCCAGGATGTGATTTGGCCATCAGCTTCAGTAATTATCAGTCTCTACGTTTTCTTCTCTCTGCTGGTGTGGTATACAATCCAGAGACTCAAAACAACATTTCAAAGCAGTTCAAAAATTACCAGTATATTTGAAGATAATCTAGTCATTCAACATTCCATGGGTTATAATAGCAAGATTTATCATCCCCTCAACCAATATCCCTTTGCTAAACAAAAATCTGTTCCCAATGCAGAAAGAGTGCAAGTTCCTCAGATACTCAGAGAAAAATTCCCTTCAAATGTTGAACAAATTAACCAAATTCAATTAAAAAAACATGATATCATCCAAAAGAATCACCATATCTTGGAAAGTTTTTGGCTTTACTTGAAGAGAACAAATTCAAAACATTTACCTTTTTTTTTCTTTCTTTCTTTTTTTTTTTTTGGCATCAGATTGAATCTCCCGACTCAGTGGATTTTATTGGCAAGATCACTTCAATATGGCAGACTCATGGAATTAGAACCACCAAATATTTTTTCCAAGTAAAAAAGCTTGAAACCATGGGAATCAATCCATTCTACAACATGAGGGAATTTGTTGAAACAATCTCTGAATGTACAGTGAATTTTCAGGTTAGCAATTTCTTCCTTTCAATTTCAGATTCCACAGATTCTTGCTTAAAAAAAATTGATTTGAATTGAATACAGGCCATCAAAGGCTGTTTGAACTTGCAGCACAATTGCCATGATGGTAGTTGCCAGCTTCAAAAAACCCACATTTCCCAAGTTGAGCGTCAAGATACCTCTCAAAGAACCATGGAAGTTATCCATTCAAGCTTCAATCATTGGATTATTAACTCAGGTGCATTGCATGCACCTGAGGAGCACAGGTCAGTAGCCAGGTTGATCACTCCAACCATTGAACCTGGCCAATGGGTTGAGTGTATGACCTCAGCCATGGCCAGGTGGGGTGAGCCAAGACAAGGACATCCACCATGAAAAAAAAGGCTGAACCTGCCGGCAGGTGTAGCACCTGAAACTTGTTTTGACTTTGTTTTGACTCTGAGAAAAATCTGTTTCTAACTTGAGTTGAAACCTGAGAAAAGTTGTTTGTATCAGTTATTGAGGATTCCAAGTAATTCTAGTGCATGCATGGAATACAGAAGATTTAGAATTATGCAGAATGTCAAATCTATGTAATAAATAAATTTGAGGATACTATCAAGAAAATCATTTTTATTTTGATTAATAATTGGATTTAATCAAATGTTTGGGGTTACTGTGAAATATTAGTGATAATTACTATTTTCATTACTTAAATGGTCAAAAGGGAGAATGACTTATTTTGAAAATACCAATTTTTTTTCTGATTCTTGAAAACGTGTTGATTTCAAAAATTACACCATTCATGACCCATTCACAACCCAGGGTTGTCAATTTAGTACTGCCCGTGATTTTCTATTATTTATTATTTATTTGTTTGATTTTTGACTTTTTTGATTTTCTTTCATTTTTGATTGTTTTTTTTTTAATTTTTTTAATTTTTTTTTATTTTTTATTTTTAATGTTTTATTTTTGATTTTTTGATTTTTTGAATTTTTTTTTTGATTTTTTTTTTTTGTTTTTTTTGGCTTCCTGTCAGAAGGATGGTCAACTTAGCACAAGTCAACCACCACACTGGCAGTTGCCAATTACATGGTTGAGTCCCAAATGGTCCCCCCTGCAAAATTGAAGGGGCCGCGCAGGGATCAACTCTTGGGGAGGTGGACAACTTATCATAAGTTGTCCATCAACCCAACAGGGTAAAAAAAAAAAAAAATCACAACAGAATCAAAATAAATCAAAATCAAAATGAATCCAAAAAAAAAAAAAAAAAAAAAACAAAAAACAAAATTGGAAAAAATCAAAAAAATACAAGAAATTGGCAAAAATTAAATAAAAATTTTAAAAATTTCAAAAAATATAGAAAGATATGAAAAAATACATCAAAATACAAAAAAATACACAAAAATATACAAAAATATGAAAAAAACCCCTAAGAAGTGGCTATGTGAGGGGGAGGCCCCTGGACCACATTTGAGTTCTGCCAGCTCAATTTCTGGGTCCTGTCCTACTATATAGGAGGTCACATCAGTGATATGGGTTGGAAAAAATTGAATGTTTGATGATGCTTCACAGGTGAAGTTTGTAGTGATGATGAGCCCTTGTCTGAGGAGTAACATCAAAATTCTAGAAGATTTTTCAATCATCAACAAAATAACTCTTTAGGATTATTTTCAACATATTCTTTGTGACCCTCCAAAGAATAAATTTGTATGTAAAAAAAAAAGTAAACATATATCACAATATAAAAAATTATCAAAATATCAGATAATATGTAAAAATGGCAGAAATATAAAACAATATAAAAAAGATGAAAAAATATGTAAAAGATATAAAAAAATATAAAACAATACAAAAAAAAAAAAATCAAAACAGAATCAAAACAAATCAAAATCAAAAAAAAAAAATCAAAACAAATCAAAATCAAAAAAAAAAAAAATCAAGAATCAAAAGATGGTGGCACTAAATTCACAACGTTTTAAGACACATTCATGAATCAACATGGGTCTTGTGGCACAACTCAAAACCAACTTTGAGCAATCTTGTTAATTTAAAAAATTAAAAATCATTATAAAATAAAATGAAATAGAAAGTAATATAAAAAAAATGTGAAAAAATGTAAAATAGCATAAAACAATATAAAACAAAATATAAAATACTAAAAGATGTAAAAAAATAAATAAAAATATAAAAAACATAAAAAGAATATAAAATAAAATACAAAAATGTAAAAAAATAAAATGAAGAAAAAAATTGCAAAACAATATACAGAAATATAGAAAAATATGGAAAAATACAAAAAAATACATAAATATATATAAAAATTCAAAACAAAAATGGGTGGGGGGGGAACGCCCCCAAACCACATTTAAGTTCTGCCAGCTCAAATTCCCGGGAATGCCCTATTATATAGGAGTTCCCATCCCTGAAATGGGGTTGAAAAAATTCAATGTTTTATGATGCTTCACAAGCACCGTTTGTAGTGAGGATGAGCTAGTGTCTGAGGAGGAACATCAACAATGTAGAAGAGGTTTTAGGCATCAAAAAAATTAATCTTTAGGATTATTTTGAATTTATTCTTCCTGAACCTTGAAATAATTAATAAACACAATAGAAAAAAATACAAAACAATGAAAAAACATAAAAAAACTTACAAAAATCTAAAAAAAATCAAAGAATATAAAACAATATAAAGAAAAAATATATATAAATAAATACAAAAATATGTACAAAAATATAAAAATATATAAAAGAAAATGTAAAAAAATATACAAAAGTAAAAAAAAATACAAAAATATATTAAAATAGACAAAAAAAAATAAAAATTAAAAAAAGATCAAAAAAATTCATAAATATACACTTTTAGCCCATCAAAAAATCAAATGGTTCAATATTCTTAAAAAAAACCCATTGTGAGTTGTGAACAGGTTGTGAAACCTTTCAAATTAAGCACTGCTCAAAAATAAAATACATTAGAAAAATAAACAATCAAAAAAATGACAATAATAAAAAAATCAAAAATCAAAAATCAAAACAAATATAAAGAATTTAGATTGAAAATTAACCAATTGATTCAAAGTCATATTAAAGATACCAAAAGAAAAAGGAAAAGACAAAGAAAACAATAAGCAGTAATTTTCTTTTTGAAAAAAAGGCAAATTTATTTTGGTTAAAACACTGATTCATTCTCACATGCAGGTTATGGGTCTGAGGGCATTCAGCCCTTGTTTCTTGCAATTTTTTCAATATAATTTCCTGATTTTATTTTTTCCAAAATCAGATTTATATGTGCCACCAGGATGAACTTTCTTCTTTGGGGAGGAAAAAAACAAACAAAAATTAGCCTACAAACAATAATTGAATTGAAGCTTTTTCAATAGAATTGATATCATTTCATTTTGAAGATTGATACCATCCAAAATAAATTTCCTTGTCACATAGCTCCAAACCAATTTTCTTAAAAGCAGTGATAGAAATATCAAATTAGAAATAAATACATAAGTTCCCGAATATTCCTGTTATGTGAAGATACTCAATTCAATCCATGCATTACATAAATGCTTTGCAGGATTATTCT
Organism: Puccinia polysora; assembly: GCA_025617555.3. Lineage (NCBI taxonomy): Eukaryota > Fungi > Basidiomycota > Pucciniomycetes > Pucciniales > Pucciniaceae > Puccinia > Puccinia polysora. The sequence goes on from CM062629.1 coordinate 31,551,126, forward strand.
GAGACCTTCCAGGAATCAATTTGATGTTTGACTCAGAAACAACAACAAAGTCAAAACATGTTTCAATCACAAACCCAGGTGCTACACCTGATGGCAGGTGCTGCCTGTTTTTTCATGGTGCTTGACTCTTGAGGCCAGCACTTCACAATTAATGCTTTGAATTTTTTGTAATTTAAAAATGACATCCCTTGAAATTAGAGCCACTACAAAAAATCAACAAAATAATAATTAAAATCAACTGGAGTGTAACATTAAAGAAAATGAGAATCTTTCAAATAAAATGGTTTCAAAACTATACACTTTCTCAAAGAATGATTTTTTTTTAAAAAAATTTGTTTGGAAATTATAAATTGATGAATTTAAATTTTCTCAGTCCTGAATTTTGTTCTGTATTAATCTTTTTAAAAACCCATCAACCGTGGACTGTATTGGTTGTTGGAGGTTGTTGATAAGGAAGGATGAGAGGTTTGAGGGAGAAGCAGCAAGAGGGGAGCTGGCAGTAGTTGCGCGGGAGTTGAGTAGCCGCGCAACTACCGGAGTGGCCTTGATCAGGCAAGCCCGCCCCGCTGATGATTCAACGGCGGGGTCAAGGTGACATTGCCACAACACTGACGGCGGGTCATTGGCCATCCAGCTGTTGATTCAACAAATGGGTTGGTCGACCGTCATTCGTTGGTCAATTAACCGTTGACCAACCTAGCTGTCAATTTGACAGTCGGTCAACGCGGGCGACGTCAAACAGGCCCCTGGTGTTGGATCCGCGGCACCCAACGGTCCAAAGTGGACCCATGGTGTACATACTGTATATAGATACCATGACCACAGGGGTCAACCAGGAGCATCACACTGATCACCCCATACTCAAAAGACAACAAGATCTTGTAACTAGAATGCTGGAACGCGTCAATCATGCACCAGGGGATTTGCTTTTGGATGACGGGTCAAAGATACCCCAAAAGCCACTGGGGGAATGTTTTTTTAAAGGGGAGGGGTAACCAACAAAACTGCCATGCTTTGGATCATTTATGTCCAACCGTCTAGAAGATCTCAATCAAGAACTTCAAGGAGTCCTTGAGGTTGGCCAGGGTGGATGACTGTAAGTCAATCTTTGACCCTTGTGGTGATTGATTGAGCCTGCGCAACATTCATTGAGCAGTTATCTGACCATATATCCCATCCACCCGGGCCTTTGGGGGGATTCCAGGCCAGAGGGCATGTTCAAGCTCTGAGGTTGGGGATCAGGCTCATACCCCACCCAAGACCACAGGTTATAGAGCCTTAACAGACAGCTTGGGCAATGGGAAGACCCAACCTACCCAAAGGCATAAAACAGTAGGCATTCAACCCCAACTTCCTTCCCCCTTCCCTACCATCTCCAATCCATCTTCCCACATCATCATCTTTTTTTTAAAAAAAAGCAAAAAAAATCAAAAAAAATTATTTGATTTTGTCCCATAACTTTTGAGTCAGATAAAAAAAAATCCATTTTATATTGGATTAAAAAAAAATATTTTAATGAATTCAAATTCCATATTGGATTAAAGATATTTTTTTCATCACAGCCAAATACTTTATTGTTAAGTTTGTGATTGAATCTTGATTTATTTATTATTATTTTATTTTTATTTTTTTTTAAAAAAAAGACTTTGCCATCAACTTACTTAATATTTTTTGCCTTTGGGAAAAAGAAAGGGTTATCACCAAATCATCCACAGATTTATTGAAAGGCCACAAGAATCTGCTACTACTATACTCAAGTAAGTTTATGATTAATTGATTTTTTTTTTTTTTGGATACTTGATTAAACTTGATTAAATATTTCTCATTATTTGCTTATCAGGAATCGATTAACTCTCAAATCTAACCCCTCAGGAAAACCTTAACTTATTTAAAGTACAATGTCTAACCAACAATCAAACAACCCAAAAAATGAATCTTCCTGGTACTACCCTGAAGATAGTGGGGGGAGGAGGGGGACTGTCATACTGACACCTAAGCTCAGTCTAACCTCAGTCTAATCTACTTACCACAGGAACTTCAACCTCAGGGCTCTAGAGACTTTACCAGAATATCTCCTTCAAATACATATCCTCAGGATCTTCATACCTTACATATCTAAATTTAGTCTAACCTCATGCATTATACATATAGACTCCTTAGGCTTCCACATGCTTAATCTCTCAGGTTCTGCATATCATCTAACCTTCTTCACTCTGTCTATCCCAAACTTCATTATGGTTTATCCTTTGGAAATCCTTATGTACATCCTCTTGCAGATTGTATCACATACTCTCTATACTTAGTACATAGTGTTATGAACTCCATGCACACTGTACATCCTCTCACTGTACATTCCCAACTTAGACAGCCAGACCTATAGCCTAGCCCCAATGTAGTAAGCAGCCTAACCCCAATGTAGTAGCATAACTGATCAGAGCTCTCTGTTACCTTGAATGCTCCCTTGTCATCAAATATGTAGCCTGAGCCCCACTCATTTGTAGTCCAGCCTCCTATCTATTTAAGCAGCCCTTTTCTTCCTCTTCCTGATTGTCCCCCAAGAAATCAGTTTACTACTTCTGACAAGGAATCCATCCCAGAAAGTGTCATTCAGAACCTTAACTCCAATTCAATCCTACTCTTCTCCTTCTAGCATCTTCCAGTATCCTTACCCCCAAGCCTACTGAGAGTAGATTCCCCTCTGTGCCAATCCCTGCTTGCATTCAGCAGCCCTTGTGGCAGGGGGGTGCTTGTTGTGGTTTTGGTGGAGGAAGGGGGGGGATCCAGTTGTGGTGAAGGTGGGGGAAGGGGGGGTGATATGGTTGTGCTTGTGGTGGAGGAAGGGAGGGGATCCAATTGTGGTTGTGGTGGAGGAAAGGGGGGGGGGGAAATGGTCAAGGTTGTGGTGGAGGAAGGGGGGGGGCATGGTTTTGGTGGAGGTGGATGTTGAGATGAGTCCAAATTGCAGACTTGGACAAATTTTCCTGGAAAATACAGACAGCTACAGCAAGTTAAAAGGTAAAAACCTTGTAACTTGCTGAGCCAATGTCTTGGTTGTGGTGTAACTTCCTCAAAGTTACACTCCATGGAGTTAAAGGGGTTTAAACTTGTTGCCAAAAACCCCATTTCTGTATGTGTAACTCTAACCCCCCTGTAACCCCCCTGTAACTTCTATTTGGTGGGTAGGGGGGAGGTACAGCAACAACACATACACCATGCTGCCAAACACTAACTTAGCCTGTGTTTGGCTGCTGCATGTAGCTGTAAATGTAACTTTGGAAGAGTCCCTGGGACCCCGCAGCCAAACATCCCATGGACTGTTAAGTGTAGCCTTCAAGAATGGGCCAGAAACAAGATGGTTACAGCAAGTTAAAAGGCCAAAAACTTGTAACTTGCTGTAACCTCTATTTGCAGCGGGCAGCATGGGAGTGTAACTTTTGTGGAAGTTACACGTTATGGGTTAAAGTGCTTTCCAAATGCCCAAAATGTGTAACTGTAACTGTAACCTCCTGTAACTTCTATTTGGCAGGTGGGGGGGGGGGGAGGAGTTAAACTTACACATACACCTTGCAGCCAAACACCACCTTATATGGTCTGTAAAGCCTGTCTGGGTGGCAACCAAATTTATTTCCAAACTTTCTAAAGCACATATGGCACCTAGCAAAGCTTTCTTGAGCCAGGCCAAGGTTTACTTGAAACTAGGCCAAATTGGTCTGGTTCCTTGCAAAGTTTGTTTTGGCACCAATCAAAGCTGGTTGCATTGACCATGTAAACTATTTTTTTCATTTCAAAAAATAAAAATGAAAAATGAAAAAAAATTCATTGGTAGTTTTTCAGTGTTTCTTTTTTTTTGTGTATTTACATGCATATGAACGTAAAGAAAAAATCACAATTTTTTTCATTTTTTTTTTTGAACATCAGAATTTAAAAAGGTAAGATGAAGGATTGGTTTTTTATGTTTTTAGAAAGGAAAGAGTGGAGGGGGGGCTGGGTACTGACTTGCCTAAGCCATATCCAGGCATTCTCTATGGAAATGTTCTTTATCTTTGATTTTCAGTTCTTTCAAGAGCTGGAAAGCCAGAACACCTAACCCTTCCTTTCATTCAAAAATAGGGGGATTGTTGAGATGGGGAGTAGGGGGAGAGGATGAGGATTGAGGGAAAGATTTGAAGTCAGTCAATCAACTTGTTGGCCTTGGTAGGTGCAAAGAGTGGATACTGGGAGGTTTGTTTGTTGGGGATGCTAGAGGAGGTGGATGATAGACTGGGTTGGCTCAAAGCCATGACTTGTTACTTGCAAGACATTGGCAGTTTCCTTGGCCATCTTACCCCCCCCAAAAAAAAACCAATCAATATGAATATGAATACCAGAATAAGAAAAAGAGAGAAAAAAGAAAAGAAATAAAAGAAATAAAACTTATGATTTCAAGTGATTGAAGTGCAGATGCAAATGGAATTGATGGATCAAAGAGTGGGAGGAGAGAAACTGGTTGGTCAAGTGCAACCAGCTTTGATTGGAATCAATGGGAGATTAGTTGGGCCCCAATTTTTTGTCCCCGCAAGCCCTCCGGGTGCCTCTCCAAGTCCTGCTGGGCACACAACAATTCAAATATGGAAAGGTGCCCAGATGCGCATTAAACACCATATTTCTTAACCATACAAAAGACCATATGCTTGCCTTACCTAGTCCATTGAAGTTGACTTGATACAAGTCCACCTCAATGGACTAGCCCTAAGGTGAAAACACCAAAAAAAAAACAAGTTCAACTTGTGTTAAGCTGATCCCATCATAAGAATTAAATATACTCCTTATGATGGGATCAGTCCAACACAAGTTGAACTGACTTACCAATAAAATCTCATTCAAAAAACTCAACATAATGATGTTAACTCAAAACACCCAACTGTCATACTTTGCACAACTGCAAACAAATTGCAAGGCAAGGCCTTAACCAAAAGGCTATGAGAATGGATGAAAGCCAGTCCACTTTGCAGTTTTTATGGTGTCACATACCACCATGTGACAGTACCCCCGGGTTTAAGGGCACTTTGTCCCAAATGGTGTATGGCTGGTGGCACTAAACCACTTTGCAGTTGTGGGGCCATATTCAGAAACAATCCTGAATGCCATAAGGAGCCACCAACACTTGGGAGTATTGCTGTTGACAGGCTAAAAACCCAACAATTGTCACAGGAGCAAGCCAACCCTCAAAATTGTCCTGATTGCAAATTGAAACCACAACAGGGTTATCCAGTCTACTGTCATACTTTGCACAACTGCAAACCAATTGCAAGGCAAGGCCTTAACCAAAAGGCTATGAGAATGGATGAAAGCCAGTCCACTTTGCAGACGTTATGGTTTCACATACCACCATGTGACACCAACATAATGATGTTCAAAATGTTATATTAATAGAAGTACAAGATCAGCATCAGAGGTAAATCTTAGACCAAACACAAATGATGAAATAAAAACCAAAATGATCAAATGATATGATTTCTACAAATTCAGATACAAATCCAGTTGATCTTTTAGATGATCAACCCAACCAGAATCTTTCTTTGAATTCAAAGAGGAAGTTTTTGATACAATGGGAGGGATTGGAATCATATCTCCCTCAAGTATCAAATGAACCCAGTGGTTATTGTTAACAAAGGAAATTAAGATGGCATCTGATGGTTCTTTTACACCAATTTTCATAGGATTATAAGCACAAAATGAAGCTAAGAAAATTAAAAAAATTGGCCTTGGAAAATTATCTGCTATTATTTGACCCATATCCAACTTCAAAAGCCATTTTTAAGAGGGAATGTTTCATTGTTGATGTCTTTAAGATCAATTCTTTGTTTGATATTTTCTGTTGAGCCCAAGGTCTCAGCCAATTTATTTATGCTCTCAATTCAATCAGTCCAGGATGTCACACGGGTTTAACAAAAGCCAGCAAGCATGCAGAGTATGGACTTAAAACTCAAAGATACCCAATTAACCACATGGCAAGCAAAGGAACATGGCAAGCATGTTTGGCATACATTTTCCATGATTAGAGAGCAAAAATCAAAGAAAGGAAAATCACACCACACAAGTGCAAAGATAGAAAATTAGATAGAAAAAATACAGACTGGATCAAAAGTATGTTAAGAGTGATTCAAAGCACAAGTGAGAGGGGAAAAAAAGCAGAAATATTACAAAGCAATCACACAAGAAGAGAAAAGTCACTATGAGAAATTATTGTGTGGACCAAGGGAAATCATCAGGAAAGCCAAGCTCAATAATAGGGTGTATCAGAGTTAAGCAAACCCGCCATTTTTTAATGGCGGGTTTCACCCCAAATCTGCCATTTCAAACCCTCCATTAAAAATAAAAAAACCCACTTATTTCAGATCAGACGTGTCAGAGTTACCTGGAAATAAATGGTTTTTTTCAAATAAAGTATATAAAGGCTTTCACCAGTTCAACCATGTCATTCCATATCATCACCCCTGGTTTCAACCTCTGGCCTCATTGGAAAAATTCTACCTCCAACCTCATCCAAAAGATATTATTTTCATTGCTCTCATCACTTCATCACTCTCATCCCCTCATCATTTCATCACTCTCACCTTGCTTCATCACTCTCATCACTTTGTTGCTTTCTTCACATCCTGCCTCTCATTGCTTCATTGCTTCATCCCTGATTTCATCAAATCCCTTTATCACTTCATTGCTTCATCACTTTATTGCTTCATTGCTCATCCCTGCTTTCATCACTTTATTTCTTCATCCCTCATCCCTGCTTTCATCACATCCCTTCATCACTTTATTGCTTCATCCCTCATCCCCACTTTCACCACATCCCTTCATCACTTCATTGCTTCATCACTTTATTGCTTCATCCCTTCATCCCTCTTACTCTTTTTAAATGGCCCCTTCATGATCCTCCCCCCACAAGTCCATTAAACAAACCAATGGACAATAGAAAAAATCCCCCAGGAACTTAACATCCAACAATCCTCCCCCATCAGCTTCCAAAGGCTCAAGTTAGCTCAAGAGAGCTGATCACATCATCCTGGTAAACTGTCTCAAAATTCCCTCCAACTAAAATGCTTGCTTTGGATCCAACAATGAAACACGCCTTTGCTGATCTCCATCCTCCAAGGTCAATAGTTATCTCCTGATGGCCAATGAACTCAAGAATAAAACAAAAAGTAGGCTGGATCTGTCATCCAAACAGATGAGGGAGAAATTCAAAAATTATCAAGCCAAGTACAAAAAGGCCCACTCCATGTCAATCTCCACTGGCTTTGGTATCACCAACTCCAACAAAGCCAAAGGAATCAACAAGGTGGTTGATAAGTTGGACTCCATTTGTCCTTTTTATATTCAAATGGATGAAACCTTTGGAAAGAAGGCCAACATCACCCCTCTTGCTGCTTTTGATTCCCAACAATCTGATTCAGTTGATTCCAAGGACTTGGCTGTGGATGCTCAGCCTAGCAATGAGGAACATGATGAGACCTTTGCCTTGGAGTGGCCCCCATCTGATGCCAAGGAGGATATTCCAACACAGTCAGCTCAAACTACATCAACTTCAGCATTGATTGATGAGTCAAACAGGACCTTGGACCCCTCACTTCCTTCTTTTGATTTCTCTCTTCCTGGGGTGGAAGAACTGGAGAACTTGGCCAATGAGGAGGATGTTATTCCTGTATTGCCACTACCATCAAAATCTGCTCAAGTAAGCACCCAAGTTCTTTTCTCTTCTGTCTGGTTAATCCTGACTGATTTAGATTGTAAAAAAACAGGCTCATCTGTTCCTGATTGGCCAAAAACTCAAGCCAATGGGTCCTCCCACATCCCCTTCAAATGAGAGCAACACCATTCCCACACAAACCTCCTCTGCAAAGGGAAAGCAAAAGGCCTCAAATTCCATCAAAATCAACCCAAATAGCCATCAAAAGAGGAGAAATACTTCAAGATTTTCTGGCTTTGAGGATATCATGGAGAAGCAAGATTCAAGTGAGCATGTTAGATTATCCTTGCTTTCAAAATCCAGCTCATTCCTATTGCCCTCTGAAAAACAGTTAAAGTTCAAATTGAATCTGAAAAACGTAATTTTGAAAAGGAGAAGTGGGATTGTCCACTGGCTATGGATTGTAAAAAGCAAAAAGCTGGGAGCTTGGCTCATCAACAAAAGTTGGATGATGAGTGGCAAATTAAACAGGCTGAGCTGGAGTCTCAAAAAGAGGAAAAGGAGAAGGATTGAGAGGAAGTACAAATCCAAAAGGAGGGGGAAAGGCTAGCCACAGAAAAAAAATATAGGTTATCTGGAGCCATGGCATGTATTGGTAGCAGTAGAACTGTGGATGAAATCAAGTAAATCACTTGATTTCTGGGCTTGTAAATATATTTACTTTAAAAGTTTTAAAAATAAAAAAAAAATATTTTGCTTGGCTTGTAAATATATTTACTATAAAAATTTTAAAAAGAAAAAAAATTGGTTTTTATTACTACAATGTTTGAGACTATTTGAAACTCCACCAATAAACAAATATTTTTTATTTTTATTTAAATTTTTTTTTCTAGAGTATTTTGCCCCACTTTTTAAGTCCCTTCAGGTGTTCCTGGTGGTTTTGTTGATTTGCATAGACATATCCATCCTTGTATGAGTGGAAGTGTCCACAGCAGGAAAAGTAAAGTTTTTGTACTTATTTTCCGCCAAAACCATTTTTACAATACCTTTTTCTTTGAAATCAATAACAAAACCTAAGTCAGGAAAAAAAAATTTCCCATCAGATAATTGATATTCATCCTTGTTTTCAATCATTTGTCCATTGGATTTTTTGGTTGGAACCACAAGTAAAAACAAATAGTCGGAGAGGTTGCCTTTGTCAATATGGGGACAGTTGTAGAAGCCATTGGAGGTGAAAGTGATATGTGGTGAACAGTCAAAAGTGGTGAGGTGGGATCCAGATTGCAAAGAAGACAAGGAGCGGATGTGGTGGTCCATCATTATTTCCCAGTTGGAATCAAATGCAAGTTTGGCTAAGTTTCAAAACATTTGGCCTAGGATTTGAAAGACTTTTTCCAACCTAAGGTTGAGGAAAGCATACTCTTGAGGGGAAGTTTGAATAGCTTTTTTATTCAAATATTGGCCAAACAGTTCAGAAGGGTGCATCAATTTTCTCCATCCAATAGCCCACATCTTCCCACCCCAAGATCTTGAGGGGCCAACAGTGTTGACAAATTTTCTTGATTGGTGAAGGAAAGTTGTCACAAAGTTGATGTCCTTCTTCTCTTCCTCAGAGATTTTATTCAAAGGGAGAAATTTGATTACAGCCACAAGAGATTCTTGATGATTGGTTTGGTCAAGAACGGAAAATTTTCCACCAGTGAAGAAATGGAACTTTTCAATCTTCTGTTTGGCCTGTTCAAACTCTTCAGGGGTGGGCTTTTGTTTTTTCTTTTTCTTTTCAGCAGCAAGAGCAGGGAACAAATCCAAAGGTTGCAGTTTTTGTCTAGAACATAGAATCTTTTCCAAAAACCCTTCTTCAGCCACTTCCAAAGAGATTTTGGATTCTCTCATTTGGGCCCTCTTTTTCCAAAGAGACCTCTGCTTTCCACCTCTCTTGATGTTTTTCAACACATCTTCTTCCATATTGTCCCTCCAATGCCACTGCTTTTCTTGGGGTGAGGATCAAGACAGTATTCAATTGGTTGTATAAAATTTGGAGCATGGCGGGAGAAGCAAGGGTCATCCCTCTGCTTTCCACCTCTCTTCATGTTTTTCAATGCATCTCCTTCCATTTTTTTCCTTCACATGAAACTGCTTTGCTTGGTGTCAGCTTGCTACTTGGACAGAGCAAAATTTCAAAGCAGATTTAAAAAACAGAAATAAAACAATTAAATTAGAAGGAGTGAGAAATCCATGAATATTATTACTGAAATGGATTTCCTACCCAAAATTGAGTAGGTTCACTCACTGACCCCACCCTTGAATTCTAACTCCTTACATTTTTTAATAATGAATAAACAAAATGACCAACAGACCACAACACCACCACAGCACCTTTTTGCCATTTTAACATTTCACCAATTATGCCATGTATAGGTTTCACACCTAAAATTCAGTCAGAATTGAGGTGTTGTGTATATTTTAGGAGTTACAGGCAGATTTGTGTTGTGTCACAATTCCCATGCGCAGCCCCGCATTCATACAGTAAGGGTACACATGCCTGACACTCAATATGTAGGCGCATGTCAAAAGGCCCGCATGAAAAATGACTGACCAGCTGCAGGCAACAGATTCCCGCACGCAGCTGTCAAGCCTGCGCGTGTCAACAAAATTGTACTAAGCCTGACAGCCAGGTACCGCAGGAACAGGCTAAAACCTGCATGCATACATCATGTATATGTAACAAATTGACTGCCGGACAGAGGGATGTCTGAAACATAAGAATATTGAATAAAAAATATGAAAATCAAAATATAAAGCAAATAAATTGTGGGAAACAATAATGAAGGTTGTCACGTAAATGAGATTGCAAATCTTTATGAACCACAAAACACAACAAGGAGTTAACCTAATAATTATTAAAAATTCCCAACATGTGCAGAAGATGCCGTGGAATCCACTAGTACCCACTTCCACCCATATCAATCAAAAGAAGATAATACAAAATGAGGAAATGTGTCTGAATCATAAAAACAACAAATTAACATTTAAACATCTTCTGACAATTATTTCACAAAGAAATATGAAATAGAAAAGGCTAGCAGATTGACAGCACCAGAAATACGTGCCAAACTAGCCCTGACCATTCTGCTAGCCTCAGAATCCAAGCACAACCCTCTCTACGTGCCCTGAGAAGGTCTTATTACCCAAAAAGGTATATAAACAACCCTTTTTTTTAAGTGATTTAATCCAGAGTAATTTTTAAGTATCAATCCAGACCCCTTGCCATCTGTGATCAAGTGTTTATTCAAGATAAACAAGTGATATATGGCTATAGTCTGATAGTATTATTAATAATTCTGGCCCCCAATATTGATTCTGTGAAGAATATCAGCAAATAACCCCAATAATTGTCCTGAGACCCTTTCATACCATGAATCTCTGCAAGCTTCCTGGAGTAAGTACTTAAACTAGTAAGTTGTCTCCTCCTTCCAACCCAGGCATAAGTGCTATAAGACAGCCAGTCCACCCATCCCCTTGAGTTATTCTTTTGTGAGCAATCATTTAAGACCTCATTATACCAAGGTCTTTACACGGTTCAAAAGAGCCCCTTGAAGAGAGGTTGTTATCCAATAAAGATCCCCAGTTTGCAAAAACTGTGGCCCCTCTTGAAAAAAATATATTTAAACAAATTTAATCCAACCAAACCAACCAAAATTTGCACTTGCTTTTAAATCAATTATTTAAGCATTTTACCATAATTTTCTTGGAATTATTATTCCAACACCAATATCACTTTCTGTAGCTAAAGGACGGCAAAGTTCCTGGCATCAGGAAGCTGACACTTGGGGTGAGGATCAAGATGGGATTTGATTTGTTGTATAACATTGGGGGCATGGCGGGAGAAGCATGGGTCATGCAGAAAAAGGGAAGGCATGGAAAGAAATGGGGGTCAAAATGGGTGTTGCATTGCGGGGAATCCAAAAAAAAAACTATCATCATCCATTTTTCAATCATTGTGGAAGATGAACAAAAGTAGAAAAATAAATTCTGGTCCATCAATGATGATAGCCCCCCCCCCAAAAAAATAAAAAAAGGTCAGTCAGAGTCATTGATCAATCAATGAGCAGAAGGAGGAGAAGGAGAAGGGGGTCACAGGGCTCACCTTTGGTCACCTGGCTAAGGAGGGAGGGGGTGGCGGGTTGATCAGCCAATGGGGGGGGGGGCAGTTGGGTTGCCTGGGCGGGTTGGCGGGTTGGCTGATGGAGGGGGGGGGGCCAGTCGGCCAAAAGAGGGGGGGGGGCATTGTTGGTCGGCCAATGGAGGGAGGCGGGACGGGTTGTTGGTTGGCCAAAGGAGGGGAGGGGGGGGGGCATTGGTTGGCCAAGCAAGCAAGGGGGGGGGGGTGGGCTGCCAAGCAAGCAAGGGAGGTGGGACGGGTTGTTGGTTAGCCAAAGGAGGGGAGGGGGGGCGTTGGTTGGCCAAGCAAGCAAGGGGGGGTGGCCTGTTGTTGTTCAGCCAAAGGAGGCAAGGGGGGGGGGTTTGGTTGGCTGGCTGAAGGAGGGGAGGGGAGGGGGTGCGGTTGGCTGAGTAAGAAAAGGGGGGGGGTGGCCTGTCATTGGTTGGCCAAAGGAGGCAAGAGGGATGTTGGCAAGCCAAGGGGGGGTGTTAGTTGGGAGCAAGGGGGAGGGGGTGAGGGGGAGGGAGTAGGGAAGGGGCTCAACAGAGGGATTGAGCAAGGCAGTCAGGGGGGACCTAAAGGTTGATTGATAAAAGGATCAGCAAAAGGTGAGGGGCAGAAAGAGGAAGAGGGGGGAGGGGGCTTAACAGGGTTGCCAACCAAAGGAGGAGGGGAGGCAGTGAGTGAGGTGAGGTGAGGTGGTGATGGTGGTTGAGGTGGTGGTGGTGGGTGAGGTGGAGGTGATGGGTGAGGTGGAGGTGGAGGGTGAGGTGGAGAGTGGACTGGCGGTGGATGAGGAGGAGAGTGGACCGGTGGTTTGGTGGGGTGAGGTGGATGGTTTGGAAGTTTTTGTTCTGTTTTTGTCTAAGTCCACCAAAAAAAAAAAAAAAAAAATCCAAGTCAGCCTTGGATGCTTGGCTGAACAACTAAAACCAAAAAAGATATTTTACCTATTTAAAAAACAAATGCAACACACCAAAGTGAGAAGGTGTGAGGGGTAGAATCTGCTCTCTCATGGACAAAGATGAGGTATAAAATGAGATGGGGATGACTTGAGGAGGATCAGGAATATCTTCTTCAAACATTTGGTCCCATTCATCCTTGATGTTGGCAAGAGGGTTGTGAAGGATTACACAAGTGATAATCCAGTTGATGAGGATATTCATTTCCTTTGAATTTTGAAGCTGTTTTCACATCTCCCATAAGCTGGCCCATCTTTCTTTCAGGATTCCTATGGCATGCTCAATCCAAACTTGTGATTGGGAAAGATGATAGTTGAAATTAGTTTTTCCTTGATCATTGGAAAAAACATTCAAAACATTCTGGTATTCTGGAACTACACATTTCCCACTAACATAAGCCAAATTGGCCAGAAGGTATTGATCTTGGTCAAAGTAGTTCTCTGGTCATTGGGTAATCCGCATGCAATTGAAAACATATGAATCATGACAAGAACCCAGAAGGCCAGCATGGAGGGATATGAACTTCTTGTTGCTATTGCAAACAATTTTTAGGGCCAGAGAGTATCTAAACAAAGAGATGCAAATTATTTGGTCAGTGTGTGATCCAAATTTTTATCAAAGTCATTGGAAAAGAATGAATCAATTGCCTCTTTTTCCAATCAAAATAGTGGTTTCCATCTAGCTTGGGTTTTTGACTCAAGGAGATGGTTGTTCCTTCAAAAAAACCAATGCAACCAGGAAATCCTTCAGTCTCCATGACCTGAGATATCTCCTGAAGTTCTTCTTTGGTTGGCCAAGAAAGGACTGAGCAATGGAAAGATAGGATAGCAATCATGACTCTTTTGGTGTATGAGTCAATGGTTTCATAACCAACTGAGAATAGATTTTATAATCAATGAATTTCTGCTCCATTTCCATTTGATCCAAATCTACAAAGAGCAACAGCCAGTTGGATAGCTGGATTGCGTTGAGGATTCCAAGAATTTTTCTGGAATATGTGGTGGTCTTCAATCATCTCCAAAAGTTTCATGAATGAAGGCAATAGAGTTTGGAACAGTTGCTGGAAGCTTAAGTTGGGGAGGAGATGAAGCTTTTGCCGTTCATACATAGGGTTGTGAAGAGTTTGTCTTCTTGGAACCATGTATTGCTTTTGTAATAGAGCATTCAAAGCCAGCCAAGTTGATTCCAAATTGGAGTCTGAATCAGAGTCTGAATGGGAGTCAAATAGTAACAAAAGTTAAGTCAGGTTTTATGCATTTTCAACTTGCTGCCAGGAAGTTTGATTGGACATGTTGAGAAAGATGGCAATGTGATGTGGGGTGATCAGATGATGATGGGATTTTTGTGAAGATGGAGATTTGAATAAATAGGTGTGAACCAATGGAGATGTGAATGGATGGAGATGTGAAGCAATGGAGATGTGAAGCAATGGAGATTAGATTTGTGTGATGTGATGGAGATGGGATTGGAATGGATTTGCTGAGGTTGAGGTGTGGATGGGTGTTTTGAATGAAATTTATGGTGGATGGATGAAAATGGCAGATTTGATGTTTGAAACCCACCATTTTTAAATACACCAGTTAGGGGGTATGTGTATTTCAGAAACCCGCCATTAAAAATGGTGGGTTTTGTCAAAAAAATGGCATGTTTCTAATGGCGGGTTTGCTAACTCTGATACTCCTTAATGTGCTTTGATAGAAGAGGTGGAATGGATGGACAAGTGCACACCCATGAGTGGTTCACTTTCCCATAAATAAATCAACTTGATTCAATTTGTATTTTCTCTTATTCACATATATATACAGATTCTTGTAGATACACATTATTATTAGATAAAATTTTTTCTGGTAGCCTAGATCAAAAGACTCAAGCAATAAAAAAATTTAAAAATATGATCAATCAAACTAACACTTTCCTACCTCTTTAATAATGGATCTTTGGATAGTATGCTTTATGTTTCCTCAATTTTTCTATAATTTACCTTTGGACTTTGAACCATCTGTTTTCATCATACCCAAGCAATTTAGAAATGACTATAAATCTGCTATTAAAATCACCAAAAGGATCTCAAAACTCACCCAAGAACTTATGGAAATTTTCAGGTATTTCACCTTTGGTTCCTACAATCAAAACTCACTTAGCCTACATTAAAATCAAGTTAATAAAATTAACACTCACCAAAGAGGAGCTTCTGGTTGACTTCTCCTGAACTTCCTCTTCCTCAGAAGAGGATTCAAATTTTAAATGAAGGGAGCCCAATTCACTTTCAGTCTCTTCCTCTGAGCTATGGAATTCAGATTCTGAGCCTGAGGACTTGGAATATAAACATCATATCACCATCAGTTCATTGAACAATCAAAATGAACACTTTTCAAAATGAAAGAATTACAGTTTTTTTTCTTTCTTTTTGGTGCCCTTCCAACCCTCCTTTCCCTCTTAAGTTCCTTTTAAAAATTTTCAAATCTTGAAATTTCAAAACAGGTGTCATTTGATTTTTATCAACCATGGCTGGACCATAAGAATTTTGGCTTGAGCCTTGGCCTAGCAAGAAAGGTTGTTGCATTCTTGACCAGGGACTTCAACTTTAAATTCTTCAAGTTGTCCCATAAAAACTGAAATGAGCTTTTCAAACAATTGAGAATAGTCAAGCACTGGATCAGTGTCAAACTTTCAAAAAGAAAATCAAATCGTAATCATCAATCAAAAAGCATTCATCAAAAAGCAATTCAAACAATCCAAAAATCTAACATTCCAACTTACTGAACTGGAAGGGTTATAGTCTAGCCTCCACTGAGGATGAAAATCCTCAGGCACAATGTATCTATTTTCAAATTATTCTCCACCATCAATCTTGCTCAATTTCCTTTTGAGTTGAATTGTATTGAGCCCATCTTGCATGCCTTCCTTAAGTTGATCTAAGGCCACACCAGAGAGCCTCATCAGTTGAGGATGCACTGAAGAGTTTGCAGATGTTTGATGATTATTTTGATCATTTTGAATGGAAAGGTAACACATGGTATCTTCTCCTGTGCAACTTTCATGGACCATGAATTGACACCTGACCTTCCTTTTGTGAGTTTTCCTTTTCCATTTGCTGGACAATGGCCCTTTGTATATTCCATGCCTGTTGCATGCTAGTTCTACATATTTTTCTCTCTTTGACTTGAATGTTGTCAGAGCTTAGCCATGCATGGAAACCAATTTTTGTCAAAAGATCCATTTTTTTCAAAAGATCCATTTTTGTCAAAAGAATTCTGCTTCTTCTTTACTAGGAAAGGATCTCACTGCAGGAGGGTCAAGTGGTTCTGGCACCTCATATTTAAATATTTAAACAAGAATTAAATAAATCAGATTGCACATGAAATTTGACCCACCACCACAAGCCAATTCCAGTTGTGAAAAATCTTGTTCCTCAATTGTAACCTTAGATGAGGATGCAATTGGGGCTTCCAATTCTTTATACCCCAAATACCTAGCTTCTGCAATAGCTTTGCTAACAAAACTATCAATTAAGTACTTCAACTCAGTCATGTTGAAACCAGGGGGGCTTGGGCTTTCCACTGTTCTCATAATCCAAACAAATCCAAAGGGAATCCAGTAATCAATCAAACTTTCAATTCAAAAATTCCAAAGTTTCCTCAATTTTGGGTTGATAAAAATACAATTATCCAATGGGGAAAAGTATTTTTTTTCCTATGGGCAGGATGCAGTTTCCAATTCCTTTTTGTGGTCCAATAGTCCCAAAATGTATGTGAAATCCACAAATTTGGGTTTACAGCACTGAAATGTGATCCAAGGGTGCCTAGGTACCCCTAATTTCTTCCATAAATGGCCCATTCGGGGAAAAAATCCCCAGATGGCTAAAAAGTGTCATTCAAAACATGCAAAACCCTGATTGAAACTCACAAACCTCCCATCCCAACTCACACATCTCCTGGGGGGTTGTGCAAGTCCTGGAGGGTTTTTTTGCAACTCTTTGATTCATGAACCTCTGTTGACAACTCAAATGGGTTGTGAGCATTTTTTCATGCCTTTTCATGAAACAGGGTTGTCAATTTAACACTGCACATGATCAATCCCAAAATTACCAAATAAGAAATTGATTAAGGGCCACCCAAGATATTTCTGACCCCACCCCTATGAAAATATATATATAGAAAATAGAAAATTTCACCTTGATACTGTGAACCAAGAAATCTGTCAAAGTATCAAAAATAATAAAGTAATAAAAAGAAATAAAATTTAGAAAATGAGTAGGAAAAACCAGAATATTATTGTAAATTTAGGCACCCCACCCAAGATTAGGTAGGGTCATCCACTGACACCACCTTTATATTCCTACTCCTCAAAACTTCAAAATAAATGATCAAAATTGGTCCCAAAATCACAGCAATTCCATTGTGTTTTTTGGAATATTTAATATTTCATGTGTATTTTCACATATAGGTTTCAAAACTAAAATTCATTTGGAATTGAAAATTTGTGTGTAGTTTAGGAGTCACAGGAAAAAATATTTTTTTTTGAAATTCACGCATGCAGCCCCCACATCCTCACATCCAGGCAATGTGCCTCAGAACAGCCCCACATGTATAAATCAATCAGATCACTAATGAAAAAGCCAGCACAAGACTCCCACACACAGCCAATCTGATTCTGCATGAATCAGATCAGATCTGCGCGTCTCAGATCTACAAATGAAAATGCATGAATGCTCAGAGTAGTAAGTTATTTCTTCTCTTCCTTGGCCTGTGTGCTACCATAGCCTGTACATACTACCTTATCATTTGGTGTTACCCTTTTTGTTAAGTCATAAGTAGCCCACTGTTCCATTGTACTAGATTCAAAGTTAATATCTTGAAGAAAAGGTGTTGAAGACCCCCAGTCTGCATAAACTGTGGCCCCTCTTTATTACAATTTATTAATTATATTGAAAACCCTCCAACCAAACCGCTTAAAACTTGCACTGTTACCAATCATATCTATCCTTTTTGAGATTGGTCTTGTTATAATTATGGCCAGCAATTAGCTAAGGCAAATGTTCAGTATTTAAAGCAAAGGAAATGCTGGACACCTTGTGTCAATAATTGCTGATGGGCTCTCACAATGGGGCAATAATTTGGATTATATTGGTGATGAATTTGAGTGGATGATGAATGGATAATGGAAAACAGCAGGGAGAAGAGCTCCTTAAGTAAAAAAGATTGGCCTCTTGTGAGCCCATGAAAGAACAAGCCAAAAGGAAAATTTTCCGCTCCGAAAGAGCTTTACAGGCTCTACAGGCCTTGTTACTTGGTTTGGGCTACATCAGCCTGCATGGCACCAGTCCCTGTACCCTTACAAACAGCCTATTACAGTTATTTTGGGTTTTTCCACCTCAATGGGGCTGAACCAACCCCTTAGCTGTTCAAAGCCCCCGGCCGGTTGTCTATTGCAACCTGCCTGTTACCTCACATGCTGGCTGGTTGCCTCATGCAACCAGCCCCTGGCCATAAAGATGGCAAGGTGTGACCCAGGACACACCTGGGTCCGGTCTCAGACACACATGGGGGGGTGTAACCGGTGGACATGCCGCCCCCCCTCTTTCTCTCAAATCCCTGGAGGGGGCGGTCAAATCCCCATACCAGGGGCCCTGGAGGTTGATGACCCCAGGGCGTTGTCATGGTAGGTGGGCTGGGGGGTGGCCAGGTCCCCTCCAGCCCATTGCTCCTCCCCCTTGGTAAAGGGGGGGGGAGAGCGCCCCTTTGATGGTGGGGGGGTGGTCAATGCCCCCCCACTGCCGGTTGCCTTGATGCAACCGGCCTAGCCACCACACTCAGTGGGGGGGTGATCAAGTCCCCCCCACCATGGCCGGTTGCCCATTGTCACTGGTTGCTGGCTGGTTCCATCCAGCCAGCCCTCCCCCTCCTCCTTGCAATGGTGAGCAAGGGGAGGGGGAGGAGCTGGGGCCATCGGCCCCAGCCCAGCAGCCGCCACCCAGAGCAGCAGCCACGACCGGGGTGGGGGGGCTCCATTTTGAGTCCCCCTGCCCCCTACAACGGCCCTGCACGGGCCGTTGGCCCCCATAAACGGGCCGTAAGCAAAAAAAAACGGCCCAAAGCAGGCCGCAACACGGGTGGCAGCCCCAATGGTCCGCCCCCAAGCCCAAAAAGTGAGTTTGACATACTTTGATGAGCCAGCCCATCTGGCCAAGTATTTCCAAAATAAACCTTGGGCCTAATTATGCCCATACAAGCCCATCTGGCTGTATTTGCCTATATACCCCACCGGGCCTGTTAGGGCCTGTGTACAAATAGGCCTGTTTCACGCGTTTTTGAGGCCAGTTTCCCCAAATCCATGACATCCACACAGGCACGTATGGTCCCTGTGTGTGTCCAATGGGCCGCAGAGGCCCTCATGTACATCCCAGTTGGATTACACTCATATGTAGCACACACGTAAGTGCTTACGTATTTTAACAGGTCTTTGTTTATTTTTGAGAATATTATTATTCTACCATTCCATCAATTCTATTATCTAAAGTATTGCAAGTTCCTAGAATCTAGAAGCGGACAGAGACATGTAAAATGAACATTGAAAAATGATACATAAATTACATCATTTTTTTCCCATCCATAGTAGTAGACTTGATTTCTTGCAAGGCAAAAAAAAAAAAAACTTCCAGGTTCCATGTCTTTCCATACATTTTAACCATAGATTAAACATGAACCAATTTCCCCATCAAATCTCAATCACCCATTCAAAAAAAATTTGCTTTCATTCAAGAATCTTCACAAAAAGAATGTAGATATATATTCATAATTACCAACGCCAAAAAAATCAACATAAAGAGATTTTTTGTAGATGTTCAGGATCATGCTTTTGAAAAGATTAAGTCTAGATTTAAAAAAAAATCAAGTTATTCTGGATGAGGGGTTTGAGTTTGATGAGATTTCTATTGGAGAAGTGAAGTTTTCAAGATTGATTAGAACCATGTGGTTGAGGATCAAAAAAAGGTGGGATTGGTCTTAAGTTTTTGAAGAGATCCAAGATTTGGTAAAAAAAAAAGAAAAATCTATATCTATATATCTCAAACCTTGATCACATTCAAAAAAAAAAAAAAAAAAAAAAAAAGAAGAAAAAGAAAAAAAAACCTTAGAAGTGGTTTGGTGGGGACAGGTAGTGTGATTCCCAAACTGGGATGGATGTTCAAACACCCCCAAGGATAGAGTTTCCCCCCTGTTAGCGGCCAGATTTTGGTCCTTAAACTGGGGGAGAAGGTGAGAGGGCCAGGAGACAAGAGATCCTTGTGATTGAATGCCTAAATAAATCATCATCCACCACTCATGATCTCAAATACCTTACTTTCTTATTGTTGAGGTTAGAGTTGAATTCTCCAGTTGAATGATTTGAGAGGAAGAGGAAAAGGTCTTATGATGCTAGGAGGAGTGTATCTATGGAGTCAAGAGAGGGGCACTCCAGTTCAAAGTAAGATAGAAAAGATGATGAATTTCACTTGATCAGGCATCAATATAAATAGACTAAGTACAGGATGTTATAATTATGGCCAGAAATTAGCTTAGGCAAATGAGCAGTATTTAAAGCAAAAGAAATGCTGGACACCTTGTTTCAATAATTGCTAATGGGCTCTCACAATGGGGCAATATGGTGGATGATATTGGTGATTAATTAAATTGGATGATGAATGGATTATGGAAAACAACAGGGAGAAGAGCTCCTTAAGTAAAAAAGATTGGCCTCTTGTGAGCCCATGATACAACAAGCCAAAAGGCAAATTTTCCGCCCCAAAAAAGCTCTACAGGCTCTAGAGGCCTTGTTACTTGGTTTGGGCTACATCAGCCCGCATGGCATCAGTCCCTGTACCCTTACAACCAGCCTATTCCGGTCATTTCTGGTGTTTCCACCGTAATGGGGCTGAACCAGCCCCTTAGCTTTTCAAACCCCTGGCCGTTTTTCTGTTACCTCACATGCTGGCTGGTTGCCTCATGCAACCAGCTCCTGGCCATACAGATGGCAAGGTGGGACCCAGGACACACCTGGGTCCTGTTGTTATCGCTTTGTGTCCTTTCTCATTACTTTGTCTCTTTCCTACATGCGCCTGTCACCTCCCCGGTCTTCCCCAGTGCAAAATCTCCCAATTTGAAGTACAGTACCATTCCAACCATCATCAACCTCCATTCTCAATCCCATCATCCGCCACAACTCGGCATCTCCAGCTCCCACAACATTCCACCATCCTCCTCCCGTCCTCTCCTTCATCCTCACCCCTCTCCGCTATTCTCATCACCTCTCACTTCTCAACCTTCTATCTTCTGCTCCTCTCATTCACACTCCACTTTCTCAACCTCTTCCCCTCATCTCTTCAATCTCTTACTCTCTCACTCGATTCACCCAATTCCTCACAACCCAACCTTGCCAATCTAATCTGACCGTGCCAGTCTCATACTCCTCATCTCTCAACCTTCCCCGCCTCAAACTCAACCTTGCCAAAATCCAACAACTATCAAGTTTGATCAGATGTGAGGTTCCTTATTGCCCCTACGGTACCTATGCTGCTATTCTCATTTTCTTTGTTTCATCGTGACAGACTTGCCCCACCTGTCTTCACTCTCCTTGTCTTATCTTTCCTTTCCCATTCTTGTCCTTTGTCAACGGCTTTTGAGATCTCAAGTAAGGTTGATTTCTCATTCTCTCTTGTCACTTGAGACTCCTAAATTTTGTTTCTTTCATGCGTGACCTTGTTAGACCATTGGTCTTTGTTAGCAATCAAATCAAAGTCACTGTCTTCAATTTATCACGGTTAAAAGCCAAAGATTCAACCAACCTCTCACGCTAATAGGCCCCAGAAAGACCAATGGATTCTTATCAAGCTCTGACAGGCCAAAAACAAATGGGCTCCTCTCAATCTTTTCTGAAAACTCTAACAGACTCAATTCCCAGCCTTTCCGACTCAAATTTCTCCTTATGGAGATCCAAGATTCAAACCATACTTTCACTCAAGGGGATTGCGCATTGGCTAAATTCAATCAAACCCAACAAATGTCCTCCAAACGTCAATCTTGAAATCGTTGGTTACATCCTTGCCAAATTGGAAAACCAAACGTACATTGATTGCGTCAAAGATCATCATCTCACCAATGGAATCAAACTATGGAAATCTATAAACAAGTACTACGCATTGTTGCAAACCGCTAATTGCTCAAGGGTCTTCTTTAATTTCCTCAACCTTCAATTTGATCCAAAGAGAGTTGAAAAATTCATTACCGACGCCAGGGCCTGCCTTCTCCAAATTTCCAAAATCGGAATCCGAATGGACAATGATATCATTGCCTATCTCCTGCTTTACAAATTTCCTCCTAGGCTTGATCATCTGAAGACAACAATCACTCACTCGTTGGGCAAAGCAAAAATCAATGCTGACCTAGTACTTTGACATCTAAATCAGATCAAGAACAAGGTTGTAGCTGGTTCTTATGCCTCTGCTCTCGTTACTAAAACTGCAGCCATCAAATGTCAACCAACCTGGCACAATCCTCAATCAAATCACAATTGAAGCAAGTGTTGGTGGCTCTATCCTCACCTGCAACCCAATTCTGGAAACTTTCAAGGTTCCAGCTCAACTTCTTACAACACAGCACCGCCCCCTCCAAAGTCCTCCTCAATTCACTTTGCTTATAACTTTGCAATGGCAGCGTCACCAACCCTCAGCCAAAATTGTGTACTGCTTGACTCTGGAGCTTCCAACTGCATGTTCAATGATCCAAACTTCTTTTCAAAGCTTAATCCCAACCAAACGGAAATTCAGACTGGTAATCCCAATGCCCCCATTCCCTCTCTTGGGAGTGGAACTGCAGTCTTGACTAGCTCCCTTTCAACTCTCAATCTCCAAAATTCACTCTACGTCCCCAACCTTGCCATCAATCTTGTCTTGCTTGGCCAACTCATTCAAAAAGGCTGCTCATTGACTTTAATTCCGCCCAATCAATTCTCCATAATCTATAAGCAACAACAAATCCTATCTGGAACAATTGAAGACAACCTATTGTTCATTGACCAGGAGTCCAATCCAATTCCCTCAATTCCCTACTCATTTTTATCTCTATCCACCATTCACAAGCGCTTCTGTCACCCTCACCTTGAGCGAACTCACCTACTGTCCAAAAAATTTTCCAATCTCAAGTGGGATCAAATTGAGTGTGTATCATGCGCTAAAGGTAAAATTCACCGCCAGCCTTTTCTGGGTCATCTTTCCTTCTGTCAAAACTCCTTTGATCTCATTCATGCCAACGTGTGCGGCCCCATCAATCCCCCAACCCTTACCGGGTGCAGGTACTTTCTGCTCCTCACCAACAACTGGTCCAAGTTCAAGACATGCGTGCCAATTTGACTCTATCACCTTGTCGGTTTCTATCAACTCAAGTTCATCAAACTCAACTCAAACAAAAAAGGAAGGATGCTGAAGATCTTTCACTTGTACAATGGTGGCAAGTTTGTCAACCACCGACTCACCAACTTCTTTGTCAAACATGGAATCAAACACACCACATCCAAACCGTACACTCCCAAGCATAATCCCGTGGCCAAAAGAGGAAATTGCACCCTTCTGGAAGCTGCAAGAACTGCCATGATTGACATGAACATTCCAATGCAACTTTGGGATAAAATTCTAGTTAGCTCCTGCGCAATTATCAACTTTATCCCGTCTCTCAAAACCAAATCCTCTCCCTACAAACTATGGTCCGGCAAATCCCCTAAATTTCAGCTCATTTGAGTGCTTGGCTCCAGAGCCATTGTCCTCAATCAGGCTACCTCCTCCGGCAAGTTTGATGAAAATGGGATGGATGTTATTTTGGTTGGATTTGACTTTGATCTGAATTCTTACAGAATCTATTGTCCAAATTCCAAACATATTGTTTGTTTGAAACATGTTAAAATTTTTGAAAATCCCCCTTTTTCTCTCTCTCCCCTAAATGACTTCCTGTTGTCTGAAACCTGCTTTGATCCCCTTCTTGCTGATGACTCCCTTCTCATTGACACCCTTACCTTGACTACCTCTCCCAACTCCTCCGCTAACATTTTCCCTGCTGAATCCAATCTAACTCCTTCTCAAAATTCCCTTAATTTGACTGTCTCCTCCATCTCCTCCGCTAATGCTGTTCCTACCATGTCCAATCTAACTCTTCCTCAAAATTCATCCAAATTCCCACCTACACCAACCAAATCCCCTTAGCTCAACGCAAACTCTGAATCCTCTCTGTCCAATTCTGAAGATGATTCCAAGGTTGCTAAACAGCTTCAAGCCAACTCTCCTCCTGTCCTTCAAGACCAATCCTCCCTGAAAAAACCGCAGAAATACGGCTTTGTTGCCCAAACTGTCCCCAAAACCTATCATGAAGCCACCCACTGTGACAACAAAGAAAAGTGGACTAAATCAATGAAATCTGGACTTGATGGAATTGAGCTGATGAAAGTCTGGGAAGGATGTCATTCTCTCCCAGATGGCAAAAATGCTCTAACCACAGTTTGGGTCTATCGAATCAAGGAGGGTCCCAACAAGAACGGCGTATCCTTCAAGTCCCGTCTTTGCATTTGGGGCTTCAAACAAATTGAATTCTTTGATTACGGCCAAACATACGCTCCGACGGGCTCTATTACCACTCTTCAAGTGCTAATTGTGTACGCTCTCTTTAATAATCTCACTCTCTGGCAAATGGACATGAAGTCGGCCTTCCTCCACGCCCCTCTGGACAAGGACATATTCATCAAAGCCCCGCTGGGATATGACTCCAAATTTCCCTATTTTAAACTTAAAAAGGCTCTCTACGGCCTGAAACAAGCCCCAAAAAGCTGGTACGAGACCCTCAAGACCTGGCTACTTGAAGAAAAATTCTCTGTATCGAGTGCCAACCCTTGCCTCTATATCTCCTCAACCACCAAGATCTTTGTCTTTGTGTATGTCAACACTCTACTGATAGTCTGAAACTCAATTGAGTTCAGAACCAGATTGAAGGCCAAGTTCAAAATATTGCAAGATGGACCTCTGAGCAAAATTCTTGGAAACAAACTTGTAAACACCAAAAATGGCCTTGGTCTCCTACAATCCAGTCATATCAAAACCGCTCTTAGCAAATTGGGGCTCTCCGACTGCAAACCCATCAGCACGCCATTCACACCCAATATCAAACTTCTTTCCACTACCATTAATGAGCATGAGGACTTCCTCAAACTCAATATCAATTACTGCTCCTCCACAGGTTTCCTAAATTTCATGGCCAGTCAAACCAGAGCTGATCTCGCCTATGCCGTCTCAAATCTCTCCTGCTTCAACAATAAACCTGGCATGCCTCATTGGATTGAGTCCAAGCACGCCTGGAGATACCTAAGTTCCTCCAAGGAAATGGCCCTGCGCCTCCAAAAACCTTCTTTTGAATACAAAATAGAAGTCTTCAGAGACTCCGACGGTGGAAATGATCCCAAATCCCGGAGAAGCCACACCGTTTATCTCATCCTTCTCTACGGCTGCCCTGTCTTGTGGCACAGCAAGCTACAACCTACAATCTCCCTGTCCTCAACCAAAGGTGAACTCAAGGCCCTCGTTTTTGCAACTCAGGAGAAGATCTGGCTGTCACAAATTCTCACCAAGATGAACCCAGATCAAAAGCTCACTCACTGTGCCTTCATAGACAACAAGGCCTTGAATGATCTGGTAAATCAAGAATCACACCACGGTGCTCTTAAAAATGTAGACCCGCAGATCAAATGGCTGCGAGAACAACGGGACAACCATTCCTTAATCACTCATCTGATTCCCTCTAACCAAATGTTGGCGGACTCGCTGACAAAAGCTGCTCTGCGCTCCTCCCTTATCAATCTCACTTCCTCTGTCTTGTCTCCTCACATCTGATCACGCCGGTGTGTTGTTATTGCTTTGTGTCCTTTCTCATTACTTTGTCTCTTTCCTACACGCGCCTGTCACCTCCCCGGTCTTCCCCAGTGCAAAATATCCCAATTTGAAGTACGGTACAATTCCAACCATCATCAACCTCCATTCTCAATCCCATCATCCGCCACAACTCGGCATCTCCAGATCCCACAACATTCCACCATCCTCCTCCCGTCCTCTCCTTCATCCTCACCCCTCTCTGCTATTCTCATCACCTCTCACCGCTCAACCTGCTATCCTCCTCAACCCGCTATCCTCCGCTCCTCTCATTCACACTCCACTTTCTCAACCTCTTCCCCTCATCTCTTTGATCTCTGACTCTCTCACTCAATTCACCTGATTCCTCACAACCCAACCTTTCCAATCTAATCCAACCGTGCAAGTCTCATACTCCTCATCTCTCAACCCTCCCCGCCTCAAACTTGACCTTGCCAAAATCCAACAACTATCAAGTTTGATCAGATGTGAGGTTCCTTATTGCCCCTACGGTACCTATGCTGCTATTCTCATTTTCTTTGTTTCATCGTGACAGACTTGCCCCACCTGTCTTCACTCTCCTTGTCTTATCTTTCCTTTCCCATTCTTGTCCTTTGTCAACGGCTTTTGAGATCTCAAGTAAAGTTGCTTTCTCATTCTCTCTTTTCACTTGAGACTCCTAAATTTTGTTTCTTTCATGCGTGACCTTGTTAGACCATTGGTCTTTGTTAGCAATCAAATCAAAGTCACCATCTTCAACTTATCAGGTCTGGTCTCAGACACACATGGGGGGGGGGTGTAACCAGCGGACATGCCGCCCCCCCCCCCTCTTTCTCTCCAATCCCTGGAGGTGGCAGTCAAATCCCCCTACCAGGGGCCCTGGAGGTCAATACCCCCAGGGCATTGTCAAGGTAGGTGGGCTGGGGGGTGGTCAAATCCCCTACAGCCCATTGCTCCTCCCCCTTGGTAAAGGGCGGGGGGAGAGCGCCCCTTTGATGGTGGGGGGGTGGTCAATGCCCCCCCACCGCTGGTTGCCTTGCTGCAACCGGTGCAGCCACCACACTCAGTGGGTGGGTGATGAGGTCCCCCCCCACCATGACCGGTTTCCTCTTGCAACCAGTTGCTGGCTGGTTCAACCCAGCCAGCCCTCCTCCTCCTCCTTGCAATGGCAAGCAAGGGGAGGGGGAGGAGCTGGGGCCATTGGCCCCAGCTCCGCGGCAGCCGCAAACGGGGTGGGGGGACTCCATTTTGAGTCCCTCTGTGCCCTACAACGGCCACGGGTGGGCCTTTGGGCCCCATAAACAGGCCAAAAGCAAAAACAGCGGCCCCAAGCGGGCCGCGACATGCGCAGCAGCCCCAAATGGGCTGCAACACAGGTGGCGGCCCCAAGCAGGCTGTGACACGGGCGGCAGCCCCAAATGGGCTGAAACACGGGTGGTGGCCCCAAGCTGGCCCCGACACGGGTGGTGGCCCCAAGCTGGCCCTGACACAGGTGGCAGCCCCAAATGGGCTGCAACACGGGTGGCGGCCCCAATGGGCCGCCCCAAGCCCGAAAAGTGAGTTTGACATACTTTGGCGGGCCAGCTTGTCTGGCCAAGTATTTCCAAAATAAACCTTGGGCCCAATTATTCCCATACAAGCACATCTGGCTGTATTTGCCTATATACCCCACCGGGCCCGTTAGGGCCCATGTACCAATAGGCCTGTTTCACGCGTTTTTGAGGCCAGTTTCCCCAAATCCATGAAATCCTCACAGGCATGTATGGTCCCTGTGTGTTTCCAATTGGCCGCAGAGGCCCACGTGTGCATCCCATTTGGATTAAACTCATACGTAGCACAGGCATAAGTGCATACATATTTTAACACACCCCCTTAATCCAAAAGGGGTGAAATTTGCATATTAGTCACAAAGCCTTGATGCTTGTTCCTATCTAAAGCCTTAGTCAAGATATCTGCAATAATTGCTCCAGTAGGCATGTAACTCAACACAATCTCCTTGCAGTTAACTGCATCACAAATATAGTTATAGTGAACATCAATATGCTTTGTTCTTGAATGGAACACTTGGTTTTGCGCCAATGCAATGGCACTCTGGTTATCAGAATAAAACAATGCAAAACCTTGTGGATTATGTGTATCCTCTAAGACTTTTCTCAACCACTTTGCCTCCTGTGAAGCTGCTAAGTAAGCTCTATACTCAGCCTCCATTGATGAAAGACTTAATGCTGATACCTTCTTGGACATCCATGACACCAGATTCTTACGTAAGAAGAATATGAATCCACTTGTTGATTCCCTAGTGTTACCATCTGCCCAACTTGCATTGGAATAACCAACCAAATCAAAGTTTTCTGACTTTGTAAACAACAGTCCCAGACTGTGCTTTCCTTTAAGATAACTCATAACTCTCTTAAACGCTGACCAATGCCGCATGCTTGGCTTCTCTAAGTGTTGCAACAAGACACCAATTGCAAAGGCAATATTGGGCCTTGTACACTGCCCAAATAATTAAGTTATCCAATAGCTGAAGTGTAGTTGTTCCCAGATTGAACAAACTCCAGATACTCCTCATCTGTATACTTCTCTAAACAAATGTTTGACTGCATGGGAGTACCAAACTCCTTTGCATCTTCTAAGCCATATTGCTTAAGAAGAGCTGCCACATAGTGGCTCTGGTCTAAATTTATACCATTCTTGCTCTTACTGACTTTCATTCCTAGCACCTGTTGCGCCAGACCAAGATCTTTTATCTTGAATTCCTTTTTGAGTGTATCCATGACTCTATCATCATTGGAATGATGATAATGTCATTGATCCATACAAACAAAATTTCATCCTTTCTCACAAAGAGACAAGGTTTGGCCTCAGACGTCTTGAAACCAATCTGTATCAGTTTCTCACTCATGGTATTATACCACAACCTAGCTGCTTGCTTCAATCCATACAGGGATCTACACAGCTTGAGGACATATCCCCCTTTATCTGCTGAAAGAAAACTTCTAACACAGATTTTCTTCATGTTTTCTGGTTTAGTCTCTACTAACCATTCACAAAAAACATCAGGACTTGCCATATAAACAGTATCCTTCTCTCCAATTTTTGCATTAAAGTATGCTGTTACAAAATCAGCTTGTCTGATTTCTTCACCCAACTCCACTGACAGAGCAATGATTTACCTGAAGGTGGACAGCCTTCCAGCTGGTGAGAAAGTTTCTTGGTAATCAATACCCTCTCTCTGCTTGTAGCCCTGTGCAATGCATCTAGCTTTGAACCTCTTCAAAAATCCATTTGTGTCAAACTTTTTGTTTAACACCAATCTAGACCCCACAATGGTCTTTCCTTTTGGAACAGAATCCTGCTTAACCACTTCAAAGACACTATTATTCTCCAGAGAATCAAATTCCTCAAAAATAGCACTCTTCCAGTTGGCTCTCTCATCAGAATTAATAGCTTGGCCAAAGATATTTGGGTTAACCCTGTTACCCATTTCTGAAATCAACTCCAGGACTCCATTGAGAATACACTGTTCCTGAAATGTATCTTCCTCATATCCTGTGGCAGCATAATGGGACTTCCATTCCCCGTACCTATCAACTGGCACTCTAACCCTTCAACTCCTTCTAACTGGAGGTGGAGGCTCATCAGGTTCCAAATTAATGGATTCCCCTGAAGCGGGCACTAAACCCTCTGGTGGCACGTTGTGGTGCCCCATCAGGGACACCCTGGCCGCCTTAAGACCTCAAACCATAAACTGTTGCGCAAATGTACCGTCCAGTATCAAAAAAAAAAAAAAAAAACTTATCCTCAGGCTCATCCTTGCCGTTGCGCTTTGCTTGTCATCTCCGCCGTCTTCATTGTGCGTCCTCATCTTTGTTGTTGCACGTCCTCATCCTTTGTTGTCGCGCGTCCCAATCTCCTCATTGCTACCGTCGCGCGGCGCTCATCCATGATTTAACAGATCCATCCCAACCACACCTCCAAGCATTTGGCAAATCCTTGGATCCATCAAATCTCCCATCTCACTTGATCTCTCAGTCGTGAATCTCAAGCCTGTCAGGATTTACTCAACCGTTTCAAGCCAATCTCCTATCCGCCCATCCGCGCTCTCACAGACTTCATCCTTCACCTTTCCTGGGGCTCTCCCACCCACTTCTGCCTTTGGACAAGGTGTGAAGAGTGTCAACTACCGCCCGCGGACATCCGCGGCGGTTTGGTTCATTTCTCTTTCCCACCCCGTCCGCCTTTGGATGAGGGGTGGGTGACTCTGGTATTGTTGCGTGCGCCCATCCACAGACGGACGCGAGTGACCACATGATTTTCTTCCCTTTTCCGCTCTATTTGTAGAATCCGTTGTACACAGTCTAACAGGGCCTCCTGCCCATATAAGGAGGGGCTCTCCCCTGCCTTTTGGATCAATCAGCATTGGAGCATGGAATGATCCAGCATGAAATCAGCACACCCTTGATCCTTGAGCCTCCATACTCAAACCCTTGATCCCTGATCCTTATCACAAACCAATAGCCTTGCTGGTTGAAGAAAAATTCTGTCTGTTGGAATTTTTTTTGAGTGTGTTATACCACTCCTTGATCCCTTTCTCTGACCATACTGGTCCTGATCCCTGATCACCTTTCTGGAGCCAATCACGATTGATTGGAGAGGTCTTATTAAGCTTAAGACCTGGAGTTTTATACCTCCCCTTAGCTTCTTTGGAGTTGCATTCTGCCAGCCTACTCTTGAGTCCCTTGAGAAGTGTTGAGGTTATCCTTGCTTCAAATCAGTTACTGTTTGCTTTAAAGCTTCTTAAACATTGTGCTTTGTCCTGTACAGCCACCCACAGTTATCTGGTACCCTTCAAACGATTTATGAGAGTTGGGCAGGTTCATTGAGAACCTGGAGGTTGCTTGGGTTTGAGTTGATCATCCCCAATCTTTTGCTGACGACCAGATTTATTAGCTTGTGGGCGTTGTTTACATACAACAGCTTT
Organism: Puccinia polysora; assembly: GCA_025617555.3. Classification (NCBI taxonomy): domain Eukaryota; kingdom Fungi; phylum Basidiomycota; class Pucciniomycetes; order Pucciniales; family Pucciniaceae; genus Puccinia; species Puccinia polysora. Next base: position 31,581,816 of record CM062629.1, read on the forward strand.
TGTTCTTTGAACTCTAAGAAGACTTTAACTTCTTTTGTTCAAGTTTTCCCCTGCATAAAGTTGTCTCAGATAGTGCTGTTCCGTTGCTACCAAACTATTATCATCCTTATCCTCTACTCCTTGATTCCTCATTTACCAGGTTCTGGACCTTGATCTTGGTTACATTTAAATATTTTTGTAACACTCAGGAGGGCAGCCTAAACAGCACCTTTCCCCTCCGCAGAACTGCCACGGCCTAGCACCGTTTGGAGTCTTACAACGTCTGAAAACTCTTCATCTTCTGGAAACACATGTTCCTCAGCCTTTGCTGTTGAAATAGGGCCTAATTCTATTTCCTGCTGTGACTTATTCACAACAAAATTTTCACTCCTTTTGAGTGGAAAGGTACTTTAATCAAATTTTACATACCCACTACGGATAACCTTTCTTGTCCCTGGACAATAGATCCTATACAATTTACTTATTAAATTATATCCTACAAGTGCCCCTGTTCTGGCTCTAGGATCTAATTTTCCAACCATCTCATTATGGTGGACACTATAATACACCAAGCAACCAATTGTTCTTAGGTGTGATGTTTTGGGGTACAACTTCCAAAACTGATAATGAGGACTCTTCCCATTAACACTTACAATGTTGTGCAACAGACAGACTGTACACATCAACTCAGCCCATAACAACTTTGGTAGACCAGATTGAGACATAATAGTTCTGACTTTGTCCAGTAAATTCCTATTCATTCTCTCAACTATTCCATTATTTTGTGGAGTACTTGCAGTAGTGACTATATGAATGATACCGTAATCTTTCAATAACCTCTCAAAATCTTTACTCACAAATTCACCACCTCCATTGGTAATAAACCTCTTGATCTCCTTCATTAGACCATTCTGTTTCCAGACTTTGAAGATTACAGAAACCTCCTCTGTGGTCTGATCCTTAGATTGAATTGATTTAACCCAAACATAATTAGTTTCAGTATCAACTAAATTGATGAAGTATCTTGCCCCACCAAGGGACTCCGGTGTGAATGGCCCTGTCAAATCAATGGAAAATTCCTCTCTAGGAACATCAGTGCAATCTCTACTCTTAGAGAACACATTTCTAGTCTTAGCCCTTAAGGTAAAACTCTCAAAGTTGATTTCCTTTACCTTATGGCCACTTCTGTTGTGAGCAACAGTGCTCAGAGCTGAGAATTTGAACAAGCTTGCACACAAAAGCTTATTCCAAACTTGTCCACTAAGAACAGTTATCCCATCCATATCAATAATAAACCTATCTTCTTTAAGATAACAAATCTGGAAACCTTTTTTCCACAACACTCCAAGAGACACAAGGTTATAAGGAAACTCTGGTACATAGAACACTTTCTCAAAAGAAATTTTGAAACCCAAGTGATTTGCAAGAATAACTTTTCCAATTCCCTTGATCTGAATTGTTCTGCCTTTCTGACCAATATTTACAACTCCATCATAATCACTAAGATTTGAAAATAAATTTGGTTCAAAGAACATGTGATCTGTACAACCAGAATCAATCAAAACAAGAAAATCCTCCTTCAATCCTCCTTATAGGAAATAAGCTTTATCAGTCACTGATAACTTCTCATCTTTGAGGTTAAGATTACTCACTTCATAATCAATCAAGTCCATTTCTTGATCCTCATCAATTTTGGCCTTCTTGTTGGGACCTTCTTCCCCAACATCCATTTCCATTGGACCATCAAACGCCACCATTGAAACTTTTTCAGTAGTGAGATTGACCTCCTTGTCATTCTCTTTGGACTTCTTCCTCTTCTTGGCCTCCTTGCAATCCTTTGCATAATGCCCCTTATTCTGACAATTATAGAATAAGACCTTGGAAAAATCCTTTTTTGCCTTCTTGCAAGATTTTCCAGTCTTTCCAACAAGGGCTGTTCCAGATCCCCCCTTCATCTTGAACTGAAGATCATCCTTTTCAATCCTCTTCAGCACATCCTCCTCCCCAGGAAGAGGATCCAATTAAGAAATAATTCTGACTAAAGAATCAAACTCCTTTGGTAGCTTCTGAAGGATTAAGATTGACAAACACTCAGGATCCATGTTAAGTCCTGATGACTTAAACTTGGCTATTCTAGACCTAGCCTCTGCAACAAACTGCTTAAAATTTGAATATTGTAACTTAAATAGTTTATTGAAGGCTATACCCTTCTGGTGAACAGAATCACCAGCATATTTGGACTTAAGCAACTTACAAAGGATGCTGCCCCTTCTTCTCTCATCTTCCCTAAGAGTATCAGCAACCCATGTCACATGATTCTCATCAAGATGCCTAAGGATGAGATGATAAGACTTTTTCTCCACTTCTGAACTGACCAAAGTGTCATCTGCATCCATTATCTCCCCAAAACAGATGTTTTCCAGCTCACTGTCCATAAGGACATCCCAAGCATTATAATTCTGACTTTTCAGAACTATCTTGATGGAGCTAACATAAGGGATATAGGACATCTTCTTGGAAAACTTGAGGTCTTTGAGGTTCTCCAAAGTGAGGTACAAGGTTTTAGATGGCTTGGAAGTAATGATGATGTTGGTAGTGATAATGTGTTATAATTATGGCCAGAAATTATCTTAGGCAAATGAGCAGTATTTAAAGCAAAAGAAATTCTGGAAAACTTGTGTCAATAATTGCTAACGGGCTCTCACAATGGGGAAATACATTGGATGATATTGGTGATGAATTCAATTGGATGATGAATGGATGATGGAAAACAGCAGGGAGAAGATCTCCTTAAGTACAAAAGATTTTCCTCTTGTGATCCCATGATACAACAAGCCAAAAGGCAAATTTTCCGCCCCAAAATAGCTCTACAGGCTCTACAGGCCTTGTTACTTGGTTTGGGCTACATTAGCCCGCATGGAATCAGTGCCTGTACCCTTACAACCAGCCTATTCCAGTCATTTCTGGTGTTTCCACCGTAATGGGGCTGAACCAGCCCCTTAGCTGTTCAAACCCCTGGCCGGTTTTCTGTTACAACCAGCCCTGTTACCTCAAATTCTGGCTGGTTGCCTCATGCAACCAGCCCCTGGCCATATAGATGGCAAGTTTGAAACCAGGACACACCTGGGTCTGGTCTCAGACACACATGGGTGGGTGTAACCAGCGGACATGCCGCCCCCCCTCTTTCTCTCAAATCCCTGGTGGGGGCAGTCAAATCCCCCTACCAGGGGCCCTGGAGGTCAATACCCCCAGGGCATTGTCAAGGTAGGTGGGCTGGGGGGTGGTCAAATCCCCTCCAGCCCATTTCTCCTCCCCCTTGGGAAAGAGGGGGGGAGAGCACCCCTTTTGATGGTGGGGGGTAGTCAATTCCCCCCCACCGCCGGTTGCCTTGCTGCAACCGGTCCAGCCACCACACTTGGTGGGGGGGTGATGAGGTCCCCCCCACCATGACCATTTTCCTCTTGCAACCGGTTGCTGGCTGGTTCAACCCAGCCAGCCCTCCTCCTCCTCCTTGCAATGGCAAGCAAGGGGAGGGGGAGGAGCCGTGGCCATTGGCCCCAGCTGCACAGCCACCACCCAGCACGGCAGCTGGGACTGGCTCAACAGCCAAGACTGGGGTGAGGGGACTACATTTGAGTCCCTCTGCCCCCTACAACAGCCCCACGCAGGCCATTGGGCCCCATAAATGGGCCAAAAGCAAAAAACAGCGGCCCCAAGCGGGCCGCGACAGAGGCGGCAGCCCCAAATGGGCTGAGACACGGGCGGCGGCCCCAATGGGCCGCCCCAAGCCTGAAAAGTGAGTTTAACATAATTTGGCGGGCCAGCCAGTCAGGCCAAGTCTGTCCAAAATAAACCTTGGGCCCAATTATTCCCATACAAGCCCATCTGGCTGTATTTGCCCATATAACCCACCGGGCCCGTGTACCAATAGGCCTGTTTCATGCGTTTTTGAGGCCAGTTTCCCCAAATCCACAACATCCACACAGGCACGTATGGTCCGTGTGTGTGTGCAATGGGCCGCAGAGGCCCACATGTGCATCCCATTTGGATTACACTCATATGTAGCGCACGCGTAAGTGCATACGTATTTCAACACAGGATGGCCAACAAGTGGTTGGGAAGAAAAGATAACATTGAACAGAAAATATTCAATACCAAACGATTAGGGTCCCCACAACTTGGAGGACCACTGCAGGCTGGATTGAGACAGGGGAGAGCATCAAGGATTCAAGATAAAGAGCTTACTAGGACTATGACTATCTAGCACAATATAAAGAGTTCAATACATAAGAATATTCATGAGCAAGGATGATGATAAACCACTTAGATTTAAGATAAATATTTCACTATATCTCTAACTAACCAGTATAGAATAAAGAACACACTAGAATTAAACAATCAAGAGTTGATAATAGATTGAAGAATATAAAGCTTGATGAATGGTTGCACTCAGGTATTAGGCAACACATGGTTCAAGACTAGAGTTCTAAAACTTCTTCTTCCTAAAAAAATGAGAGGGAAAAATAATACTATAAATTGAAGATTTGGGGTTTGGGTTCTAATTTTTGGAGATTTTATCTCATTGAGTATGTACAGGGAGGCAGGGGGGGCACAAGAATTTACCCACTGTTTCAAAATGAGCCTAAGTGCCAACACTCCCAAATTTGGAGTGCAGTCTGGGAAAACTTTATCTTTGTTCAATATTCAGCTTCATGACCATTTTTTATATCTTCTATCCAATTAGGTAACTTTCCTTTACCTCTCATTTCAATTTTTTTTTAATATATATATATATATTGCTCATTCTTTATAGTTCAGTGTTAAATTTGCAACCCTACATGAGCCATTCACTAATCAAAATGGGTTGCATGGGGCAGTTTGTGACCCATCTGGGTTTTGAAAAAATGTTTGGAAGCCATCTAAGGAGTGAAAAGCCATTCACAACACAGATGGGTTTCAAACCGCACCACACAATCCATTTTAAGTTGTGGTATTCCTTTTTCAAATTTTTATTTCAAATTTTTATTTATATATTTATATTTTTAAATTATTTTATTTAAGTAATTATTTTTTTCATGCATCCAACCCTTTATTTCATGCGTTTTGACATTGTCGCACAGTTGCACCCCTCTGGTATTTCATGCAAAAAAACTTTATTTCACGCATGTTTCAAGAAATCATTTTTTTTTGAATTCTGACTGCGCAGCCTCCTAGCAGGGGTTCTTAAAATCCTTACCAAAATCTTTGGTAATTTTGGAGGCATTAGAACCCCTTCCAAAATGCAATCAAAAAATGAATAAATTCCATAAAAACAAATTTTTTCATGGGTTTTTGGATCCTTATTTTGGCTATTTTAATTTTAATTTTTTTTTTTGGTTATTTCCGCTGCCAGAAATTTTGAACAACATTCAAAGAGCTTAAAATCAAAAAAAAAAATCAAATTTCTCTTTAGGCATTTCAATCCTTTTATTTTTATTTTCATTTCATTTTTTTTGGGTTATTCAATCTATCAAAAATTTAAAAAGACAGTTGGTGAGGATTGAATTATTTTATTCAGATTTTTTGGATGTATTATTTTACCTTAAAAAATTCCTTTAGGAAAGCAAAACATTCAAAAAATACAATTTTCTCATTGGACTTTTGGATCCTTATATTTGCCATTTTGACTAATTTTTTTTTGGTGTTTCAAGCTTTGATGAATTCAAAACAACTATTAAATAGATTCTTAAAATTTTTTTCAGAATTTTTGGATGTCATTTTTGACCTTTAAAAATTCCATCAAAAAACAGAAAAAATTATAAAAATTCACTTTTCTCACTGGATTTTTGAATCCTTTTTTTGACCTTTATAATTTATTTTTTTGGGTGATTCAAGCTTTCAGAATTTTAAAGAAACAAAAAAACAGTTCATTAATACTTTTTAAAGATCATCTGCATTCTTGCATACACCTTACAAACTTCATTCAAAAAATTAAAAATAAAGAACAAATATGGATACAAACATTAAAATTTATTCAACTATGATTGGTTTTATTATTCTCCTTTATTTTTGTGGAGGGAACAAAACCTCATTACCAAGATCAAAATTCCTCTGAAAAATGGTTTTCAAGATTTGGAATGCTTTTTTACAAAGCTTTTCCAAAGTGGATCTAACCTGGGAGCTGGCCAATGGTCAGACTTGAACTTGAAAGACTGTATGTTTGGAATCTTCTAGAGGAATAAATAAAACAGGAGAAGATTTGGAATTTGAAGTGGGATGGGAATTCAGAGGAAGTTAAGTTCAAGGCATTAAAGAAGAAAACAGAACCACTGGACACTTATATTTTTCAGCCAAAAGGAAACCATGGCATGCAAATTTCATCCACATATTTATGGGAGCTGGGCCTCAAGGTGGTTCAGTTGCCTTCTTGCTTCTTGGAAAGTTTCACCCCAGATATCACACAGTAATCTTGTGTCCTTGAAGATTGCGTTTGAATCAAGCTCTTTCACCATTTCTTTCCTGACTTCAATCCAGTCTTCTGACTTCCTCCCCAAACAAATGGCTGCTACTCTATAGCCACAGTTCCCATCCCCTATGAAATTTTGAACATGTGAGATATGTGGAATGGCTGTTTGTGGAGAAATAAAATCTTTGTATTGGAACTAAAACGAAAATCAGAATTTTTCATAAAAGAAAAAATGGAATCAAGATAAAACTCACTTCTTCAATCAATATTTGGTAAAAGATTCCAGAAGAAGAATAAGATAATGTGCAGGAAACCTAGAGGGAAAATCCAAAAGAAATCAGACAAAATTAAAAAATGAGAAAATTACACATGTACTCACCTTCTCACTGATTGTTAGGGCTGCTAATAACTTCCTCCCAGGGGGATGGTAAGGACCATCACCATCTTCATTGAATACCTTCAGTCTCTTTATTCTTTTCCCTGCATTGTTTTCAGGAGAAGCAAGCTGCTTATTCACAATGGTTCCAGACCTCTGATAATTTTTTGAATGAAAAAATTAATGAAAAATAATATCCAAAAAATTAGCCAAAAATAAAATAAAATTAAAGCTCACCATCTTCATTACATCCAAATCTGGCAGCTCTTCATCTGCTGAATCTTCCCCTTCATCCAAATCTGGCACTTCTTCATCTTCTGAATATTCCTCTTCATTCTGAAATTAACTCTTTATTAGAAAAATGACAAGGAATCATTAAAAAAACAACCCATTGCAGAAAAAAATAAGTATAGTTATAAAATTAACTCTTCCTCTGATTCCTCCTTCTTTTTTCCCTTCCCCTTCCCTTGGATGTTTTTTGCTTTTTTAAAGGAATTTTTTAAGATAAAATAATACATCCAAAAAAACTGAAAAAAATAATATTTGAATGCTCCTAAAATTTTGGTTTAAATTTTTGATAGATTGAATCACACAAATAAAAATAAACTAAAAGGATTCAAATTTCCAAAGAGAAATTTGATTTTTTTTTTTGATTTTTGAAGGAATTTTTTAAGGTGAAAGGACACATCCAAAAATGGAAATGTTAGATTCACGGCTCATTGAGCCGTGTACAACCCCCCATGTCTTGAAAAAGTTGGATGGCCAACCCAGGCTGGTCTGCCAGTGTGTGGGATTCCACACGACTACATTCAAGCCGTGTGGAGTTGTACATGGCTCAAATGTAGTCATGTGGCATCCCACACGCCACCAGACCGCGGTGAGCCAAAAAAAAATGAAATGAAAGGGTACTAACATAACCCATAAACTAAATAAACCTTCCAAAAAAACAGAAATCAACCAAAAAATCAAAAAATGTTCATTTTTTGGTTAAAAACAAAAAACAAAAAAATAACTAAATAAATAAAAAACAAAAAAACTGGTACTATCCAATGGACTAGCCCTAAAGTAAAAAGACCCAAAAAAACACAAGTAACTGGACTAGCCCTAAACTAAAAACACAAAAAAAGACAAGTAACTTGACAAGCCCTAAAGTAAAAACACCAAAAAAAATAAAAGTAACTTGACAAGCCCTAAATTAAGTTCAACTTGACTGGCCCTTAATTAAAACTGCCCAAAAATTGAAGAAGTCTTTTGACCAGCCCTAAAGTTAAAGTGCCCAAAAAATACAATTCTTTTGACCAGCCCTAAAGTAAAAACACCAAAAAAAAAACAAGTTCAACTTGTGTTAAGCTGATCCCATCCCAAGCTTAACATAAGTTAAGCTTGTGATGGAATCAGCCCAACACAAGTTGAAATGAATTAACATTAAAATCTCATTCAAAACACTCAATATAATGATTTTAACTCAAAGCACTCAACATAATGATGTTAAAAATTTGATAACCCTCTACATTAATAGAACTTTTTAGCTGCATTAGAATTAAAATTTATATGAAAACCAATGATGGAATGAATTTCAAAGTCTATTAAAATGTAGAATACATTTGCAGTTGATCTTGGAGATGATCAACCCAACCAGAGGCTTTCTTAGAAATCAAGGAACGTGGTTTTGCTACAATGGGTGGGATGGGAATCATTTCTCCCTCAAGTACTAATAGAACCCCGTGGTTATTGTTTAAAAAGGAAATGAACATTGGATCTGATTGATCAGTAACAACATTTTTGATTGGAGTATAAGTATCACATGACTCCAATGAAATGAATTATATAGTTCTGGAATATGTGTCTGCTATGATTTGACCCATATCTAATTTAGCCAGCCATTTTGAGGAGGGAATTTTTTCATTGATGTCTTCAACATCAAGTATTCTTTTAATCTTTTCAAACTCCTTTGCACCACCAAGCATCTTAATGTAGCATGCTTTATGTTTCTCTAATGTTTCAATCATTTCCTTCCTAAGTTTAATTTAACCATTTTCTTCATAACCAAGAGATTTAGCAATGACTCTAAATCTGCAATTCCCATCTCCAATTGGATCCCAAACCTCACCCAAGAACTTATAGAATTTCCTGGGTATTTGATTGAGTTATTTCACGTTTGGTTCCTATCATGAAAACTAACTTAGTATTCATTTCTTTAATCAGATCAATTAAATGAATACTTATCAAAGATGAGCTTCTGGTTGAGCTTTGCTGCACATTCTCTTCCTCTGAAGAGGATTCTGATTCCAAATTAAGTGATCCCAATTCACTTTCAGTCTCTTCCTCTGAACTATGAAATTCAGATTCAGATTCTGCCAAATTTGACTAAAAATTCATCATTAGTTAGTAACTAAGTTCATTAAACCAAAAAAATGAACATATCCCAAAAGAAATGACTTACAATCTTTTGTATTTTCTTGTTTGGAGACCTTCTAGTCCTTTTTTCCCCTATGAGTTGTTTTTCAACATGCTCAAACCAAGATGGTTATTGCTGCGTATCTGTCAATTTTGGCCTTCCCCTACTTGATTGTAAGACTTTAGGTTCAAGTCTTGGCTTTTATCAATATTTTGTAATCTTCTGAATGATATACTTAAATAGGCCTCTTTGCTCATGATCTGGAGATTCCAAGATCATTTCATTCACTTTTTCACATAACCGAGGAATTCTTAGCATTTCATTGACATTGCACTTGAAAAATTCAAAAGGATCAACCATTAGTAAATTAGGATTCATTAATCAAAAAGAATTAATCACATAGTGATTTGAACAATCCAACTTGAACAATCCAACTTAAGCCAACTTACAGAACTAGAACTGCAAGGGTCATAGTCCAACCTCCACTGAGGATGAACATCTTTGGGTACCACGGATCCTCTGAATGCTAGACAGTCACCTATTTTGTGGGAACAGGGCAAACCCATAGTCTTTGAATATGACTTGGTGCACACTTTTCCATCATGATCACGTTTGAATTTCTCAAATTTTTCCCTGATAAGATGAATTGCCTCTAAAGACAATTTGTAACCCAATGGTAACAGTTCAGGTGGAAGAACTGTCCTGAACTTAATTTGAGAGTAATAAAGTGACACATGAACCATTTTAATTTGATTCAAAAATTTTCCGTCAAGGCTTTTCCAAACATCCAATAGGTTTCCCAAAGAGTTTGCAAGGAATTGTTTTAGAGTTGCATGGGCCCCTTCAACCCAAGATGTTGTTTTGTTTCCAAAATCAGGGTTTATACAAGTCCATGCTGTTGCAAATGTCTCTTTGATAGGGAAAATGTTATTTTCCCCATACTTGAGTACATCCTCAAAGTCTTTCAAGAAACACTATACAAGTCAAAAGGTCAGAACCCAAAACTAGGAAGAATAAGAAGCAGTGATTTGGACCTACTCTGAGTTCTGCATCATTGACCTCCGCCTCCTCCTTGGTCTTTGAGGCCCCATACTTTTCCCACAGAGTCATAAAGCTTTTCCATCCTTCAACATCATCAAAAAAGCATGCTTTACAGTTTGCTTGTATGTTTTTAGACAAGTGCCAAGTGCAAAATTTTCTTGATGACTCAGGGAAACTAGATTCAATAGCACAAATCAGAGCTTTTTCATGGTCTGTCACAAAGACTTTTGGAAGTCTCTCAGGATCATAAGCCAACTCCTTTAATGCATTTAAAGACCAACTGTACAACTCAAATGTTTCTTTTGTTATAAAAACAACAGCTTTTGTGAAATTTTTCCAATTGGCTGTCATTCCTACAACATGCAATAGTGGGGTTTTGTACTTATTTGTCTTATAAGTACAATCCAAAATAGCAATATGATGGAATTTTTTTGAAAGCTTTACTACCTCAGGATGTGCTAAGTACAGGACCTCCTTGGGTTGACGGATCCCAATTGTGGTCCAGGGGGTTCCCAAAAATTTTGGCACAACTTCTGGGGGGTTACACGGCTCCTACAAAACCCCCCGGGGGTTGTGCCTGTTTGAAAAAGCCCTTTGTAGTGGTCTATGGGCCCACATGGCTCATTTGAGCCATGTAGGGCCCTACACAACTACCACATGGTTGGAGCCATGAATTTAAGATCACCCATCCAAAAATATGAAAAAAAAAATTAAAAGCTCTTTGAATGTTGGTCAAAATTTCTGGAAGCTGAAATAACCAAAAAAAAATTAAAAAATAGCCAAAATAAGGATCCAAAAACCCATGCAAAAATTTGTTTTTACAGAACAGTTTCATTTTTTGATTGAATTTTTGACGGGGGTTCTAATGCCTCCAAAATTAACAAAGGTTTTGGTTAGGGGTTAATTAAGAACCCCTGCTATGGGGCTGCGCAGTTAGAATTCAAAAAAAATGAATTGTTGAAACATGCGTGAAATAAAGTTTTTTTGCATGAAATACCAGAGGAGCGCAACTGCGCAAAAACATTGAAATGTGTGAAACAAAGGGTTGGATGCATGAGAAAAATAATGCCTTTTATTGATTTATTTTTCTATTATTTATTTTTTTATTTTTCTATCATTTATTTATTTATTTTTCTATTATTTATTTATTTATTTTTCTATTATTTATTTATTTATTTTTCTATTATTTATTTATTTATTTTTCTATTATTTATTTATTTATTTTTCTATTATTTATTTATTTGTTTATTTTTCTATTATTTATTTATTTATTTTTCTATTATTTATTTATTTATTTTTCTATTATTTATTTATTTATTTTTCTATTATTTATTTATCTATTTTTAATTTGCTTATTTATTTATTTATTTTTAATTTAATTATTTAATTATTTTATTTTTTATTCATTTCTGTTCACAACTAGTTGAGTTGTGATTCACACCTCATATGAGTTGTGAAGAGCTCTTCATGCCAGTTTGCAACCCCTGGGTTGCAAGTTTAACATTGACCTCCTTTATATTTATCCATATGTCTTGTGAGTGGATCATCCAATTCCCAATCAATCATAGATTCATGTCAAAAGAAGCAAAAAGAAAAAGAAAAAGAAAAAGAAAAAGAAAAAGAAAAAGGAAAAGAAAAAGGAAAAGGAAAAGAAAAAGAAAAAGAAAAAGAAAAAGAAAAAGAAAAAGAAAAAGAAAAAGAAAAAGAAAAAGAAAAAGAAAAAGAAAAAGAAAAAGAAAAAGAAAAAGAAAAAGAAAAAGAAAAAGAAAAAGAAAAAGAAAAAGAAAAAGAAAAAGAAAAAGAAAAAGAAAAAGAAAAAGAAAAAGAAAAAGAAAAAGAAAAAGAAAAAGAAAAAGAAAAAGAAAAAGAAAAAGAAAAAGAAAAAGAAAAAGAAAAAGAAAAAGAAAAAGAAAAAGAAAAAGAAAAAGAAAAAGAAAAAGAAAAAGAAAAAGAAAAAGAAAAAGAAAAAGAAAAAGAAAAAGAAAAAGAAAAAGAAAAAGAAAAAGAAAAAGAAAAAGAAAAAGAAAAAGAAAAAGAAAAAGAAAAAGAAAAAGAAAAAGAAAAAGAAAAAGAAAAAGAAAAAGAAAAAGAAAAGAAAAAGAAAAAGAAAAGAAAAAGAAAAAGAAAAAGAAAAAGAAAAAGAAAAAGAAAAAGAAAAAGAAAAAGAAAAAGAAAAAGAAAAAGAAAAAGAAAAAGAAAAAGAAAAAGAAAAAGAAAAAAGAAAAAGAAAAAGAAAAAGAAAAAGAAAAAGAAAAAGAAAAAGAAAAAGAAAAAGAAAAAGAAAAAGAAAAAGAAAAAGAAAAAGAAAAAGAAAAAGAAAAAGAAAAAAGAAAAAGAAAAAGAAAAAGAAAAAGAAAAAGAAAAAGAAAAAGAAAAAGAAAAAGAAAAAGAAAAAGAAAAAGAAAAAGAAAAAGAAAAAGAAAAAGAAAAAGAAAAAGAAAAAGAAAAAGAAAAAGAAAAAGAAAAAGAAAAAGAAAAAGAAAAAGAAAAAGAAAAAGAAAAAGAAAAAGAAAAAGAAAAAGAAAAAGAAAAAGAAAAAGAAAAAGAAAAAGAAAAAGAAAAAGAAAAAGAAAAAGAAAAAGAAAAAGAAAAAGAAAAAGAAAAAGAAAAAGAAAAGAAAAGAAAAAGAAAAAGAAAAAGAAAAAGAAAAAGAAAAAGAAAAAGAAAAAGAAAAAGAAAAAGAAAAAGAAAAAGAAAAAGAAAAAGAAAAAGAAAAAGAAAAAGAAAAAGAAAAAGAAAAGAAAAAGAAAAAGAAAAAGAAAAAGAAAAAGAAAAAGAAAAAGAAAAAGAAAAAGAAAAAGAAAAAGAAAAAGAAAAAGAAAAAGAAAAAGAAAAAGAAAAAGAAAAAGAAAAAGAAAAAGAAATATTGAATGAAGTCAAGGCACAGGTTGTGTGGATATAAAAGGGTGGAATGCTGGGTAAGAAGATCAGCAAGAAGATGGTACTCAAACAATACACAATTTATAGGATTCTAAAAGGATATAACCAACATGGTACCTTTGAAAAACAAGAGCAATCAGTTTGGCCATCAAAAACTGATGAATTGGGATGTTTGGAAGCTTGATTGTCACTTGAGAGGAAAAAGAAGGTCAGGCTTGAATGAAATGGCCAAGTTGATTGGCGCTCAAAGTCTCAACCAGGAAGATCTGCCACTATGCCCATTAACTGGGCTATCACTACTGAGTTGCTACAAGGAAACCATTCTTGAATAGCTCCCAACAGCCTTGGGGACTTGCTTTTGGTTGGGAACATCTTGATGGGACAATCAATGATTGGATGAAGGTCATCTGGACCAACAAATCATCTTTTGAAGTCAGTCAGAATACCCAGCAAGTCAAATTGTAGCAACTCCCCCCTGAGAAGTTTGAATCAAACTGCCCTGCCCCCATGTTTGAGAGTGGTCAAACAACAATGATGATAAGGGGTGCTTTCATGGGTGAAAGTACCTCTTGGATGGTTTCATGCCTCCAAGGAGAAGGTCCGCCTGTCAGCCTCCTGGATGCCAAGACCCTTGCTATCCTTTAGCTACCAGAGGTGATAGAATGAATAATAAATATATTATTTAATAAATGCATCAAAAATCTGTAAAATATTTGGATTAAGCTTATTGCAAGGTTAAGTGGTTTGGTTATGGTTTATTGTTTTAAATCAATATAAATAAATTGATTATTAAATATTTTTATAGAGTTTCCAAAATTATATTGGGGATCTTTAACACCTCTCTTGAGGGATTTCAGTATGAAAACATGTAGTACTGGTTACTTTGGGCTCTTTAGTTTAAAAGATATTTTACCCAAAGATAATATGTATATAAAATACACGGTGGAGTGGCAGGGCCTTGTAACCAAGCTGCCACGACAGAGAAAGGATAATAAAACTCACTGGTATATTATTAAATCCTTTGGGTATCTGTTTGAGATGTGCACTGATGGGTTAAACCTGTATACTGGGGTTATAAGGCTGTTCAGCAGTTTTAATTGATAAAAAAAGGTTGAGGACTGATATGATTGATCAGACTTAGCCATAAATCACTTAATTATCTCTTATAAGTGCTTTATTACCTTGGAACGGTGTCTGGATATAAATATAACTGGGTCTCTGCCCATCAATATCCTCAAAAGAGCTCTTTATTTATAGCTTTTGGAGCCCCAATACTATCCTTCTGAGGGGTACAGGGGCTCACAGGGATGGACACTAAGGCTAGCAGGGTAACCAGGGGTAGTCTGTTACGTGTTCTTGGTGCTATAACACTGGTAGCATTTCATTCCTCAGGTTATGGGAATTATTCTACCTTATAATAAATATGAGGACGTGTGAATAACACTAATCTGTCCCATTTATGTATTATTTAATTAATTATCCTTAGTAAATTTTCCCATTCATTCAATAATTATTTAAAAAGACCTTTCTACGAACATCCTGATGTCAGTTGAGTTCTCATTATGTATTAAATAACTGGAGTAAAGTCATGATATTGATTTTACTCCTTATTTTTGAGTTCCAGTTTATTTACCAAAATAATTACTTAAAAATATAACTCATGGGGATTCATGTGATATTTTGACATCATTAGTTTTCTTTGTATGTCACAAAGATATTGTTGTCTTGAAATTTTCATAAAAGTATATTAAAGTATTTTAATATATTTCTAGAAGTTGTCATTGTCTTAGTTTTGTTATTCTTGGACTTTGAATGATATTTAATAGAAAATACGTATAAGGGTTATTTAAGTATTTTTATATAATATTATGTACTTTTGAGCTATCTACTATCCACGGGAACATTTATTACATATGTAGAATGTTCCTGTGTGGTTTGTAGCATGTTTACGCGGTACCTAAGCCTCTCAGGCCGCCTGTCACTCTGTCAACCCATAGTCCCCCAGCTGTGTACTTGTCAGAGGCCTGGGGCTGCGTACACAACCTTGACGGAGTGACAGGGCTGTATCTCAGCCGCGCACAGTTGCATTGGCTGCCGCAGCTGCAAGCAGGAATTTTGACAAAACACATTTCCATCCGTAACTCCTAAAATATACACAACACCTCAATTATAACTGAATTTTAGGTGTGAAACCTATACGTGAAGTTATGTGTGAAATATTCAATTGATCAAAAGCTCAATAGTGGAGCCATAGTATTTTGATCTTTCTTTCCTTAATTATTTAAAATATATAAGGATTTGGATTTCAAGGGTGGGGTCAGTGAGTGACCCTACCTAATTTTGGGTGGATAATTCATTTCTTTAATAAAATTTATGGTTTTCCTACTCCTTCTTAGGTTAATTATATCATTATTATTTTTATGTTATTTTTGTTACTTTTGCAGCTTGCTTTGCAATAGTAGCAAGCTGACATTCCCCCACACCAAGATATGGCCATATCTGAAAAAAAATCTGGAGAATTTTGGGAGAAAATTAACTTCATGTGTGTTTCAGTTCCTTTGGCTGGCCCTGTAGTTTCTGAGATGTATTGGTCCATCAGGTATGTTATTTTCTGGTAACCATTCATCTTTTTCTGCAGATTCTCCTTTGTATCTTACTAAGTATAGTCTAACATCTTTTCCTTGTACTCTCTCTTTCTTTTCTCTCAATATCCTGCTGACTTTCCCTTTTTCTTTCACAGGGTCAGGTTCTATTGGGATTATTGCTGGTGGGACATTGCTACCTTCTCTTGGTTGAAAGTGTTTGACTAGGCTAATGGGAAATACTGGTTGTTTCCTTGATAATTCTTCACTCAAGATTACTTCCACAGCACTTTTTCAATGCATATTCTTGATAACAAATTGTCCAACAAAGGCTGGTTTCAGTTTTCTGTTACCTGCTAGATTGTTGAAATTGGTTGTAGATATCAAGATCTGATCTCCTATTTTAAAGTCAGGTTCTTTATGTGATTTGTCCCATCTTTGTTTGTTGTATTCTACTGCTTCTTCTGCACATTTTTGTGCATGATTATTTTCCAGATCTATCATCTTCTTAAAGTCAAGAGATGTTGAATGAATAGTGGCTAAGTTATAGTTTAAGTTATTCCTAGGGAGTTTTGGAATCCATCCTCTTTCTAGTATGTAAGGAGCTTCTTTGGTAGTAGAATTTTTACTACTGTTCTAAGCCATTTCTAGGGCTGGGAGTAGGCTTACCCAATCATGGCAATAACCATCTGAGTTTTTGTATTCTAGACCAAAGCTACAGAACCTTCTTAACATATCTTCTAGGGTCTGTATCATTCTCTCAGCTAATCCATCAGTTTGGGGATGGTATGCTGTAGAAAATGCTAGAGTAGTACCCAGTATATCATGTAGATTCATCCAAAACTTAGAGGTGAATTTGGGTTCTCTGTAACTGATTATCATCTTGGGTATACCCACATCAGCTATGATCCTGTTCCAGAATAGTAAAGCTACATCCATAGCACTATCTTCTTTGTGGTTAGGTAAGAATTTTGCCTTCTTAGAATATCTGTCAGCTATAACTAGGACAGAGTTATGTGAATGAGTACCTCCAGGGGGGGAGGCCGGTTACAAAATCCATATTAATGATTTCCCATCTGGTTGTAGGTTCAGAGATTTTCTGTAAGAGTCCAAACCTTTTTGCAGTAGTTTTATTAGATTTTTGGCAGGTTTCACAGATAGTAACATATTTAATAGTGATTTCTTTCCAGTCTATCCACCAAGCAGTTTGTTTTACTTTTTCCAAATTTCTTTTGGTGGATAGATGCACTGATGAACAGTTGTCATGGCATTCCTGGAGTATATGTTGTATATGTTCTTTGGTGCTTAGTACTAATACACTGAAATTTTGGTTTCTGTAGTAAAGGTGACCATCCCAAAAGGTCAACCTTCCTGCTTTATAGGGTTTAAGTAATGAAGCAGGTAGACTATTTATCAGAGCTGCTTCTGGGGATTCAAATTCCATAATGGTAATCAGCAGCTCAATTTCAGGACAGTAGTTGTCCCTTACTAGGTTGAAGAAAGCATTATCTATTCACATAAGTGGATCTTCATTATTGGATCATTCAATGCAAAAATATTGATGTTCAGGATAGGAAAAATATCTTGATCTTCAGGGTCATATGCTGGATTGTTAGAGTCATTAGGCAAAGCATTCCTACTTAGACTATCAGCATCCTGATGTTTAGCTTCAGATTTATGCAGTATAGTAATCTGACCTCTATACTGTTGTATAGCAATTTGCCACCTGAGCATATTTCTGCTGGGAGTTTTCATTTTCATAAGAGTTCTTACAGCATTAAAGTCTGTGAATAATTGAAAAGTGGTGCCTTCTAAGTAATATTGTAGCTTTTCTAAAGCCCATACTAGTGCCAAACATTCCAACTTACTGGCTCCATATCTCTTTTCTGTATCTTTGATCTGTCTAGATATGAAGAGTACTGGTTTCTCTACTGGTCTGTCTTCATCTATCCTTTCTTGATGTAGAGAAGCTCCTAACCCTTCCATACAGGCGTCAATGTATAGTTTGAAGGGCTTGGAGTAATCGGGTTGGATGAGTAAAGGAGTAGAGGTCATAGCTATTTTTAGTTCCTCATAGTTTTTCAGTCTCTCATGAGTCATTTCAAATAGAGTGTTGTTGTTGCATACTTCATACAGACTCTTAGTTAGCATAGCAAACTTTGGTATGTATTGTCTGTAATAACTGCAAAAACTAATGAAAGACAGTAACTCTGTTTTGTTTTGAGGCATAGGTCTATTCATGACAGCAGCTATCTTATTTTGATCAGCAGCAAGGGTTAGACCAGAGACTATATGTCCTAAGGCTTTCAATTCTCCGTAGCCAAAGTTGCATTTCTTCATGGACACCTTCAATCCTGCTCTGGAGATAGTCTGGAGTACCAATCTTACTTGTTTAATATGATTATCCCAATCATCAGAGTATATGATAACATCATCAATATATACCATCATCCATCCTTGTCTAATGTATGTACCTAGAACTGTATCCATTGTTCTCTGGAAGTGTGATGTAGCATTCTTTATACCAAAGGGCATCCTGAGATATTCATATATTCCCAAATTACAGATTATTCTCATAAACTTCCTGATTTCTGGGCTTATGGGTATCTGGTGGAAACATTTAAGCATATCCATAGTAGTGATGTACTTAACCTTGGACAAGTTATGCAGAGCATGATCAATCCGGGGTATAGGATAATAATCTGCTTGAGTATAATTATTGATCATTCTGAAGTCTCCTACCATTCTTGACTTGTCATTATGCCAAGCTATGATTACAGGTGTGGTCACATCTACCTGTTCATTATTCCCTACTTTCCTTAATACTTCTAAGTCTATTAGTTCTTGGATATGTTCCTCAAGAGCTTTTCTAGACTTAGGACTAGAAGGATAGGTTGGCCTTCTTAATTTTGGAGGATAAGGAGGCTTAATGGTCAATGTTAATACCATATGATGTATTTTAATATCACCAATGGGATGATCTTTAGTACAAAAAGCATTCTGGTTCTCAAAGCAGACTTTCAATATATCTTTCTTCTGTTCCTCAGAAAGTTTCATATTCAGAGCTGCTTGAGAGAAAAATTCTTGGTCAAAGTCTTCTAAATGCTTTTGATAAGTAGAGGAGGGGAAGTTAGACTGAATGGTACATATCTTAAACTTCTTGTCCCAATTACCACCAACTGTGAAGTATCTCCCTTTACTCTGGAACACATCTATACCATATAGACATAAGGCATCATTACCCAGTATCAGGTAGTCACATAGTCCGTTGAGCAATACTACAAATTCCACTTGTATCCTCAAAGATCCTTTAGTATGTGGTAGTATTATAGGAGCAGTCCATACTCCAATAGCATTCATGGTAGAATTGCAAGAGCTGAACCTGGCTTTTGGGACAGGCAGAAGGTGTTCTTTCCAATTGGGATCCCATTTGTTTAAGAATTCAGAAAAGACACATGATCAAAAAGCTCCACTATCAAGTAATAACCTTATAGTTCTGTTGTTATACAATCAAGTTTGACCAGTGGTATAACTTTTCCCACTCATAGGTTTAAGTGTTAATGGTTTGACATCCATAATATGTCTAGGAATTATGGTAGGATCACATTTTTGGGGAAAGCTAGAATCCCCATGGATGTTATCAATTTCTACAGAAGAGCCTATATCTCCTTCTATAACATTAACAGGGTTGGTCAGGACCAATTCACATTCAGAAAGAGATCCTTCATTATCAGCTATATCTTCATAGTTCTGATTCCCTTCAACCTCCTGCTCTCCTTCCAAGACTGCTATCTTTCTTTTTGGTAAGGGGCAGTCGTGTCTCATATGCCCTGTCTTGTTACAATTCCAAAAAGTTCCAGGTATCCTCTCTTTATCCCTATTCTCATTAGGTTTCTTATTATCAGAGGTATTCATCAGAGGAGGTTGTTCTCTGGTTTTTTTAATGTTATAGTTCTCTTTGGGTCTAGAAGGGGCTTTCTTGTCTAACCCATTAATGTCTATTACTTCTTCTAGCACATTGATTAGAGTTGGCAAGTCAGCATCCATACTCATCCTACATCTTACACTATGGTTAAGATTTCCAGGACACAGGTTGAGGAGTCTTTCATTTACTTACTCTTTATAAACATCTGGATAGAAGCAATCCAACCTTTTCTTCTGTTCCAAGCACCATTTGTGAGGTTTATCCTTGGAGGGTTCAAATGAGGAATTTTCAAAAATTTTCATCATTTTTCTTTTCCACATTCTAGAACCAAATTGTTCTTTAATCAGAAGTTTCCAAGAATTCCATGGTAAGTATCCTACTTCTTCTCTTTTATTGATAAACCAGTCCAATGCTACTCCTTCAAATAGTCTGGGCAACCTGACTACAGCTATAGCTTCTGGTAGGTCATAAGAGTTAATAGTGTAGTCAATAAATTTAATAAATTTTATATGATTGTATTCTCCTTCACCGGAGAGCTTGGGCCATTCAGAAATAGGTTGTAACAGTTTGAGTGCTTTCTCCGTCTCAGGGGTAGGACTAGGCCTAAAGGTGTCACTCCTATGCATTCCTAATAAGGGTGATGCATAAGGAGAAGTGGTTTGTCTGGGAGGTTTTGGTTCCTCTGTGGTACTCCCCAAGGGGTTGGTCAGATGGACTTTCAAGTCTCTAAGATCATTTTTGATCAGATTAAGTTGCAGGTCCACTTTGTTATTAAGCACATCCAGTTTTTCACTAAGGGATAGAATAGAGCTGTTAGTAGTGGTTACCAATTCTTCTTTTAAGGGTTGGAAAGACATAATAAAATCTTCTTGGATTCCTGATAACATATTCTCAATCGTTTGAGTCTGTCTGATCCTACCTTGATTAATTGTCTCCAATAACTGTTCTGTGTGTTCTTTGATTTCTTCCATTCCTACCTTCTTTGTTTGGTTATTAATCAATTTGGCTACTACTGAGGTTAATTTATCCATTTGGGTATAAACACCGTCAAAATTTTCACAAAAAATTTTGAAATTATGATGCATATCATTTGAAAAGGAAGTAATTACATGAGAGGTTTGTTTGGGCTCAGAATTAGAAGCTAATTGTTGTAAACCTATTTCCATTTTTGAGCTAGGGATATTATCTGATCCCAGTCTTTCTTTCCCTTTGGTTTGGGATGGGAAGAGGATCTCTTCTTTCCTGATCCTTTGCCTTTCAGTTGGACTAATTGATGCCAAGGATTCCACTTTTCTACCTAGGATTCTACCTCTTTCCTTGGAATGATTTTCTGAAGAGCTATCTGGGTGTCTTTTGCCTGGGAGATTATCTTTTTCATAGACACCATGTCCTCCTTGGCTTGGGCTTCTTTGAATTCTTCCCAATATTTCACATGCTCTTTGACTAAGTCTTTGATCCTGACTTCCTTGGCCAGATTCTGCTGGGGTGGATGCAGGGAATCTTCTTGTAAAGGAGGGTGGTTTGATTCTACTACCTTCTCCGGCTCTACATTGGGAGAGGTCAGAAGTAATTGGTGCTGCTCCTTGTCCATCAACATTTGATTCATGGGTTCCAGTCCCTTCATGGTTGTCCTTATTGGTGGTCTCACGGTTACTGGGAGCTGTTGGCAAAGATCCATAGGAGGGAATTCTCCCTGAGGCTCTTGTGCTACGTCTATTCATTTTAGAATAATATGTTTATAAGTATTTTACAGAAAAAAATCTGTAAAAATAAGTTTTATTCAAAACTCACTTAAGTTGATGTTCAAAGGTACCAAGACTTTATTTGGGTTAAATTGATCCTTAGTAGGTAATCCTACAAGGTCTTGGTGTGTTCCAATGAGCTCTTCACCTGCCCAATCAATATTTTCAGGGAGTCCAGAGATATCTGGTATTTCTTGATCCAATAAATCAACTTCAGTGGCAGTGGTTTCTGGTACAGGAGGGTTCACTGATAAAAAAGTTTATTTTATTCGTTAATAAAATATATCAATAATATTTTTAAAAAAATAATATGGTAATACAAGTTGTATACTTACTTTTATATTTCAAAAAGTAATTTATATGTTATTTCTTCCAAGCTTTATGTTTCCCTAATAGGGCCTGAAAGTTGATCCCCCTTTCAAGATCTTCTTGTTCAAGGAGTTTATCTAATTGTTTACGTGCAGAAGAGATATTAAGTTGCTCAGCTTGAGTTAAAGCTTTCTAACCACTAGGTTTATAATTTTTAATATATTCTTCTTTTCTTATCTTTAAAAGATTTAAATAATAGATTATTAATTCTGCATTGGTTTTTAAATCCACTGCAAAAGAATTTAATGATAAATCATGGTTATAGAGTCAGATAAATTTATCTTTGATTTATTTTTACATGAAATATCTTGTCCAAGGTATTAAATATAATAAAATGGAATATTTCCCAGCCAGACCCCCAATTGTCTGCCTCCTGGATGCCAAGACCTTTTCTATCCCTTAGCTACCAGAGGTGATAGAGTAAATAATAAATATATTATTTAATAATTGCAGCAAAAATCCGTAAAATATTTGGATTAAGCTTATTGCAAGGTTAAGTGGTTTGGTTATGGTTTATTGTTTTAAATCAATATGAATAAATTGATTATTAAATATTTTTATAGATGGGCCACAATTATATTGGGGATCTTTAAGACCTCTCTTTGGGGATTTCAGTATGAAAACACATAGTCCTGATTACTTTGGGCTCTTTAGTTTAAAGGATATTTTACCCAAAGATAATATGTATATAAAATACACGGTGGAGTGGCAGGGCCTTGTAACCAAGCTGCCACGACAGAGAAAGGATAATAAAACTCACTGGTATATTCTTAAATCCTTTGGGTATCTGTTTGAGACGTGAACTGATGGGTTAAACCTGTATACTGGGGTTATAAGGTTGTTCAGCAGTTTTAATTGGTAAAAAAAGGTTGAGGACAGATATTATTGATCAGACTTAGCCATAAATCACTTACTTATCTCTTATAAGCACTTGATTACCTTGGCACGGTGTCTGGATATAAATATAACTGGGTCTCTGCCCATCAATAGCCTCAAAAGAGCTTTTTATTTATAGATTTTGGAGTCCCAATATTGTCCTTCTGAGGGGTACAGGGGCTCAAAGGGATGGGCACTAAGGCTAGCAGGGTCACCAGGGGTGGCCTATCACATGTTCTTGGTACAATAGCACGGGTAGCATCTAATTTCTCAGGGTATGGGAATTATTCTACTTCATAATAGATATTAGGACGTGTGAATAACACTAATCTGTCCCATTCATGTATTATTTGATTAATTATCCTTAGTAAATGTTCCCAGTAATTTAATAATTACTTAAATAGACATTTATACGGACATCCTGATGTCAGGTGAGTCCTTGTTATGTATTATATATCTGGAGTAAAAGTCATGATATTGATTTTACTCCTTATTTTCAAGTTCCAATTGATTTACTAAAATAATTACTTAAAAATATAAGTCATGGGAATTCATGTAATATTTTTACATCATTAGTTTTCTTAGTATGTCACAAAGATATTGGTGTCTAGAAATTCTCATAAAAGTATATTAAAGTATTTTAATATATTTTTAGAAGTTGTCATTGTCTTATTTTTGACATCCTTGGTACTTTGAATGATATTTAATAGAAAATACCTATAAGGTTTATTTAAGTATTTTAATATATTATTATGTATTTTTAGACTATCTATTATCCATGGGAACATTTATTACATATGTAGAATGTTCCTGTGTAGGTTGTAGCATGTTTACGCAGTACCTAGGTTTCTCAGGCTGCCTGTCACGTTTTCAACCCATAGTCCCGTGGCTGCATACTTGACAGAGGCCCAGGGCTGTGTACACGACTTTGACAGAGTGACAGAGCTGTAGCTCAGCCGCGCGCGGGTGCATTGGCTGCCGCGGCTGCATGTGGGAATTGTGACAGAACACATTTCCGTCCGTAACTCCTAAAATATACACAACACCTCAGCTCTGACTGAATTTTAGGTGTGAAACCTATACGTGACAATACGTGTGAAATACTTAATTGACCAAAAGCTCAATAGTGGAGCCACAGTATTTTGATCTTTCTTTCCTTAATTATTTAAAATATATAAGGAGTTGGATTTCAAGTGTGGTGTCAGTGAGTGACCCTACCTAATTTTGGGTGTAGAATCCATTTCTGTAATAATATTTATTGTTTTCCTACTCCTTCTCAGGTTAATTATATTATTATTATTTTTTATGTTATTTTTGTTACTTTTGCAGCTTGCTTTGCAATAGTAGCAAGCTGACACCACCAAAGATTTCATCAAGACCTGTTTACAATGGTGCTCTAGGCTCATGGCTTTTGACCATCAACCATCAAGATCCAATCCTGATGGAAGACAGTGCTTCAGGTCACAAGGCCAAAATTTGAAAAGAGTGGCAAAATCAGCAAGGCTTTCAAAAAAACTTGAACGGTCACCTCAATCATCAGACCTCAAGCCCATCAAGAACGTTTGGGAAAAACCATGAAGATCAACCTCCAGAGATTTTAGCAACCAAAGTCACTGGGGTTGAGATGGAGATGGCCCTCAAGAGTGCCTGGGATGATTTTCCAAAGTAGCTACTCATCCATCTCATCAAAAGCATGATTGAACAAATGAAGGCGGTTATATGGTTCTACTCAATGGTAAAAACTCCCTCTTTTTTCCAGTTTCATTTACATCATGATCCCCTATCAATCCTTACCCAGTATCAAAAAAAAAATTGTGATCATTCAATTTTTTTTTTTTTTTTTTTTAAAAAAAAAATAAAATAAAATAAAAAACTCAATCTTTGGTCTCAAATCAAAAAAATAATAATTCATCGCTATGTAAATAACAGATACAAACTAACGTGATGACTCCATGTTGTAATAATTTTTTTTTTTGGCTCCCTTTTCTTTAAAAAGTAAAGAACCAAAAACGGTACAAAAGAAAAAGGAGAATGACGAAAAACTAATCAGTGGGACGACTTTTGTCACCCTCCCCCTCTCCCCCACTGTAGGTACACATACGTACTGATAAGATCCCCCTCAGTCATGCATCCATCAATGAATCAATTCTTAGATTAAATTCTAATCAAAAAAAAAAAAAAAAAAACCACCACCACCACCACCACCACCACCTTCGAGTCAATTTCATCCGCTTCTCTTTTAAATACATCAGTGCTTGGGGAAGAGATCCCCCCCCCCCCCCCCCCATCGCCATGGTCGGACGACCCTACGTCCAGCTCCTAGGTTTCCTACAAGTTCACACGACTCCGGATCGTTGGCCGGTGGAGGTGCCCGCCCGAGGAGGGGAGGGGCGAGTGGCAACAGCTCTAATGATGGGGTCGGACATAGGGGGATAAAACGATGGATGATCATGCGCGTGTGTGTGGTTTGGCTTGCTTGGTTTAACAGATCATGAAGGACTGATGGAGGGATGGATGGATACCAGGGGCAAGATCAACAACAACAACAAAAAAAGAGAGAGATGTATGCGGGCTTGAACTCAAACTGTACACAGAGAGGGATACAGTTCGAAGAGGCACGGGTTAAAGCGAGCGATGACGACAAGACGACGGACGATAAAATATAACCAACAGAGTCAAACGAACGGCTAGAATTATAAGAGACAGGATGTGAGATGCGATGCGCTGCGATGCGATGCATCGTGAGAGATGCGGTCGAGAGAAGATGTCGAAGGTGCAAAGGATACCAGACAGAAAAGAAAAGAAGGAAGAGAAGCGGACGAGAGCGGAAGAAGAAATGAGGAGTAGATGATGATCGATAACTGTACAACTTCGTATTCAGATACAGACTCCTACTCGTACACACAAATATGTATATATATGCATATGTATACATACACACACGAGAGAAAGAGAGCCGAGGAAAAAAAAATTCTGTTTAAATATGGCAAATATGGCATCTTCTATATCTTTTTTTTTGGCATATTTTTGAGGGAACAGGAGGGGCGGGGGGGCTATGTGCTAGATGCGATGAGGGATCTAGTCATCATCATCATCATCCGTGATTCCAAAGTTGAGGACCGAAGTGCTCTTGGTCGTCTCCGTTTCAGACCAATAACTCCTCTCGTTGATCATCAACGAGTTCGGATCGGAGCTTCGATCCCGTACACTCACGCTCAGGCTGGAAGAGTTCTGGTGGTGCCGATCATCATCGTCGCAATAGTGGTAGTGGGGTTGAAATCGATTGGGATCGAGTTCAAGTTCCATGAGCGGTGATCGGCCCATCATCATCGTTCTCAAGATCGAGTCCTTCGGAAGTTGGGGTCGCCGGTTTTGTTCTGCATCGTCATCGTGATGAGACTCGTGATCCGGTCGACAACTACTAAACGTCATATACCCTCCGCGATCGTCATTGTCGGTCACCACCTTGGGCTTGTCCTCTGTGTTCTGCTCGTCATTCACCTTACGCGCCCGCGTCGCCGTCGAAACGATCCCGAGTAATTTGTTATGGGCCAAGCGTCGTTCGACGTTGAGTTGAAACGAATCATCCGTGTGATCTTCTGCCACCAACGCTGGATCGACATCCTCATCATCACCATCGGCAGTCGCATCATCTGTCCTCCGATCAGGTTTCTGCCTCCTCCCACCGTCGATCTCGTCCTCCTGCTCTGCAATGACCTCGGGCTGATGGTCCTTCCACTTCTGACGTCGAGGGGTCATCATCTGATGGTAGGTGGGATCCAACCAACCATCGATGGTTCGAGTCAGATGATGAGCCAAGGGGCTGTGGACTGAATGATTATCAGATCCGATCGCAAAGTGAGCCTTGGTGGGAGTCTTCTGGAACCCAGTCGGGTGGTCTGATGTTGGGGAGGGTGTAGTGCCACCATCGGCGCGCTCGAGCGAGGTCGAAGGATCGTCGGTGTCTTGAAGCCCGAGAGTTTGAGCGGTGGCTTCTCCACCTCGTCCATCACGAAGCGGTAGTTCACTGGACGAGATCAACGAGCAGGATGACAAGGAGGAGGATAAGGAGGAGGAGGAGGATAAGGAGGAGGAGGATGAAGAACGAGATCGTTGGATCGAGCTCATCAGTCGAACCGATTTCCCGGGACTCGAATGTTGGTTGATCATCAAGGACAATGGAAACATGGTGGTCAACGTGGTGCCCGATGAGGAATGGGCTTGAGTGTGTTGATCAACCGATGGATGATCGTTCGGGGCTTGGGATGGTTGGCTAGTGCCGATGAAATCCTTAATGTCACTGGGCGTGAACGTATTGAGTTTCAGGGTGCTTAGGGAGGTGGAATGTTTGGGTGAGTCCAGTCGATCGGGATCAATCGTCGCTCCATTTTTTCGTGATAGATCCAAGCGATGACTGGGGTCGACTTTCATGCGTTCGTGATCGGGGGACTTGTTATTGACGAGGATCGATTTGGGGGTCGGGATCTTAGATTTCAGTACTTCCTTGGTTCGACTGTCGGTCGCGGGACGACTAGAGGCATTGGCTCGAGTACGACAAGGCTCAATGGATGATGGTGAGCTGGAACGGATGGGGTGGGATTGAAGAGTCCTAGTGAGAGTCGGTCTCGAGGGGTGATGAGGGATGGGTGGGAGGAGTCTGATCTCCCATTCGACTGATTCATGACCATCCAAGTTGATGACGGTCTTCTTCTGGAGGCTAGGTTCGAGGAGCGATCGAGAAGAGTGGTACGAATGAGGCTGCGTCAATCGTAGGATGGTAGCCGACACGTCAGGGAAGGAATGAGTGAATGAATTGGCGTAGGAGGATCCGGGGACGTTCAAGATCCAGAGGGATGAGGATGATTTCATAGAACTTTGGACCAGATGAGGGCCATGGGGTTGGGTGGGCGTCGAAAGTTTTGAGGTGAGGGTTGACTTAGGACTAGGATGTGGAGAGTAAGCTGAGACGGGTTTGAGATGGTGAGCGGTCACCAGACGGGGGTCAGGTGGGCTGAGGGGTTTGTAGGAGGAATGATGATGCTGGGATGATATGGGAGTCGTATGGGCAGTACTCGGATTGGAAGCAAAGAATTCGTGAGTCGATTCAGAGACGGTGAGACGACTCGAGCCATTCGAGAGTTTTCTGGTGGATTGAGAGAGTCCGGTAGGGTTGGACTGAACCGGAGGTTGAGGGCGTTTGAGTAGACGGATGGAGGGCAAAGCATGAGGGGGTTGATGACCACTAGGAGAGATGAAATCGAGGCTACTAGCCCGACGCAGGTTAGCCGGACGGGAGTCGGGAAGCAGCGGGGGATTGAGTTGAGCGTTCGAAGGGTGAATGGCTTGGGGAGGATGATGGTCGAGCTCGTAGATTGGGGTGGAGATGGGCTGATGACGAATCGGTCGGATGGGCAAAGGAGGCGTGCGGGGAATGATGGAAGTAGGTGTAGATTGATCCTTGCGCCGGTTGGGTCTAACGAGTTCGAATACGGTGGCCGCGGCAGAGGCGGATCTCGATCTTGGAGATCGTTGAATGGGACCGGTAGATGAGGTCGTTCGATTCCGAGTTCGGGATGACTGAAAGAAAGCCATGCAGTAGAGTATGAGTATCGATAGGAAGATCGAGGGAAGGATAAGAGAGAGAGAGAGAGAGAGAGAGAGAGCAAGGGAAAAGTAGGATGCTTACCTTGGATGGAGGATGATGGGTTGATGATAATCTGAGGGGAGGTGGACGGGAAGACTTGGTCTTCTTTTGGGACTGAGGTGCTGAGGATGATGGGGAGGAGGAGGGAGAGGATGATGAGGGAGGGAGAGGATCTTGGGAGAGGAGGAATGGATGAAGCTTGGAGGATGAGGAGACGTTGGCCAATGACTGGGTTCGATGCCGGGTCTTGGGTTTATTGATGGGGGTGCTAGTGGTGGAGGTGGTGGTGATGGTAGTGGTAGTGGCAGTAGTGGGACGATGGATGGATCTTGAGTTGAGGTTGATAGGTTTGAGGACCGCTCGATGAGAAGAGGAAGAAGATGAAGAAGATGAAAAAGATGGTGATGGGTTGAGGTGATGATGATGATCATATAGCCTCGATGGTACTGGAGGTTTGAGATTTGATCTTGGAGAATGTGAATGATGATGATGATGATGATGATGATGATGATGGTCTGAGTGAGTGATCGGAGGTAGGCTGGAAGTTGAAGCTGATAGCGGATGTTGGCGTGGAGGTGGTTGGTGATGATGGGATGTTGAGTGGGTAGTAGTTGCTGGTGTTGATTTGTGGAATGGATTGGAGAAGAGTGGGAATGGCATGGTGAGTGAGTTGAGTTGAGTGAGTTGAGTTGAGTGAGTTGAGTTGAGTGAGTTGAGTTGAGTGAGTTGAGTGAGTGAGTGAGGATGAGAGAGAGAGAGAGAGAGAGAGAGAGAGAGAGGAATGGATGGAGGAGAGTGAGTTGAGAGGGTGTTGTGATGATGACCAGAGTGGTGGATGAGATTCTAGTTAGGGACTAGTTTAAGTAGTGGCTATCAGCTGCTATACTCCATGGTCTTCCTTCCCCCAATTGAGATCTCTTCCAATTCTTCATCCTGCTTCCTGGGCTTGTTGTGGTCTTCAATGATCTTAATCTCCTTGGTCTTCATTCTTTTATAACCTCTCCCTCTCCCTCTCCCTCTCTCCCTCTCTCCCTCTCTCCCTCTCTCTCTCCTAATCCAGTGATCAATCAGTCTGATGGTCAAGGGATGGTTCTTATGATGTCTGAGCTCATGACCACTTCAGGAGTGGTGATGATTCATAGCACTCTAAGGCTGTAAGCCAAACCTTTGACCCTGCTTCATTGCTGACCAAGGTCTTGTCACCCTCGGCTTCAGTCGTCTCTCCTCGCTCCATCCATCCGATCGGTCTGCTTTGGCCCTCGACCAGGCCCACTCTCGGCTGGCTTACGCTAAGCTTGGCTGATTCATCGTTTGACGTTAGTCGACTACGTCACGTGTGGGCTTATCTCGACTGACTAATCTATCTACCCATCCCACTTGTCCTCGCAGGCTGCTCAGCTTACATAATTCAAATATTTACTATCCAGTCACCAATCCACCGGGTCTCTGACATCGAGATTGACATCATCTCCATCCCTCAAGCCGTCCCATCCGCCGTGGGATCCAGGATATTAACATCCATCCACTCTAATCAGGCTCAACTCCCAACTGGCTATCTCCATACCCATCACGACCCTACCCACGTCCATCATCCGATCCAGACCCTCGTCTGACTCTCGACAGCCCCGCCAACATGGTTGGGTGTTCATCTCAGTAGTTGGTCGTCATCCATTCCTTCGACCACTACTCCAGCCCACGAGCTCGGCTCATGAGGAGGAGAGTCACATGGCCGAGGCACATCCCTCCTTCGGGCCCATGCAAGGGAGACCAAAAAAAAGAATTGAAATCCAATCAGATCAAAAACCATAAATATGCAACACGTGAAACTGCACTTTAACAAAAAAAAAAAAAAAAAAAAAAAATCAAAAACCATTCAAGTTCGAATTTCGAATGCGTCCAATAGAAATGCACCAACGAAAGATTGGGATCCCAAGAACCAACCCTTCTGCACGTTCTCTCCCTCGACAGGTTCCCCCGCCCCCCATCAGCATTCCCGTCTCCTTCCCAGCCGTGGGTTGACATCCTTGTCGCGACTCGGATCACCTCTTCGACGGCAGCGTTGGAACGTCTACGTACTATTGACCTGTCGATCACCATCTTCAATCGTCGAGAGGACCGGTGCGGTGGATTGTTTTGGATCTACTGTAATGTCATCAATCGCATCTCTAAGCAGATCTGAGAATCGGTTCAAGAACCTCTTTTTTTTTTTTCACACATTTACATAAATACATATTTACTTACATCCCAAGAATAGCAAAAAAAAAAAAAAAAGAAAGAAAAAAAAAAAAAAAAACTTTAGGATGGGGGGTAGGGCTGGACCCCGAATACTCGATTTCGGGTAATACCGAGTTCCGACCCGATCGGGTCGGGAATCGGGCGTCCAAAAGGGCATCGGGTATGGGTTGGGTAAATGTCGGGTCGGGAGTCGGGCCAATCTATCGGAGGCACCGGGTATTTTTGGGTATTTGGCAAAATAGCGCCAGGGGGAGCTTATTGCGCATTGTGTAAAAAACTCACAAATTTTGTGCTTCATTTCATTACCATAAATCAATTTGTACTCGTATCAGTTGCAATAAACTCAAAAACCAAGAAAAAATGATATAAGAAATAAAAAAAAAAAAAATACAAAAGAAATCAAAAATCAACTTGAAAGCTTTCCAAAGCTGCAATACCAATCTTTTAAACATAAGAACTGCTCAATAGAATCACAGTCTAATGAAGCCCATTGAGGCCCAACAATAGCCTTGGATTTAGAGAAAATCCATTCTGATGGGGCACTTGTGGTAGGAATGACTAGAAAGTGCCAAGCCATCCTGGAAAGGTAAGGGTACATTGATGCCCGGGAACTCCAATAAAGAAGAACATCAGCTTCTTGAGTCTCTTCCACCTTGGATAGGTATTGGAGAACCTCAGACTCAATGTCTCCTTTTCTCCAAGAAGGTTGAAACACTTTACTCTCCAGTCTAATTTGAAATTTGGTTTTTTTTTATTGATTGCAGATGATTTGTGAGAGTCAATCAAAGTCAGGATGGATTGGAAATTCAGTGCTTCAGTCCTAAATATGGTAAGGATGTTGGTCGGATTGATGTTGATGTTCAGATGGTCAAGGATCATTTGGTGATGGTTTATAAAGCAAGAGATTTTGATTTGGGGGTTCAGGATCATTGCATAACTTCTTGAGTTTGGAAATCATATTGTTTGCAACTGGGAAAAGGAAAAGCTGGGAAGAGTCATACTGAGATTGGATTTTGAGCATATCACCTAACAGTGCAATGAAAATTGGTAGGGCATAGCTCAGAGTGGGGCACTGGGTGGAGCAGAGCGATTTGGTAGAATTGGTAAGTGGCTCAAGAAAGTTGATCATCCGTTCAACTTTCTCCCATTCAAACCCTCTTGATCTTGGATTTGATGGTGTTTGGTTGCTTGCAAACAAGATTGCAGACATTCTTGAGCTCATGAGCTCTTTTCAACATCAGGTAGGTTGAATTCTAACATGGCTTGACATCTAGTATCAACATACTAGCTGAGTTCATCAAAAGATTGGCCATATCACAGATCTTCATACATGTTTGAAAGTTTTTTCAATGTTGAGGAGAGGACCAAAACCCAGGTGGAAAGGCCATGAATCCTTTGAAGGACATTTCCAAGGTTAATGCTGGCTCCATCTGGTGGATCAACAAGTTTGGAGATAGATAGTGGATTGGTGTCAATCTCCAGATTGCTATTGGGGTCTAAATCATATCCAGATCCAAAAACCTTGAGGCCATCTTTGGCAGCAAGGTTGATTGCATGTGCCATGCAGCCTAAGAGGTCATGATTGTAGTCATACTTCATATTGGTGATCTTGGAAATTTGTTTGGCCATGGTCAGATTGTTTGAAGTTTTGTTGGCTGTGATTACCAAGAGTTTGTCAAGGAGACCCAGATGTTGCAGGGTACAAAAGAAAACTTCTGCAAGATTGGAACCAGTGTACAATCCTACAAAAAATTTATAAAACATCAGAATGAATGAGAAGATATTTTCTAAGACATAAAAAAGTATAATAGATAAAACAGGAAGACTTACCACTTATTGTTGGCATTCCAATATCCACCTCAGTTATTTTCCAATTTGTGTCAATAACATGGGCAGTAATTCCCAAAAATGCAATACAGTTGGGTGATGTCCAAGCATCAAAAGTAAAAGCCCGGCCTGATATACCCGCAAAGAAATCCTTGAGATGTTTGACATGGGCTGCATATAGATCACATACTTCATTGGAGATTGCCTTGCGTTTGGATATCATTGGTGGTGCTTGGGATTTGATTAGAGTGATTAGATTGACAAAGGAAGCTTGCTCCAGAATTGAAAAAGGTAGGTTGGCATTGGCAATGAAGTAGGCAATCATTTTTTTTAGCAATTTTGGGTTGAATTCCATCTGGGACAAAAAACACAAAAAAAAATATATCAACAAATGAAATAAATCAGTAGAAACAATGAATTGTAAAAAACTCACAGTTTTATTAATACTTGTGCCTTTGAAAAATCCATGGATCTTGGCTTGGTTATCAGAGAGCTTTTGAGGATTGAATATCTTGTGAATTTGAATAAGATGCTTGCCCATTGATTTTGTGCTCTGGTACTTGTTGCAAGTTAGTATTTTTCCACATGAGTGTCCATTTGGGA
This sequence comes from Puccinia polysora, assembly GCA_025617555.3. Classification (NCBI taxonomy): domain Eukaryota; kingdom Fungi; phylum Basidiomycota; class Pucciniomycetes; order Pucciniales; family Pucciniaceae; genus Puccinia; species Puccinia polysora. The sequence goes on from CM062629.1 coordinate 31,614,738, forward strand.
GGGGTACAATACACATGACTTGCTCATTGTTTCCTTTGTTGAAAAAATAAGACCATACCCAGCTTTTGGAAAAGTTCCCATCACTTGGAACTAATCCCTTACTGACTTTGGTGCTTGTGGAGGCTTCAATATCAGTCAATAGAGGGATGATAGTCTTCAGTCTTTTGGGGCAAGGAGGTGGTCCAGTTTTAGAAGAGCCAATCGTAGCACTATTGTTGCAATCTGAGGATGAGGTGATGCTATGTGAGTGCTTTTCTGAGTTATTCATATCCAGTTGTTTCAGGAATGAGGGGGTGTTGGAGCAAGGTTTTTTGTGGGATTTCTTTGGCAGCTTTGGGGCCATTATATATTTGTATGGCAGTGGGGGGTTTTCAAAACAACGCTGGCTAAAAGTCACAACCAAACTATATCAAGCAGGGATAAACATCAAACAGAGGTAAATCAGTCAAAGGGCTCATACGGTTCAATGGGAGATAAGAAACATGTTACCTAAAACTTGCCACGCAGGCACCTATGGGGGATTAGAGGGGGAATGAGGGGGGGTGGGGGTAAGGATATACAAATAAAGGATGGGTGGACAGAAGGATGGAAAGGGAGGGGAGGGTAACGGCAAGAGGGTTGGGTGAAGGGGAGAAGCTGGCCGCTGGAGACGGTGGAGATGGGGAGGAGTTTGGGTGGAAGAGGGGATATGCAAGAGGGTTGGGTGAAGGGGAGAGGCTGGAGAAGGTAGAGACAGTGGAATTTGGATAGAAGAGGGGTATATTGATGTAAGGCTTCTGAGCAAGCATCCGGATGATGATATCCAGAAGGTAATATGCAGATGATGGCTAGAAAGTAGAATGAAATAAGAAAAATGGTGGTTGGGCCTTGGGTATATACCCAATACCCGCGTTTATTGGGTTGGGCCATCAAAATCTGATACCTGATCAGCGGGTATACCCGCAGGTCAGGCATTGGAATTGGTTTTGAGGGTTGGATATGGGTCAGGGTCCAGCGCTAATGGGGGGTGACTTCACCTCTAGTATTTCACACAAGTATGTAGCACACTCCAACTCAAGCCAACAGGGTCAAGAGTAAGGCTGGACCCCAATTAATTAATGCTGGGTAACACCGGGTGCCCAACCCTGCTGGGGTGGGCATTGGGTATGGGTCAGGAGTTGTTCTTAAAGATCTGATGCACTGGGTATGTTGAGGGTGTGGCAAAATAGAGCCAGAGGTAGTTATTGCGCAACGTTTTGATAAAATTGAAATCTTTTTTCTGTTTTGTTTTGATTCCATACTCCATTTGTACAAGTATCAGTCACAATGAATTCAAAAAAAAAAAATCTAAAAAAAAAAAAAAAAAAAAAATGAAAATTAACATGAAAGCTTTCCAAAAACTGCAATACCAATCTTTTAAACATAAGAGCTGTAAAATAGGATCACAGACTAAAAAAGAATCTTGAGGTCCAACAATTGCCTTGGATTTGGAGAACATCATGTTCTGATGGGGTAATTGTGGCAGGAATGGCTAGAAAGAGCTGAACCAGCCTTAAGAGGTTAGGGGACATTGATGCCCAAGAGCTCCAATAAAGAAGAAATTCAGCTTCTGGAGTCTCTTCCACCTTGGATAGTTATTGGATAACCTCTGACTCAATGTTCTCATTTGCTCTGAGAAGGTTGAAAGAACTCATTCTCCAGTCAACTTGGAACTTTTTTTTATCTATTATTATTATTATTATTATTGATGCAGGATTGTTCAGTAGAGTTCAAAGATGACTGGATCAATTGGGACTTCAGTTCTCAAGTCCTGAATATGATTAGGATGTTGGAAAGAGATCAATGTTGGTGTTTGGATGCTCAAGGATCATTTCCGGATTGTTTGAAAAGCATGATTTCTTGATTCAGGGGTTGAGGATCATAGCACATGATGGAGCTAACTATATATCTCTTTTCCAAAGAGTGAAATCAATCCTTCTTCAGTTTGTTGATTTTATCATTTGCCATTGGGACCAGCTGAGAATATTTTTACTGTGACCAGGGTGATGAATATTGGTAGGCAATAGCTCAGAGTGGGGTACTGGGTGGAGAAGAGCAATTTGGTAGCATTGGTAAGTGGCTCAAGAAAGTTGATCATACATTCAACTTTCTCCCATTCAAACCCTCTTGATCTTGGATTTGATGGTGTCTGGTTTCCCAAAAACAAGATTGCAAGCATTATTGAGCTCATGAGCTCTTTTCAACATGAGGTAGGTCAAGTTTCAAGCTGTCTTGACATCCAGTATCAACATACTGGCCAAGTTCATCAATGAATCGGCCACATTTCTGATCTTCATACAGGTTTGGAATAGTTCTTGATGTTGAGGAGAGGACCAAACTCAGGTGGAAAGGCCATGGATCCTTTGAATGAAATTTCTAACATTTAACCTGGCCCCATCCAGCAGATCAACAAGGTTGAAAATTGAAATTGGATTGGAGTCAATATCCATAGTGCTATTTGGGTCTAAGTTGTATCTAGAACCAAAAAAACTTGAGAACATCTTTTGCAGCAAGGTTGGTTGTATGTTCCATGAAGCCTAAGAGTTCATTCTTGCAGTCAAAATTCAGATTGGTGATCTTGGAGATTTTCTTGGACATGGTAAGATTGTCTGAAGTATTTTTTTTGGCTGTGATGACCAAGGGCTTTTTGAAAAAAACCCATCTTTTTTTCAGGGCAGCAGAAAAAAAAAATCTTGGTAAGATTTGCACTGGTGTGAAATCCTAAATAATGAATTGGATGGAAGATTGGATTGATTGAGAAGAGATTTAATACGAGATAAAGCAGGAAGACTTACCAAATATAGTCAACATTCCAATAGATTCTTCATTCAAATTCTAATTGGGGTCAATAAGTTGGGCATTAATTCTCCAAAAAATCTATTGAGGTTGGAAATTTCTAAGAATCAATTCACCATGAAAAAACTAATGATCACCTGATTACAAGTGACATACCAGGGCACAAAGGGTGCCTTTGTCCTCAGGCATGTCAATTTTAATCAAGTGATCATTAGTTTTTTCATGGTACAATAGTAAAAGTGAAGGATGATATACCTTAAAGAGCTTTCTTGAGATGTTCTAAATGGGCTGCATGTAGATCAAAGAATTGATTTGAAATTGCCTTTTGCTTGGTTATCATTTTTTTGGGGGGTGGGATTTGATTAAATTGAGCAGATTGACAAACAATGCTTGCTCCACAATTGAAAAATGTATTTTGGAATCAGCAATGGATTATTCAAGCATTCTCTGTAACAAAATCCGGTTGGGTTCCATTGGAAAAAAAAAAATTGGTTAAAAAAAATAATTAAACAAGGACTTGGAGAAGAAACAATCATTTAAAGCACTGACAGATTTCTCAATTTCTGTCCCTTTGGAAAAATTCATTGATCTTGGCTGGATTTTTGGATACCTTTTGGGGATTGAAGATCTTTTTCATTCTCATCAGATGCTTATCCTTTGATCTTGTGCTCTTTCAATTTCTTAAAATTAGGATTTTTACACACAAGTGTCCATTTTAAAGCAGTGAAATGCACATGGATTTGTTTTTGATTCCTTTGTTTTGGAAAAAATGGGAAAAAAACCAACTGTTCAAAAATTTACCATTGATTTTCACTAAACTCATGCTCAATTCAGTGCTTGTGGAGGTTTTAAAATCATCAGTTTACAGAGGGGCTTTTTTTTTTAAGTTTGTTTTTGGGAAAGTATGGTTTTTGGTTTTAGAAGAACCAATTTTAGCACTATTGTTAGATTTGGAGTCAGAGGTGATGCTATGAGGGTGCTTTTGCAATTTGGAAATGTTTTATTGTTTTGGGAATGAGGTAAGGTTGGGGGAAGCAGGTTTGAGTGATTTTTCTATGATCTTTGGGGAAGGGCATGAAATTATATAAAGCTGTGGAAGTGGGGTTATTTCTGAAGAATTTTGCCACCAAACTATATCAAAAGGGAATGGACTGCAAGCAGAGATAAAAAAGTGTCAGGGAATACCCAGATAAATGAAGGGGCATAGGGTTGGATGGGAGATAAGGAACACATAACAAAAACTTTCAATGGAGAAAGAAATGGGAGATTCAAGGGTTGATGAGTCACTTTCAAAGCATGGAAATTGAAATTGGATATACCAGGATATCTATCTATGATATGTGAGGAAAGGATTGGTTATGAGAGGGTAATTGTGAGAGGGTTGGGTGAAGGTGAGAGGGTTGGGTGAAGGTGAGAGGGTTGGGTGAAGGTGAGAGGGTTGGGTGAAGGTGAGAGGGTTGGGTGAAGGTGAGAGGGTTGGGTGAAGGTGAGAGGGTTGGGTGAATGTGAGAGGATTGAAGTTCAGACTGGCAGGAAGTTGGGTTCTGGGAAGGACTACATACTATAGAGTCATATAATTCTGAGAAGTAATCTGGATGGTTGCTAGAAATTAGAATGAGGGGAGAAGCACAGTGTGTCAGCTTGCTACTATTCCAGAGCCAGCTTTCAAAGTACCAAACATTGAAAAAAGAAAAAAAATAAATAAAAATAATTCTAATGATTGGGAAAATCCAAAGTATTATTGCATGATTGGATTCCCCACCAAATCTCAGGTAGGTTCACTCAGAAACTCCACCTTTGAATTCCTAATCCTTAACCACCTTAATCACCCTATTAATTATAGAACAAAATTCATGGCCTCACTGTTGTACCTTCTTTGCCAAGTTAAAAATTAATATATATATATATATTTTAAATTATAGGTTTCACATCTAAATTATTTCATAATTTTCCAATTATTTATTTTTCAAAATTTATGAGCAAAAGGGGTTTTTGTCAACATTCCTGCATGCAGCTGAAGAGTTATTTCTCTTCCACACTCCTGCATGAAGCCTTATCTTCTCTGCATGCATAAAAAGATAGTTCCTTGATCAAAGTAAATCTAAAATCCTTCATGAACATAAGCACTGCATGCAGCAGGACTGATCAGCACATCCAGAATCTGCTAAAACAAAAGAGAAGACAGGTACCAACCCCAACTGCTATAGCCTAGTTGGATCAACCATTCATATTTAATAACCTAATGAATGCATATTGGATGATCCAAAACAATCTCAACTAAAATAAAAGTGTGTAAAAACAAAATTTTAAGCATCTAAAAACAAATATGAATTAATTAAATCTACCACAAAAATAACAGATTCCAATATTTGATAACCACAAAAGATATCAAAGAATCAACTATACCAAGAAAAAAAAAATACTAGAAGGTTCTAGGAATTCATTAAAAGATAAATTTAGATCATTGAAAACTAATTTATATATATCAATAAAATATTGTGTACAGAAACATCAAAATACCAAATAATCACAAAAGAGAGATCTAGATCTAAAATTCATGCACTGATCCTCCAGATCTGGGATCAAGCATGTCACAGAACCAAGAAGCTATAAATCCCAGAAACTGATTAATTTGGAATTTATATTGTTTTTGAGTTACTCCTACATCAAGAAATTGCCATGTATTTTTTATTGTAATCCTAATTTTATTGAAAATCAAAAATGACCTGTATCATTTAACTTAATCATGATTTAATTTGAAAATTAAAAATTGAACTGAAATAAGTCTTTGAGAACTCCACTTAGATTTAAAAATCATTCAAGTGTGAATAATTTCAGTAGAAGGTATGGCCTATAAAGTGCATCTGGGTGCCTGTCCAAGTTTGACTTGGCATGCACCCAGAGTGCTTGATTGGTTTGGGCTTGTGGGGATAAAAACTTGAATCCAATCAAAGCTGGTTGCACTTGACCAACCAGCTTCATTCCTCCTATTCAATTCAATTACTTTAACTATTTTTGAATCAAGATGGATTGTTCAGTTTGAGTAGTAATTCATACCTTGGTCTTGTATTCTCTTCACCCAACCTGTCCCCAAAGGAACATAAATATCCTCAAAAAAGACAAGCCTCAGATTAGCCAACCTCAATTGGTAGTAGTAGTCAACATGTTCAACATCAAGCTGATTGGTTTGAGTTCAATTATGAGGAACTTACCTCTCCCTCACCCAAACTTGGAGAACCATCAATGAGCGCTCAATCAGGTTGGATGTTGGAAGAATTCAAAAGTTTTCACTCTCATGCTCCACTGGCTAGTGATGATATAAATAATTTTCATTGACCACCTGGAACTGTTTTTGGATTGATCAATCTGATAAAAGAAAATCCAAAAAAAAAAATAAATAAATAAAGAACCTATTGAAATTGTTTTGTGTATTTTATTGAAAAAACAAGAAGAAAAAAGACATTTAAAAATCTATCAAATTTTTTTAAATTTTATTTATTTATTTTTTTTTCAACTAAAAATCATGTTGTGCACGGTCAATGTGACCAACTTTGATTGGCTCAAAAAACAAGCTTGGCAAGGCACCAGAATTATTTGGCCAGGCGCCAAAAAGGCTTTTCTTGGTGCCACATGCGCCTTAGAAAATTTTCAAAAAACTTTGGTTGGCACCTAGACAGGCTTTACTGACCATAATAATTAAACAATGATTTATTTCCTATGTTCATTTTATTTTTTGCTACCATATCCAAGCCTGTCAGCTTGCTACTATTGCAGAGCAAGCTGCAAAAGTAACAGGAATAACATGAAAATAATAATAATAAAATTAACCTAAGAATGAGAAGGAAAACCAAAAATATTATTGCAAAAATGAATTTTCCACCCAAAATTAGGTAGGGTGACTCACTGACCCCACCCTTGAAATCCAACTCCTTACATTTTTGAATAATTAAGGAAAAGAAAGACCAAAATACCACAGCACCACTATTGAACTTTTTGGCCAATTAAATATTTCACATGTATTTTCATGTATAGGTTTCACACCTAAAATTCAGTCAGAATTGAGGTGTTGTGTATATTTTAGGAGTTACAGACGGAAATGTGTTCTGTCACAATTCCCACATGCAGCCGCGGCAGCCAATGCACCCGCGCGCGGCTGAGCTACAGCTCTGTCACTCTGTCAAAGTCGTGTACACAGCCCTGGGCCTCTGTCAAGTATGCAGCCACGGGACTATGGGTTGAAAACGTGACAGGCAGCCTGAGAAACCTAGGTACTGCGTAAACATGCTACAACCTACACAGGAACATTCTACATATGTAATAAATGTTCCCATGGATAGTAGATAGTCTAAAAATACATAATAATATATTAAAATACTTAAATAAACTTTCTAAATATTTTTTATTAAATATAATTCAAAGTACCAAAAATGTTGAAAATAAGATAATGACTACTTATAAAAATATATTAAAGTACTTTAATATACTATTATGAGAATTTATAGACATCGGCATTTTTGTGAAATACCAAGAAAACTCATGATGTAAAAATATTACATGAATACCCATGACTTAAATTTCTAAGTAATTATTTTAGTAAATCAACTGAATTTCAAGGATAAGGATTAAAATCAATATCATGACTTTACTCCAAATATTTAATACATAATGAGAACTCACCTGACATAAGAATATCCATAGGAATTTCTATTAAAATAACTATTAACTTTCTGGGAAAATTTAATAAGGATGATTAATTAAATAGTAAATAAGAAGGACAGATTGGTGTTATTCACACATCCAAACATCAATTAAAAGTATAATAATTCCCATACCCTGTGGAATTAGATGCTACCCATGTTACAACACCAAGAAAACGTGACAGGCTACCAATGGTTACCCTGCTCGCCTCAGTTTCCATCCCTTTCAGCCCCTGTACCCCTCAGAAGGACAATATTGGGACTCCAAAAGCTATAAATAAAGAGCTCTTTAGAGGATATTGATACCCAGAGACCCAGTTATATTTATACCCAGAAACCGTGCCAAGGTAATGAAATACTTATAAGAGATAAGTAAGTGATTTATGGCTTAGTATGATCAATAATATCTGTCCTCAACCTCTTTATATCAACTTAAACTGCTGAACAACCTTATAACCCCAGTATAAAGGTTTAACCCATCAGTGCACATCCCAAACAGATACCCTAAGGATTTAATAATATACCAGTGAGTCTTATTATTCTTTCTCTGTCATGACAGCTTGGTTACAAAGCCCTGCCACTCCACCGTGTATTTTATATACATATTATCTTTGGGCAAAATATCCTTTAAACTAAAGGGCCCAAAGTAACTAGGCCTATGTGTTTTCATACTGAATTCCCTGAAGAGAGGTGTTAAAGATCCCCAATATAATTTTGGTCCCTCTATAAAAATATTTAATAATCAATTAATCTATATTGATTTATAAAAATAAACTATATCCAAACCAATGAAACTTGCAATAAGCTTTATCCAAATATTTTATGGATTTTGGCTGCATTTATTAAATAATATATTTATTATTTACTCTATCACCTCTGGTAGCTAAAGGATAGCAAGGTTCTTGGAATCCAGGAGGCTGACAATTGGGTGTCTGTCTGGGAAATATTCCATTTTATTATATTTAATACCTTGGACCAGACATTTCACATAAAATTAAATCAAAGAAAAATTTATCTGACTTTTTGACCGTGATTCATCATTAAATTCTTTTGCAGTGGATTTAAAACCCAATGCAGAATTAATAATCTATTATTTAAATCTTTTAAAGATAAGAAAAGAAGAATATATTAAAAATTATAAACCTAATGGTTGGGCAGCTTTAACTCAAGCTGAGCAACTTAATATCTCTTCTGCATGTAAACACTTTGATAAAATCCTTGAACAAGAAGATCTTGAGAGGAAAATCAACTTCCAGGCCCTATTAAGAAACCATAAAGCTTGGAAGAAATACTGTATAAATTACTTTTTAAAATATAAAAGTAAGTATAAAACTTGTATTACCATATTACTTTTATTAAAATAATATTAATATATTTTATTGACCAATAAAATAACCTTTTACCATCAGTGAACCCTCCTATACCAGAAACCACCACCACTGAAACTGATTTATTGGATCAAGAAGTCCCAGATATCTCTGGAAGCCCTAAAAATATTGATTGGATGGGTGAAGACCTCATTGGGACACACCAAGACCCCAAAGGATTACCTATTAAGGACCAATTTAATCCCAATAAAGTCCAGGTACCTTTGAATATCAAATTAAGTGAGTTTTAAATAAAACTTATTTTTGCAGATTTTTTATGTAGAAAAATACTTATAAACATTTTATTCAAAATGAATAGACGCAACACAAGAGCCTCAGGGAGAATACCCTCCTATGGATTTTTTCCAGGAGCCCCCAGTAACTGTGAGACCACCAATAATGACAACCATGAGGGGACTGGAACCCGTGAATCAAATGTTTCTGGAAAAGGAACAGCCCCAAGTCATTCTTCCCTCCTTCAACCTAGAGACAGAGCAGGTAGTAGAATTAAGCCCCCCTCCATTACAAGAAGATTCCCTGCAGCCACCCCAGCAGAATCTGGCCAAGGAAGCCAGGATCAAAGATTTAGTCAGAGAGCACATGAAATATTGGGAAGAGTTCAAAGAAGCCCAAGCCAAAGAGGACATTGTATCTATGAAAAAGATAATCTCCCAGGCAAAATCTACCCAGATAGCTCTTCAGAAAATGATTCCAAGGAAAGAGGTAGAATCCTACATATAAAAGTGGAATCCTTGGGATCAATTAGCCCAACTGAAAGGCAAAGGATCAGGAAAGAAGAGATCTTCTTCCCATCCAAAGCCAAAGGGAAAGAAGGATTGGGATCAGATAATATCCTTAGCTCAAAAGTGGAAAAAGGTGTACAACAATTAGCCTCTGACTCTGAACGCAGTAACTTGTCTAAACCAACCTCTGACGTAATTACTTAATTTTCTAATGATATGCGCCATAATTTCAAGATTTTTTGTGGAAATTTGGACATTTTTTATACCCAGATGGAAAAGTTAACCTCAGCAGTAGCCAAATTAATTCATAACCAAAAAAAAAAAACTGTAGGAATGGAAGATATTAAAGAACATACAGAACAATTATTGGAGACAATTAATCAAGGTAAAATCAGACAGACTCAAAAAATTGAGAATACTTTATCAGGTATCCAAGAAGATTTTATTATGTCTTTTAAACCTTTAAAAGAAGAATTGGTAACTACCACTAAAAGATCCATTCTGTCCCTTAGTGAGAAATTAGATATGCTCAATAATAAAGTGGACCTGCAACTTAATCTGATCAAGAATGATCTTAGAGAATTAAAATTCCGTCTGACCAACCCCTTGGGGAGTACCACAGAGGAACCTAAACCTCCCAGACAAACAAATACACCTTATGCACCACCCTTACTAGGAATGCATAGGAGTGACACCTTCAGGCCTAGTCCTACTCCTGAAATGGAAAAATCCCTCAAACTTTTACCCCCAATTTCTGAATGGCCTAAGTTCTCTGGTGAAGGAGAATACAATCATATAAATTTCATTAAATTTATTGACTATACTATTAACTCTTATGACTTACTAGAAGCTATAGCTGTAGTCAGGCTGCCCAGAATATTTGAATGATTATCTTTAGACTGTTTTATCAGTAAAAGAGAAGAACTAGGATCCTTACCATGGAATTCTTGGCAACTTATAATTAAAGAACAATTTGGTTCTAGAATGTGGAAAAGAAAAATGATGAAAAATTTTGAAAATTCCTCATTTGATCCCTCCAAGGATAAGCCTCACAAATGGTGCTTTGAACAGAAGATAAGACTAGATTGCTTCTATCCAGATGCTGATAAAGAGGAAGTGAATGAAAGAATCCTCAACTTGTTTCCTGGAAATCTTAATCATAGTGTAAGATGCAGGATGAATATGGATGCTAATTTACCAACTCTAATCAATGTGCTAGAAGAAGTAATATAAATGAATGTGTTATACAAGAAGGTTCCTTCTAGACCTAAAGAGAACTTCAAAATTAACAAAAAAAGATAACAAACCCCTCTGATAAATACCTCTGATAATAAGAAACCTAATGAGAACAGGGAAAAAGAGAGAATGCCTCAAACTTTTTGGAATTGTAACAAGACAGGGCATATGAGACAAGACTGCCCATTACCAAAAAGAAAGATAGCAGTCTTGGAAGGAGAGCAGGAGGTTGAAGGGAATCAGAACTATGAAGATATAGCTGATACTGAAGGATCTCTTTCTGAATGTGAATTGATCCTGACCAGCCCTGTTAATGTTATAGAAGGAGATATAGGCACTTCTATAGAAATCAATAACATCTCTGGGGACTCTAGTTTGCCCCAAAAATGGGATCCTACCATAATTCCTAGACATATCACGGAGGTTAAACCATTAAAAGTTAAACCTATGAGTGGTAAGAGTTATACTACTGGTCAAACTTGCTATGCAACAGGATTGTATAGAGACATACCTATAAGGTTATTACTGGATAGTGGAGCTTTCTGCTCATGTTTCTGTACTGAATTCTTAAACAAATGGGATCCCAATTGGAAAGAACACCTTTTGCACGTCCCCAAAGCCAAGTTTAGCTCTTGAAACTCTACCATGAATGCTATTGGAGTATGGAATGCTCCTATAATATTACCCCATAATAAAGGATCTTTGAGAATACAAGTGGAATTTGTGGTATTGCTCAACGGATTATGTGACTACCTGATAATAGGTAATAATTCTTTATGTCTATATGGTATAGATGTGTTCCAGAGTAAAGGGAGATGATTTACAGTGGGTGGTTACTGGTTCAAGAAGTTTAAAATATGCATCATCCAATCTAACTTCCCCTCTTCCACTTATCAAAAGCGATTGGAAGAATTTAATCAAGAATACTTCTCTCAAGCAGCTCTAAATATGAAACTTTCTGAGTAACAGAAGAAAGATATATTCACAGTCTGCTTTGAGAACCAAAATACTTTTTTTACTAAAGATCATCCCATTGGTGATATCAAAGGACATGAAATGGTATTAACATTGACTATTAAGCCTCCTTATTCTCCAAAATTAAGGATACCAGCTTATCCCTCTAGTTCCAAGTCTAGAATAGCTCTTGAGGAACATATCCAAGAACTGATAGACTTACAAGTTTTAAGGAAAGTAGGGAACAATGAGCAGGTAGATGTGACCACACCTGTAATGATAGCTTGGCATAATGACAAGTCAAGAATGGTAGGAGACTTCAGAATGCTCAATAATTATACTCAGGCAGATTATTATCCTATACCCAGGATTGATAATGCTCTACATAACTTGTCCAAGGCCAAATATATCACTACTATGGATATGCTTAAAGCTTTCCACCAGATACCTATAATCCCTGAAAGCAGAAAGTTTATGAGAATAATCTGTCATTTGGGAATAGATGAATATCTTAGGATGCCCTTTGGAATAAAGAATGCCCCATCACACTTCCAGAGAACAATGGATACAGTTCTAGGCACATACATCAGACAATGATGGATGATGGTATATATAGATGATGTTATCATATATTCTGATGATTGGGATACTCATATCAACCAAATAAGATTAGTACTCCAAACTATTTCCAAAGCAGGATTAAAAGTATCCATGAAGAACTGCAACTTTGGATATGGAGAATTGAAAGCCCTAGGGCATATAGTCTCTGGTCTAACTCTAGCTTCTGATCAAAATAAGATAGCTGCTGTCATGAAAAGATCCATGCCTAAAAATAAAACAGAGTTACTTTCTTTCATTAGTTTTTGCAGTTACTACAGACAATATATACCAAAGTTTCCTATGCTAACTAAAAGTCTGTACAAAATATGCAACCATAAAACTCTCTTTGAAATGACACATGAGAGATTGAAAAACTATGAGGAGCTAAAAATAGCTATGACCTCTACTGCTTTACTCATTTAACCAGATTACTCCAAGCCCTTTAAACTGTACATTGACGCCTGTATGGAAGGGTTAGGAGCTTCTCTACATCAAGAAAGAATAGAAGAAGACAAACCAGTGGAGAAACCAGTACTCTTCATATCTAGACAGATCAAAGATACAGAAAAGAGATATGGAGCCAGTCAGTTGGAATGATTGGCTCTAGTATGGGCTTTAGAAAAGCTACACTATTAATTAGAAGGCACTACTTTCCAAGTGACCACAGACTGTAATGCTGTAAGAACTCTCATGAACATGAAAACCCCCAGCAGACATATGCTCAGGTGGCAAATTGCTATACAACAGTATAGAGGTCAGATGACTATAGTGCATAAAGCTGGAGTTAAACATCAGAATGCTGATAGTCTAAGTAGGAATGATTTTCATAACAACTTTAGCAATCCAGCATATGACCCTGAGGATCAAGATATCTTTCCTATCTTGAACATCAATCTTTTTGCATTAAATGCTCCAATCATGGGGATCCACTTATGTGAATTAGATACTGCTTTCTTCAATCTAGTGAGGGACAACTACTCCCCTGGAATCAAGCTGCTAATTACCATTATGGAATGTGAATACCCAGAAGCAGCTCTGATAAATAGTTTACCTTTTTCATTACTTAAACCCTATAAGAAAGGGAGGTTTACATTTTGGGACAGTCTCCTTTAATACAGACACCAACATTCCAGTGTATTAGTAATAAGCAACAAAGAACATATACAACACATACTCCAGGAATGCCATGAAAACTGTTTATCAGGGCATCTATCCACTGAAAGAACCTTGGAAAAAGTAAAACAAACTGCTTGGTGGATAGACTGGAAAGAAATCACTATTAAGTATGTTAATAGCTGTGAGACTTGCCAAAGATCTAATAAAACTAATGGAAAAAGGTTTGGACTCCTACAGAAGATCTCTGAATCCAAAACTAGATGGGAAATAATTAATATAGATTTTTTCACCGGCCTCCCCCCGGAGGTACTCATTCATGTAACTCTGTCCTGGTTATAGTTGACAGATACTCTAAGAAGGAAGAATTCTTACCTAACCACAAACAATATAGTGCTATGGATGTAGCTCTACTATTTTTGAATAGGCTCATAGCTGATTTTGGTATACCCAAGATTATAATCAGTGAAAGAGACCCTAAATTCACCTCTGAGGTTTGGAGGAATCTACTTGATATACTGGGTAATACTCTAGCATTTTCTACAGCATACCATCCCCAAACTGATGGATTAGCTGAAAGAATGATACAGAACCTAGAAGATATGTTAAGACGGTTCTGTAGCTTTGGTCTAGAATAAAAAAACTCAGATGGTTATTGCCATGATTGGGTAAGCCTACTCCCAGCTCTAGATATGGCTTATAACAGCAGTAAACATTCTACTACCAAAGAAGCCCCTTACATACTAGAAATAGGATGGATTCCAAAACTCCCTAGGAATAAATTGAACTATAACTTAGCCGCCATTCATCCAACGTCTCTTGACTTTAAGAAAATGATAGATCTGGCAAATAATCATGCCTAAAAATGTGTAGAAGAAGCTGTAGAACACAACAAACAAAGATGGGAAAAATCACATAGGGAACCTGACTTTAAAATAGGAGATCAGATCTTGATATCCACTACCAACTTCAACAATCTAGCAGGTAAAAAAATGAAACCAGCCTTTGTTGGACCTTTTGTTATCAAAAAGATGCATGGCAAAAATTCTGTAGAAGTGATCTTGAGTGAAGAATTAGCAAGAAAACAACCAGTATTTCCTGTTAGCCTAGTAAAAAACTTTCAACCAAGAGAAGGTAGCAACCTCCCTTCAGAAATAATCCCAATAGAACCTGACCCTGTGAAAGAAAAAGGGAAAGTCAACAGGATATTGAGAGACAAGAAAGAGAGAGTGCAAGGAAAAGATGTTAGACTATACTTAGTAAGATACAAAGGAGAATATGCAGAAAAAGATAAATGGTTACCAGAAAATAACATACCTGATGGACCAATACATCTTAGAAACTACAGAGCCAGCAAAAGGAACTTAAACACACATGGAATGAATTTTTTCCCAAAATGCTCAATATTTTTTTCAGATATGGCCATATCTTGGAGTGGGGGAATGTCAGCTTGCTACTATTGCAGAGCAAGCTGCAAAAGTAACAGAAATAACATAAAAATAATAATAATAAAATTAACCTAAGAAGGAGAAGGAAAACCATAAATATAATTGCAAAAATGGATTCTCCACCCAAAATTAGGTAGGGTCATTCACTGACCCCACCCTTGAAATCCAACTCCTTATATTTTTAAATAATTAAGGAAAGAAAGACCAAAATACCACAGCACTACTATTGAACTTTTTGGCCAATTAAATATTTCAAATTTATTTTCACATATAGGTTTCACACCTAAAATTCAGTCAGAATTGAGGTGTTGTGTATATTTTAGGAGTTACAGACAGAAATGTGTTCTTTCACAATTCCTGCGCGCAGCTGGAGAAGCCAATACACCCAGGCGCGGCTGAGCTACAGCTCTGTCACTCTGTCAAAGCTGTGTACGCAGCCCCGGGCCTCTGACAAGTATGCAGCCAGGGTACTACAGGTTAAAAAAGTGACAGGTGTCCTGAGAAACCTAGGTACTGCGTAAACATGCCACAACCTACCCGGGAACATTCTACATATGTAATAAATTTTCCCATGGATATTAGATAGTCTAAAAATACATAAAATTATATAAAAATACTTAAATAACCTTTATACATATTTTTTATTAAATATAATTCAAAGTACCAAAAATGTCAAAAATAAGATAATGACTACCTCTAAAAATATATTCAAATACTTTAATATACTATTATGAGAATTTCTAGAAATCAAAATTTTTGTGACATACTAAGAAAAATTATGATGTAAAAATATTACATGAATACCCATGACGTACATTTTTAAGTAATTATTTTAGTAAATCAACTGAATTTCAAAAATAAGGAGTAAAATCAATATCATGAATTTACTCCAAATATTTAATACATAATGAGAAATCACCTGACATCAGAATATCTGTAGGAATGTCTATTAAAAGAATTATTAAATTACTGGGATCATTTACTAAGAATAATTAATTAAATAATAAATAAAAAGGACAGATTAGTGTTATTCACACGTCCAAACATCAATCATAAAGTAAAATAATTCCCATACCCTGTGGAGTTAGATGCTACCCGTGTTACAGCACCAAGAACAAGTGACAGGCTACCACTGGTTATCCTTCTAGCCTCAGTGTCTGTCCCTTTGAGCCACTGTACCCCTCAGAAGGACACTATTGGAACTCCAAAAGCTATAAATAAAGAGCTCTTTAGAAGATATTGATACCCACAGACCCAGTTATATTTATTACCAGAAACCTTGCCAAGGTAATGAAATACTTATAAGAGATAATTAAGTGATTTATGGCTTTATTCTGATTAATAATATCTGTCCTCAACCCTCTTTTATCAATTTAAACTGCTGAACAACCTTATAACCCCAGTATACAGGTTTAACCCATCAGTGCACCTCCCAAACAGATACCCTAAGGATTTAATAATATACTAGTGAGTCTTATTATTCTTTCTCTGTTTTGGCAGCTTTGTTACAAAGCCCTTCCACTCCACCGTGTATTTTATATACATATTATCTTTGGGAAAAATATCCTTTAAACTAAAGGTCCCAAAGTAACCAGGCCTATGTGTTTTCATACTGAATTCCCTGAAGAGAGGTGTTAAAGATCCCCAATATAATTGTGGCAACTCTATAAAAATATTTAATCATCAATTTATCTATATTGATTTAAAGCAATAAACTATATCCAAACCAATTAACCTTGCAATAAGCTTTATCCAAATATTTTATGGATTTTCGCTGCATCTATTAAATAATATATTTATTATTTATTCTATCACCTCTGGTAGCTAAAGGATAGCAAGGCTCTTGGCATCCAGGAGGCTGGCAAAGCCATGCTAGGTTATTTCTGGATAATACTTCCTTATTATTATTTATAAGGTTCCAATGTCTCAGGGAGCCAGGTTATAAATCCATAAACTGAAGAAGAGGTGTTCAAGACTGCAAGTCTGTATAAACTGCGGCTCCTCTTAACCTATTTTTCATAATCAATCAAAATAGTCAAACCAAAACCCTTTATCTTTCACCATTGCCAATTATCTAAATACTTTAAGGATAATTATTTATCCTTCCCAAGAATGTTTTTATTATTTTTTCTTCATCTCTTTTTGTAGATAAATGATTTCAATGGTTCCAGTACCCAGAAGCTGAAAAATTGGTTTTTGGTACTTGTTTATATACCAAATACCTTCAGGAATTGGGTTGGGCCATCAAAATCAGATACCCAAAAAGTGTGTATACCTGCAGGTTGGGTGTTAGAATAAATTTTTGGGTTGGGTATGAGTTGAGTTCCAGCCCTAGTCAAGAGTCCCCTCCTAGCTGAGAGCAGTTGCTTACATGCATCTTGCAAGGGTAACATCTTCCTTGGCTTGGTTGGTATATAAAAATTCCTGGGAAAGCTGTCCCCATGGCCCAAAATCTTTTATGGGGAGAGGTTTAGCAGGAGCAGGGTCAGTGGGGTGGGAAATCTTGAATTATTTTGATGCATTTCCTTTAACCATGGCCTGGATTGTATCTCCATTTCCCACAAGAAGGGAAAGATGGGGCACAGACTCATGGAGGGTCACCCACCCCCTTACCCTAGCTCCTATGAAAGACCCAACCAAAAATTAAAAAGGT
>CM062629.1:31632462-31694280 GCA_025617555.3 Puccinia polysora
TGATAAAAGAAAATCCAAAAAAAAAAATAAATAAATAAAGAACCTATTGAAATTGTTTTGTGTATTTTATTGAAAAAACAAGAAGAAAAAAGACATTTAAAAATCTATCAAATTTTTTTAAATTTTATTTATTTATTTTTTTTTCAACTAAAAATCATGTTGTGCACGGTCAATGTGACCAACTTTGATTGGCTCAAAAAACAAGCTTGGCAAGGCACCAGAATTATTTGGCCAGGCGCCAAAAAGGCTTTTCTTGGTGCCACATGCGCCTTAGAAAATTTTCAAAAAACTTTGGTTGGCACCTAGACAGGCTTTACTGACCATAATAATTAAACAATGATTTATTTCCTATGTTCATTTTATTTTTTGCTACCATATCCAAGCCTGTCAGCTTGCTACTATTGCAGAGCAAGCTGCAAAAGTAACAGGAATAACATGAAAATAATAATAATAAAATTAACCTAAGAATGAGAAGGAAAACCAAAAATATTATTGCAAAAATGAATTTTCCACCCAAAATTAGGTAGGGTGACTCACTGACCCCACCCTTGAAATCCAACTCCTTACATTTTTGAATAATTAAGGAAAAGAAAGACCAAAATACCACAGCACCACTATTGAACTTTTTGGCCAATTAAATATTTCACATGTATTTTCATGTATAGGTTTCACACCTAAAATTCAGTCAGAATTGAGGTGTTGTGTATATTTTAGGAGTTACAGACGGAAATGTGTTCTGTCACAATTCCCACATGCAGCCGCGGCAGCCAATGCACCCGCGCGCGGCTGAGCTACAGCTCTGTCACTCTGTCAAAGTCGTGTACACAGCCCTGGGCCTCTGTCAAGTATGCAGCCACGGGACTATGGGTTGAAAACGTGACAGGCAGCCTGAGAAACCTAGGTACTGCGTAAACATGCTACAACCTACACAGGAACATTCTACATATGTAATAAATGTTCCCATGGATAGTAGATAGTCTAAAAATACATAATAATATATTAAAATACTTAAATAAACTTTCTAAATATTTTTTATTAAATATAATTCAAAGTACCAAAAATGTTGAAAATAAGATAATGACTACTTATAAAAATATATTAAAGTACTTTAATATACTATTATGAGAATTTATAGACATCGGCATTTTTGTGAAATACCAAGAAAACTCATGATGTAAAAATATTACATGAATACCCATGACTTAAATTTCTAAGTAATTATTTTAGTAAATCAACTGAATTTCAAGGATAAGGATTAAAATCAATATCATGACTTTACTCCAAATATTTAATACATAATGAGAACTCACCTGACATAAGAATATCCATAGGAATTTCTATTAAAATAACTATTAACTTTCTGGGAAAATTTAATAAGGATGATTAATTAAATAGTAAATAAGAAGGACAGATTGGTGTTATTCACACATCCAAACATCAATTAAAAGTATAATAATTCCCATACCCTGTGGAATTAGATGCTACCCATGTTACAACACCAAGAAAACGTGACAGGCTACCAATGGTTACCCTGCTCGCCTCAGTTTCCATCCCTTTCAGCCCCTGTACCCCTCAGAAGGACAATATTGGGACTCCAAAAGCTATAAATAAAGAGCTCTTTAGAGGATATTGATACCCAGAGACCCAGTTATATTTATACCCAGAAACCGTGCCAAGGTAATGAAATACTTATAAGAGATAAGTAAGTGATTTATGGCTTAGTATGATCAATAATATCTGTCCTCAACCTCTTTATATCAACTTAAACTGCTGAACAACCTTATAACCCCAGTATAAAGGTTTAACCCATCAGTGCACATCCCAAACAGATACCCTAAGGATTTAATAATATACCAGTGAGTCTTATTATTCTTTCTCTGTCATGACAGCTTGGTTACAAAGCCCTGCCACTCCACCGTGTATTTTATATACATATTATCTTTGGGCAAAATATCCTTTAAACTAAAGGGCCCAAAGTAACTAGGCCTATGTGTTTTCATACTGAATTCCCTGAAGAGAGGTGTTAAAGATCCCCAATATAATTTTGGTCCCTCTATAAAAATATTTAATAATCAATTAATCTATATTGATTTATAAAAATAAACTATATCCAAACCAATGAAACTTGCAATAAGCTTTATCCAAATATTTTATGGATTTTGGCTGCATTTATTAAATAATATATTTATTATTTACTCTATCACCTCTGGTAGCTAAAGGATAGCAAGGTTCTTGGAATCCAGGAGGCTGACAATTGGGTGTCTGTCTGGGAAATATTCCATTTTATTATATTTAATACCTTGGACCAGACATTTCACATAAAATTAAATCAAAGAAAAATTTATCTGACTTTTTGACCGTGATTCATCATTAAATTCTTTTGCAGTGGATTTAAAACCCAATGCAGAATTAATAATCTATTATTTAAATCTTTTAAAGATAAGAAAAGAAGAATATATTAAAAATTATAAACCTAATGGTTGGGCAGCTTTAACTCAAGCTGAGCAACTTAATATCTCTTCTGCATGTAAACACTTTGATAAAATCCTTGAACAAGAAGATCTTGAGAGGAAAATCAACTTCCAGGCCCTATTAAGAAACCATAAAGCTTGGAAGAAATACTGTATAAATTACTTTTTAAAATATAAAAGTAAGTATAAAACTTGTATTACCATATTACTTTTATTAAAATAATATTAATATATTTTATTGACCAATAAAATAACCTTTTACCATCAGTGAACCCTCCTATACCAGAAACCACCACCACTGAAACTGATTTATTGGATCAAGAAGTCCCAGATATCTCTGGAAGCCCTAAAAATATTGATTGGATGGGTGAAGACCTCATTGGGACACACCAAGACCCCAAAGGATTACCTATTAAGGACCAATTTAATCCCAATAAAGTCCAGGTACCTTTGAATATCAAATTAAGTGAGTTTTAAATAAAACTTATTTTTGCAGATTTTTTATGTAGAAAAATACTTATAAACATTTTATTCAAAATGAATAGACGCAACACAAGAGCCTCAGGGAGAATACCCTCCTATGGATTTTTTCCAGGAGCCCCCAGTAACTGTGAGACCACCAATAATGACAACCATGAGGGGACTGGAACCCGTGAATCAAATGTTTCTGGAAAAGGAACAGCCCCAAGTCATTCTTCCCTCCTTCAACCTAGAGACAGAGCAGGTAGTAGAATTAAGCCCCCCTCCATTACAAGAAGATTCCCTGCAGCCACCCCAGCAGAATCTGGCCAAGGAAGCCAGGATCAAAGATTTAGTCAGAGAGCACATGAAATATTGGGAAGAGTTCAAAGAAGCCCAAGCCAAAGAGGACATTGTATCTATGAAAAAGATAATCTCCCAGGCAAAATCTACCCAGATAGCTCTTCAGAAAATGATTCCAAGGAAAGAGGTAGAATCCTACATATAAAAGTGGAATCCTTGGGATCAATTAGCCCAACTGAAAGGCAAAGGATCAGGAAAGAAGAGATCTTCTTCCCATCCAAAGCCAAAGGGAAAGAAGGATTGGGATCAGATAATATCCTTAGCTCAAAAGTGGAAAAAGGTGTACAACAATTAGCCTCTGACTCTGAACGCAGTAACTTGTCTAAACCAACCTCTGACGTAATTACTTAATTTTCTAATGATATGCGCCATAATTTCAAGATTTTTTGTGGAAATTTGGACATTTTTTATACCCAGATGGAAAAGTTAACCTCAGCAGTAGCCAAATTAATTCATAACCAAAAAAAAAAAACTGTAGGAATGGAAGATATTAAAGAACATACAGAACAATTATTGGAGACAATTAATCAAGGTAAAATCAGACAGACTCAAAAAATTGAGAATACTTTATCAGGTATCCAAGAAGATTTTATTATGTCTTTTAAACCTTTAAAAGAAGAATTGGTAACTACCACTAAAAGATCCATTCTGTCCCTTAGTGAGAAATTAGATATGCTCAATAATAAAGTGGACCTGCAACTTAATCTGATCAAGAATGATCTTAGAGAATTAAAATTCCGTCTGACCAACCCCTTGGGGAGTACCACAGAGGAACCTAAACCTCCCAGACAAACAAATACACCTTATGCACCACCCTTACTAGGAATGCATAGGAGTGACACCTTCAGGCCTAGTCCTACTCCTGAAATGGAAAAATCCCTCAAACTTTTACCCCCAATTTCTGAATGGCCTAAGTTCTCTGGTGAAGGAGAATACAATCATATAAATTTCATTAAATTTATTGACTATACTATTAACTCTTATGACTTACTAGAAGCTATAGCTGTAGTCAGGCTGCCCAGAATATTTGAATGATTATCTTTAGACTGTTTTATCAGTAAAAGAGAAGAACTAGGATCCTTACCATGGAATTCTTGGCAACTTATAATTAAAGAACAATTTGGTTCTAGAATGTGGAAAAGAAAAATGATGAAAAATTTTGAAAATTCCTCATTTGATCCCTCCAAGGATAAGCCTCACAAATGGTGCTTTGAACAGAAGATAAGACTAGATTGCTTCTATCCAGATGCTGATAAAGAGGAAGTGAATGAAAGAATCCTCAACTTGTTTCCTGGAAATCTTAATCATAGTGTAAGATGCAGGATGAATATGGATGCTAATTTACCAACTCTAATCAATGTGCTAGAAGAAGTAATATAAATGAATGTGTTATACAAGAAGGTTCCTTCTAGACCTAAAGAGAACTTCAAAATTAACAAAAAAAGATAACAAACCCCTCTGATAAATACCTCTGATAATAAGAAACCTAATGAGAACAGGGAAAAAGAGAGAATGCCTCAAACTTTTTGGAATTGTAACAAGACAGGGCATATGAGACAAGACTGCCCATTACCAAAAAGAAAGATAGCAGTCTTGGAAGGAGAGCAGGAGGTTGAAGGGAATCAGAACTATGAAGATATAGCTGATACTGAAGGATCTCTTTCTGAATGTGAATTGATCCTGACCAGCCCTGTTAATGTTATAGAAGGAGATATAGGCACTTCTATAGAAATCAATAACATCTCTGGGGACTCTAGTTTGCCCCAAAAATGGGATCCTACCATAATTCCTAGACATATCACGGAGGTTAAACCATTAAAAGTTAAACCTATGAGTGGTAAGAGTTATACTACTGGTCAAACTTGCTATGCAACAGGATTGTATAGAGACATACCTATAAGGTTATTACTGGATAGTGGAGCTTTCTGCTCATGTTTCTGTACTGAATTCTTAAACAAATGGGATCCCAATTGGAAAGAACACCTTTTGCACGTCCCCAAAGCCAAGTTTAGCTCTTGAAACTCTACCATGAATGCTATTGGAGTATGGAATGCTCCTATAATATTACCCCATAATAAAGGATCTTTGAGAATACAAGTGGAATTTGTGGTATTGCTCAACGGATTATGTGACTACCTGATAATAGGTAATAATTCTTTATGTCTATATGGTATAGATGTGTTCCAGAGTAAAGGGAGATGATTTACAGTGGGTGGTTACTGGTTCAAGAAGTTTAAAATATGCATCATCCAATCTAACTTCCCCTCTTCCACTTATCAAAAGCGATTGGAAGAATTTAATCAAGAATACTTCTCTCAAGCAGCTCTAAATATGAAACTTTCTGAGTAACAGAAGAAAGATATATTCACAGTCTGCTTTGAGAACCAAAATACTTTTTTTACTAAAGATCATCCCATTGGTGATATCAAAGGACATGAAATGGTATTAACATTGACTATTAAGCCTCCTTATTCTCCAAAATTAAGGATACCAGCTTATCCCTCTAGTTCCAAGTCTAGAATAGCTCTTGAGGAACATATCCAAGAACTGATAGACTTACAAGTTTTAAGGAAAGTAGGGAACAATGAGCAGGTAGATGTGACCACACCTGTAATGATAGCTTGGCATAATGACAAGTCAAGAATGGTAGGAGACTTCAGAATGCTCAATAATTATACTCAGGCAGATTATTATCCTATACCCAGGATTGATAATGCTCTACATAACTTGTCCAAGGCCAAATATATCACTACTATGGATATGCTTAAAGCTTTCCACCAGATACCTATAATCCCTGAAAGCAGAAAGTTTATGAGAATAATCTGTCATTTGGGAATAGATGAATATCTTAGGATGCCCTTTGGAATAAAGAATGCCCCATCACACTTCCAGAGAACAATGGATACAGTTCTAGGCACATACATCAGACAATGATGGATGATGGTATATATAGATGATGTTATCATATATTCTGATGATTGGGATACTCATATCAACCAAATAAGATTAGTACTCCAAACTATTTCCAAAGCAGGATTAAAAGTATCCATGAAGAACTGCAACTTTGGATATGGAGAATTGAAAGCCCTAGGGCATATAGTCTCTGGTCTAACTCTAGCTTCTGATCAAAATAAGATAGCTGCTGTCATGAAAAGATCCATGCCTAAAAATAAAACAGAGTTACTTTCTTTCATTAGTTTTTGCAGTTACTACAGACAATATATACCAAAGTTTCCTATGCTAACTAAAAGTCTGTACAAAATATGCAACCATAAAACTCTCTTTGAAATGACACATGAGAGATTGAAAAACTATGAGGAGCTAAAAATAGCTATGACCTCTACTGCTTTACTCATTTAACCAGATTACTCCAAGCCCTTTAAACTGTACATTGACGCCTGTATGGAAGGGTTAGGAGCTTCTCTACATCAAGAAAGAATAGAAGAAGACAAACCAGTGGAGAAACCAGTACTCTTCATATCTAGACAGATCAAAGATACAGAAAAGAGATATGGAGCCAGTCAGTTGGAATGATTGGCTCTAGTATGGGCTTTAGAAAAGCTACACTATTAATTAGAAGGCACTACTTTCCAAGTGACCACAGACTGTAATGCTGTAAGAACTCTCATGAACATGAAAACCCCCAGCAGACATATGCTCAGGTGGCAAATTGCTATACAACAGTATAGAGGTCAGATGACTATAGTGCATAAAGCTGGAGTTAAACATCAGAATGCTGATAGTCTAAGTAGGAATGATTTTCATAACAACTTTAGCAATCCAGCATATGACCCTGAGGATCAAGATATCTTTCCTATCTTGAACATCAATCTTTTTGCATTAAATGCTCCAATCATGGGGATCCACTTATGTGAATTAGATACTGCTTTCTTCAATCTAGTGAGGGACAACTACTCCCCTGGAATCAAGCTGCTAATTACCATTATGGAATGTGAATACCCAGAAGCAGCTCTGATAAATAGTTTACCTTTTTCATTACTTAAACCCTATAAGAAAGGGAGGTTTACATTTTGGGACAGTCTCCTTTAATACAGACACCAACATTCCAGTGTATTAGTAATAAGCAACAAAGAACATATACAACACATACTCCAGGAATGCCATGAAAACTGTTTATCAGGGCATCTATCCACTGAAAGAACCTTGGAAAAAGTAAAACAAACTGCTTGGTGGATAGACTGGAAAGAAATCACTATTAAGTATGTTAATAGCTGTGAGACTTGCCAAAGATCTAATAAAACTAATGGAAAAAGGTTTGGACTCCTACAGAAGATCTCTGAATCCAAAACTAGATGGGAAATAATTAATATAGATTTTTTCACCGGCCTCCCCCCGGAGGTACTCATTCATGTAACTCTGTCCTGGTTATAGTTGACAGATACTCTAAGAAGGAAGAATTCTTACCTAACCACAAACAATATAGTGCTATGGATGTAGCTCTACTATTTTTGAATAGGCTCATAGCTGATTTTGGTATACCCAAGATTATAATCAGTGAAAGAGACCCTAAATTCACCTCTGAGGTTTGGAGGAATCTACTTGATATACTGGGTAATACTCTAGCATTTTCTACAGCATACCATCCCCAAACTGATGGATTAGCTGAAAGAATGATACAGAACCTAGAAGATATGTTAAGACGGTTCTGTAGCTTTGGTCTAGAATAAAAAAACTCAGATGGTTATTGCCATGATTGGGTAAGCCTACTCCCAGCTCTAGATATGGCTTATAACAGCAGTAAACATTCTACTACCAAAGAAGCCCCTTACATACTAGAAATAGGATGGATTCCAAAACTCCCTAGGAATAAATTGAACTATAACTTAGCCGCCATTCATCCAACGTCTCTTGACTTTAAGAAAATGATAGATCTGGCAAATAATCATGCCTAAAAATGTGTAGAAGAAGCTGTAGAACACAACAAACAAAGATGGGAAAAATCACATAGGGAACCTGACTTTAAAATAGGAGATCAGATCTTGATATCCACTACCAACTTCAACAATCTAGCAGGTAAAAAAATGAAACCAGCCTTTGTTGGACCTTTTGTTATCAAAAAGATGCATGGCAAAAATTCTGTAGAAGTGATCTTGAGTGAAGAATTAGCAAGAAAACAACCAGTATTTCCTGTTAGCCTAGTAAAAAACTTTCAACCAAGAGAAGGTAGCAACCTCCCTTCAGAAATAATCCCAATAGAACCTGACCCTGTGAAAGAAAAAGGGAAAGTCAACAGGATATTGAGAGACAAGAAAGAGAGAGTGCAAGGAAAAGATGTTAGACTATACTTAGTAAGATACAAAGGAGAATATGCAGAAAAAGATAAATGGTTACCAGAAAATAACATACCTGATGGACCAATACATCTTAGAAACTACAGAGCCAGCAAAAGGAACTTAAACACACATGGAATGAATTTTTTCCCAAAATGCTCAATATTTTTTTCAGATATGGCCATATCTTGGAGTGGGGGAATGTCAGCTTGCTACTATTGCAGAGCAAGCTGCAAAAGTAACAGAAATAACATAAAAATAATAATAATAAAATTAACCTAAGAAGGAGAAGGAAAACCATAAATATAATTGCAAAAATGGATTCTCCACCCAAAATTAGGTAGGGTCATTCACTGACCCCACCCTTGAAATCCAACTCCTTATATTTTTAAATAATTAAGGAAAGAAAGACCAAAATACCACAGCACTACTATTGAACTTTTTGGCCAATTAAATATTTCAAATTTATTTTCACATATAGGTTTCACACCTAAAATTCAGTCAGAATTGAGGTGTTGTGTATATTTTAGGAGTTACAGACAGAAATGTGTTCTTTCACAATTCCTGCGCGCAGCTGGAGAAGCCAATACACCCAGGCGCGGCTGAGCTACAGCTCTGTCACTCTGTCAAAGCTGTGTACGCAGCCCCGGGCCTCTGACAAGTATGCAGCCAGGGTACTACAGGTTAAAAAAGTGACAGGTGTCCTGAGAAACCTAGGTACTGCGTAAACATGCCACAACCTACCCGGGAACATTCTACATATGTAATAAATTTTCCCATGGATATTAGATAGTCTAAAAATACATAAAATTATATAAAAATACTTAAATAACCTTTATACATATTTTTTATTAAATATAATTCAAAGTACCAAAAATGTCAAAAATAAGATAATGACTACCTCTAAAAATATATTCAAATACTTTAATATACTATTATGAGAATTTCTAGAAATCAAAATTTTTGTGACATACTAAGAAAAATTATGATGTAAAAATATTACATGAATACCCATGACGTACATTTTTAAGTAATTATTTTAGTAAATCAACTGAATTTCAAAAATAAGGAGTAAAATCAATATCATGAATTTACTCCAAATATTTAATACATAATGAGAAATCACCTGACATCAGAATATCTGTAGGAATGTCTATTAAAAGAATTATTAAATTACTGGGATCATTTACTAAGAATAATTAATTAAATAATAAATAAAAAGGACAGATTAGTGTTATTCACACGTCCAAACATCAATCATAAAGTAAAATAATTCCCATACCCTGTGGAGTTAGATGCTACCCGTGTTACAGCACCAAGAACAAGTGACAGGCTACCACTGGTTATCCTTCTAGCCTCAGTGTCTGTCCCTTTGAGCCACTGTACCCCTCAGAAGGACACTATTGGAACTCCAAAAGCTATAAATAAAGAGCTCTTTAGAAGATATTGATACCCACAGACCCAGTTATATTTATTACCAGAAACCTTGCCAAGGTAATGAAATACTTATAAGAGATAATTAAGTGATTTATGGCTTTATTCTGATTAATAATATCTGTCCTCAACCCTCTTTTATCAATTTAAACTGCTGAACAACCTTATAACCCCAGTATACAGGTTTAACCCATCAGTGCACCTCCCAAACAGATACCCTAAGGATTTAATAATATACTAGTGAGTCTTATTATTCTTTCTCTGTTTTGGCAGCTTTGTTACAAAGCCCTTCCACTCCACCGTGTATTTTATATACATATTATCTTTGGGAAAAATATCCTTTAAACTAAAGGTCCCAAAGTAACCAGGCCTATGTGTTTTCATACTGAATTCCCTGAAGAGAGGTGTTAAAGATCCCCAATATAATTGTGGCAACTCTATAAAAATATTTAATCATCAATTTATCTATATTGATTTAAAGCAATAAACTATATCCAAACCAATTAACCTTGCAATAAGCTTTATCCAAATATTTTATGGATTTTCGCTGCATCTATTAAATAATATATTTATTATTTATTCTATCACCTCTGGTAGCTAAAGGATAGCAAGGCTCTTGGCATCCAGGAGGCTGGCAAAGCCATGCTAGGTTATTTCTGGATAATACTTCCTTATTATTATTTATAAGGTTCCAATGTCTCAGGGAGCCAGGTTATAAATCCATAAACTGAAGAAGAGGTGTTCAAGACTGCAAGTCTGTATAAACTGCGGCTCCTCTTAACCTATTTTTCATAATCAATCAAAATAGTCAAACCAAAACCCTTTATCTTTCACCATTGCCAATTATCTAAATACTTTAAGGATAATTATTTATCCTTCCCAAGAATGTTTTTATTATTTTTTCTTCATCTCTTTTTGTAGATAAATGATTTCAATGGTTCCAGTACCCAGAAGCTGAAAAATTGGTTTTTGGTACTTGTTTATATACCAAATACCTTCAGGAATTGGGTTGGGCCATCAAAATCAGATACCCAAAAAGTGTGTATACCTGCAGGTTGGGTGTTAGAATAAATTTTTGGGTTGGGTATGAGTTGAGTTCCAGCCCTAGTCAAGAGTCCCCTCCTAGCTGAGAGCAGTTGCTTACATGCATCTTGCAAGGGTAACATCTTCCTTGGCTTGGTTGGTATATAAAAATTCCTGGGAAAGCTGTCCCCATGGCCCAAAATCTTTTATGGGGAGAGGTTTAGCAGGAGCAGGGTCAGTGGGGTGGGAAATCTTGAATTATTTTGATGCATTTCCTTTAACCATGGCCTGGATTGTATCTCCATTTCCCACAAGAAGGGAAAGATGGGGCACAGACTCATGGAGGGTCACCCACCCCCTTACCCTAGCTCCTATGAAAGACCCAACCAAAAATTAAAAAGGTATCATTTTTCCAGTGATTCATCAATTTATTCATTGGTGCTTAAAAAATCATCAAAAAAAAAATTTTTTTGTTAGAAAGAATAAGAATATGTCCCCCTTTTTTGCAAACAGGGTTAGACAATCTGGGCCATAGTGCAAAAAATTTGGGCCACATGAAAAATGATTTTTGGGATGAGGGGACAAATCACACAAGCCAAGGTGAAAAAAAGGCAGGAGAGGTGACATTTCAGTGGGCAAATGGGACATCACTTCAGTCTAAGTGACCATTTTCCCAGGCTCAGGGGACAGATTTCCTTGGAAAAGTAATATTTTATCAATAAAAATTGAATACATAATCAGTTTAAATTATACTGTCCTCCTGTTTCAATTTTCTTGTTTAACATTTCAGGATTCAAATCCTACAAATTTTTCTCTTTGTTTTCTCTTTCCTTTCTTCTTTCTTCTTTCTAATTTTTTTCTGTTATAGTCCGCACTTGTTCAAAAAAAAAAAAACCAGAAATTCACAAGAATCAAATAAATAAATAAAAATAAGCCTGTTGGATTTGCCTGTTTCTTTTATTTTTATTTTTCTGTTCCTATTCTACAAAATGTTTTTTTATGGCCTATTAACGTTCCATTTTTGAAAGATAAGATTGTGGTCAGAGGGAGATTCAGTGTACAAAAAAAATATTTTTGGTAAATAATTAAATTGAAGATTTGGGGGGAAGTAAAAACATTTTTTGAAAATAAGAGGGACGCAAAAAAATTGAAATAAAAATTGATGGAATGATGGGGAGTGGAAAAATCATAAGCCAAGGGGTTGGTTGGTTGCTTTATTGGTTGATGGTGTGTCAATGTGAGTTGGGTCCTGTCCAATTTTAGAAAACCACAGGTAGGAAATTTGATGCAGGCAACCTATGATTTTTTTTAAAAAAATACAATTATTTAAGACTCTTTTTGACATGTATTTTAACCAATAGAGTTCTTTTTGTTGCATTTTGTAGATTTGGGACATTTAGAGATGTACAGTTGTTTATAAAAATTCATGGTAATTTTTTGAAAATACTCAAAACCTTGGTAATTCAAACTATGTAGCTTAAGATCAGGGCTTCTTGATGCTGATGTTGACCATCCCATAATCTGGCTCCCTCTCAATTTGACCAATAATTTTTTTTTCAAAATCTTGGCTCTTTGATTTCAATTCCTGGCTACTCAATTGATCCAAAAAAAGGGCAAGTAATTGTTTTGAAATATTGTCCTTGATTTTTGATTCTGATTCTTGGGCTTGTATTTTTAAATTTAGTATAACTTTCTAAATTGGTTGTTTTGAGGATCAAGATGATCAAACCATCAAATAAGGGTATAATTTTGCTTGTTGGAATCAATTTTAAAAGCATTTAAATCATCTCAAATCCAATTCAACATCAGGCCAATATAAGTTCATGCAGCTCACAATAACTTGAATCTGACAGAGAGTGGAACTGAAAAATATGGCCATCAAATTCTTAAAGAGCTTGAAAAATCATTCATGAGGAGTTTCTATGAATTCAAATCTACCTTATTCAAAATTATCATCACCATCTTACTAAGCCAGTGGAAAATCAAGATCAATCATAATTGGGTTTAATTGTTTTTATAAACTCTCAATATCAATGTTTCTTTCATTCAAATCATTACTTTTGATCCTTGCTCACACCCTCATAAATAAGAAGAAATAGTGATGACAGAGATTGCTTTTTTCATCCAGCATGTTTTTTGAGTGTTTTGTGATTTTTATTTTTTTTTAAAAAATTATAATGCAATATTTTTAAAAGTTTCAATGGCGTTGTTAGTAAATCATAGATTCTCAGCTATTTAAGCCCATGAACAAAGTTAAATACATGCCTTTCCATTCTGAACAATTCATTTAGCTTAAAAAACATTCCTGAAAGTAAATTGACTCTTTTGGTCAATTTATCCAAAAGCTTTTGTCTACTGACTGGGCATACTGCAAGGAAACAAAATTTTTTAAGGAGATTTCATTGAAACTGATAGTTATTAGTTTTACTGGATGTGATTTGAAGTAATATCTGGATGTTTTTCTCTTGTCATCTGTAAACTGACAAGGCTACCACAGACTTGGGAACTTTTACCCTGAAGGAGATCTTCATAATCAAAAATCTGGTATTTCCAATTTTTGTGTGCTAGGGTGACTTCTTGACCACATTTTTTGGTCAAAAATTGGTTGCTAACTGATTTGTTCTCAAAAAAAAAAGAAAAAAAAAAGAAAAAAAGAAAAAAGAAAAAAAGAAAACAAAAGAAAAAGGAAAAAAAAGAAGAAAAAAAAGAGAGAGAAAAAGAAAAAAAAAGAAAGAGAAAATAAACTGATTAGTTTGAGAAAACTGAAATTCAACAGAATTTCCCATAAAAAGATTGGATTGGACCTTTGTTTAAAACACAAGAGGTTATCCATACCCTAAAAGAAATGGATCCACTAAGTTATTGATGACTATGCAAAATCCAAAGATTGATGACCATATGAAAGCCACAGGATATTATGATTCATGAAGCTGACCAAGATCCCATTTCTTGAATTATAAGATTCTCTCTCTCACCCCTACCAGGTAAAGTTTGATTTATATTAGCTCTTTAAGTACTTGAAATTATTTGATGGTGTGGTGCCACAATGATAGGTTAGCTTTTTCAGACACATATAACAACAAATTTTTTATCATCCTTTTTCAACATCAATCCATCCAGAAAACACAACATAAATTGATTTCTGACCTGTTTCTGAATTGCACATAGCACAAGGACCCCCAAAAATCCAAAAAGTACCTTCTGAACTCAACAGTTCATCACAATGTTTATGATTTTGGTATTTGTTTTTAGATTTTGGGTATTGATGAGTGGTTTAAGAACCTGAAATTGAAGATATTTGTAAGCAGAATATCAAAGATTTTGTAATTTCTTAAGAAATAAAAGTCTCTTTTGGTGGTAACTGTTATGCGTTACCAAACTGACCAATACATGTCACGGCCAGGATTTCACATATCTGTGACAATTTTATATACTATTACTATCTGTGCGCAACCCAATTGGAATATACACATGGATTCTGACTTCTACCACTCCACAGGTTAAAAGCCGGCTCATCAGAACAAGCAACGACTAACCTCTCAATTTTTTTGTTATATGGTACCACGGTGCGGGCAAGCAAGACCAGGACAACCAGGATTTGATCACGACAGCAAAGACAACACACAAACAAACAATCAGGCGGTGACCGATGGGGGTGAGAAAATTGCGGACAAACGTACTCAAATGGTAGATAGCACAATGGAATCAAAAGATACGGTAGTGCAGACCCGATCATTTGAGACCACGGTTAAGGCAAGATTTATGTCTAATCCAATCAAATACGTTTTGAAGGTAGAACAATTAAAACGGGATGGAAGCAATATCAATGAATGGATTGAGGGAATTAATACCATTGGCCTTCTTGTTTTTGGTATCAACAAATTCGCTCACAATGTGGTAGACCAAACCTGATCTATAGCCATCAGACTCAATTTTCTAGTATAAATATAATCCCAATCATAAACTTAACCTCAGAAATGGATTCTACACCAAAAATAACCCATAGTCACCCAGCCAAACTACCCCTCTATCTCTCATGGTTTAGAAGATACAGCCAAAATAAATTGTGGACAGCTCATATCACACCCAGGTATCACAAACTAGTGAAAGGCCATATGGTTATAGTTTAAATCCCTAAACACATACCAGTAACATCTCACCATAACACCTCAACCAAACATACAACCAATCACCTCATCTGTATACTCAGAAACATAAGCAAGACCATGTGTAAACCAAACAACCAGCAGTATAAGGCACCACAGGACTACCCAGCAATATATGCAGGCAGTCTGGACCATGTGTAAACCAAAAAACCAGCAGTACAAGGCATCACAGAAATACCCAGAAATATACATGCAGGCAGCCTGGACCATGTGTAAACCAAACAACCAGCAGTACAAGGCACCACAGGACTACCCAGCAATATATGCAGGCAGTCTGGACAATGTGTAAACCAAACAACCAGCAGTACAAGGCATCACAGAACTACCCAGCAATATACATGCAGGCAGCCTGGACCATGTGTAACCAAACAACCCACCAGTACCAACAACCCTCAGCACCACACAGCAATTTATGTAGCCAGAAGCATGTGATACCAAACAAACCACCAGTACAAGTACCACAGGGCTACCCAGCAATATATGCAAGCAGCCAAGACCATGAAGCACCAAACAAACCACCAGTGGATGCACAGCAACACATGTAGGGAGAAACAAGTAGCACCAGACCAACCACCAGTACTGCACAGGAATATATTGTATCTGCACTTCACAGCAGTTTATGCAGGGCTGTGCATGCATGAAATCCCTGTACCAGCTTTTTCCAACCAGCAGAATTTCCTCAGTTTCATGCAGTGTCTTTTGTCCAACCAGCAGAATTGCCTCAGTTTCATGCAGTATCTTTTGTCCAACCAGCTAAAATGTCTCATGTACCTGTATCCCACTGTAACAGGGGAAGCCCCAGGGCACCCTCAGGGGCAGCCCTGAGCATCCCCTGAGGACCAGATTTTCTATTTAAGGAGGGCCTCTCTGCCCTATCCAGGTTGTATCCTGATACCTCCTCATGCCATCTGGCACATCTCACCCCAGCTCACACATCAGTACCCATCTGTGGTACCTACCCAGATAAATATTATCAGTGAACCAGTTATAAAGGAAACAAGAAATCAGAAACAAAGTTATTACCCATCTTTAGCCAATTGAACCACCCAACAGGTGCTGGAATAAGGGTTCTTCTGTGACCTAAATATTCAGCACCAAAATTAAAGAAGAACCACCCTTCAATTAATAAATCACCCTTACAAAGAAAGAGAGCAAAACCAAAAGCAACCACCAACCTTTTCCTCTACCCAGCCCCCTTTGGGTAAACCCATCCTTGGGTCCTCTCCTGAACCATCCCTTTGATAAACCCTTGAACCCTTTAATATTGGGATATTGGTCAAGATCAAATATATCTGATCAATAAATAACCAATAGTCCAATGCATCTGGTCCATTCTTCAACAAACCCTACCAATATCAATCAATAACTAATCTAGGTCTGATCTGAGACCTATTTTAAGTCTCAAAGAAACCAGCCATTAATTTAAATAAATTATTGTGCAGACTTACTATAGTACTAGAAGGGCAGGAAATTCAAAACCACTCTTAGTATTTACTAATAATCTAAAGGAGTAGAAGTAATACTAAATTCCCCTTCAAGGACTGCCAGCAAGCTATTTGCTACTTTTATTTATATAATCCCACAGGAGTCTCTACAACAATATGGCAAATTTACGGGCGTTGAACAAAAACAAGAGCGTCATAGTACGTGTATTTTTCATCTTAACCATTGATTGAGAGCTTCGTCCCCTGATAGCAAAGGACAATACTGCAGTGGAGGCCTTTGGAACAATTAAAAAGAACTTTCAACTGTCGACGCGGACTCGCCAAATCAAATTGTGGGACGAGTTGTTTTACAAACTGACAATGATGGAAGGGAGCATATCATCTCATCTCAGCCAGATTTTGAACGTATTTATCAAATTAGGACGACTTGGCACACCGATCCCGGATTCTTGCATATTGTTGGTCATGCAGGTGCTTACCCCGCCCCCCCTGGTACCTCTTGAACCCAGATGTTACAGAGTGTCGGCCCTCAGCTCAAAAGGATCAAAACCCCATCGGCATCCGACACGCAATCAATTCTTACGTTGTATTACACCAAAATTACAAGGGGGAACTCATCCAACAATCCCTATTCTGTTGCGGCTGTGAATCCTTGGGCTTGGCCAGACCCCAATTGTCCTTGTCGTCAGGATCTTTCTCACGCCTCCGACCCAAATCTTCCTCCTGGTACTTGAGCTGCACGTTGTCAACCTACTGCCGCCAATATACAAGCGGCCCAGACGGTAATTGCAAATGGTAATTGCCCTGTTCCTGCTGATGTCTGTGCCAGGGTTGGAGGCACATGCGTTTACTGTAACTCCCCCAACCACTGGCGGGGGACTGTCCAATCCTCCGGTCCAACACCCACCTCCCTCCCCCCAATGTCCCAAACCCACCAGCACCAGATGCTCCCCATCTACGTTATCCTCCAAACCAAACGCCAAACCCTTTCCGCCCACACAGAGTGCATGCCGTGGCGGGACCTGATCAATTGATGACCAATGAGGCTTGCCCCAAGACTCGCACTGTCCAATCAGTGACGGCTCCCAATACTTTAGTGCTAGACTCAGGGGCGACCTCAACGGTGAGCGGTTGTTTCTCCTCTTTTTTTTCTCTCTCTTACTTCTTGTCCCCTCTACCCTTAACCCTTGCGGATCCTCATGCCAAGATGCTTGCAATTGGCAGGGGGACGATACAACTGACGACTGCCAGGTCTGGGGACCATGGGGCCCCATTACTGAATAAGGTCCTATACTGCCCTTGGGTGAACGGTACGCTACTGTCCCTTGGTCACCTTGTCAACACTGGTTATTGTCCCACCTTCATTGGAAACAACATTTCACTTTCCTCTTCCTCTTCATGTCTCCTTGCTTCATATTGTGATTGTACCTGGACTTTCACTTTGTCTTCATGTGCCCCTCTGCCTCATTCCCTTGCTTTTCCCTCTCTCCATTCCGTTTCTGTTCCTCCTCTTTCTCTTTCCCCCTCTTATTTCTATCACTTCGCACTTGCTCACGTATCGGATCAAATTTTGAAAGCCTACCTCCGAAAACATGTTCTGTCTTTTGACATCAAGTATTGGATGCCTTTCTTCTGCGAATCTTGCAAAACAGCAAAAAGCTTTTGGCGTTGCAAGGCGCTGGCTGAAACAATCCCTCTAGAAAACCCTCTCGATCTTCTTGTGACTGACGTGCTCGGGCCCTTACCTTCCGATGTATCTGGCAATCAATATCTCCTCACAATCCTTGACCACCATTCCATGTTTATCTTTGTACACGCGTTCAAGCTCCGATCCGAGGTTCCCAAACTCCTGGTGAAAACCGTTACGTATCTAAAGAATCGCCTTGGTAAAGCGCCTACCCATATCCGGTTGGACAATGCAAAGGAGTACCATTCTAACGCTTTGGAGGAACAGCTGTCCGCGGTTGGCTCAAAACTCCTCTTCACTTCTCCATACACACCTGAACAGAACGGTGAGGCTCAATGGGTAAATCGGATGCTGGGTGACATGGCCCGGACTATGCTCACCTATGCCCAATTGCCTGATTGTTTTTGGTCTTTTGCTTACCGGCACGCCTGTTTCCTCGATAATCATCTTTCTAATTCCCGGTCCAACCCCAAAACCCCTTCCAAAATACTATACAATACGTCCAACGGAGAGATTCCCTTCCATCCTTTTGGCTCTATAGCACTCACACATGTCCCAAAAGAAAAACGCCTGAAACTTGAAAATCAAGCAAAAAAAATGGTATTCCTGCGCTACCAAGACAACCAGTGAGGTTTTCTTTTCTGGGATGTCAATGAGAAGTCCTTGTCTTATACCAATGTTGCCAAGTTCCCAGACTTTCAGCCTGCCCCATTCATTGCGATCCCGACTCCGATTGAAGCAATAGACCCTTGCTTACGGGCATTGGATCTTTGCCTGGGTGAGTTCCCTAGCAAGGAAATCTGTGCCAAGCAGGACCAACAGATTGACAATATCCCCGCGTGCCCCGACCTCAATCTGCCGACATCTATTGGCCATGCGCTGTCTGATCCCATGCGGAAAACGTGGTTAGTGCCCATCACGACGGAGATCAATCAACTATTTGATATGGATGTCTGGACCCCTGTGAAGCGGGAACCCGGTATGAAGGTCATTGGGGCAAAATACGTCTTTGCCTTCAAGCAAGCTCCCAACGTTTCAATTGCAACGCCAAAGGTTTGATACGTTGCAAAAGGTTTCCGCCAACACCTTGGCGTTGACTGTTACAAGACATTTGCTCCCACGGCTTCTCTGTCTTTGCTTTGACTAATACTGGCAATGGCAATCTCAAATGGTTGGTTGATCCAAAGTTTTGATGTTTCGGCAGCGTATCTCTACTCCCCGATCACCAAGACAGTTTACGTGGAACCACCAGTACACGTCTGACCAGAGCTACAAGGCCAAGTAATGCTCCTGAAGAAGTCATTGTATGGTACAAGGAAAGCGGCGAGGTGTTGGTGGATTTTTTTCAAAGAAATTCTGGCGGATCTTGGTTTTGATGGTGATTCAATTGAACAAACGGTTTACATATATTGGAAGGGGGAGAAGGTGGTAGCAATATGGTTGCATGTTGATGACGGTCTGGTGGTTGCAAATGATGTCGAGGTCCTAGCAAGTCTTTGGGAGCGGATGGCGTCAAAGGTCCAATTGAAATGGGATGAGAAGTGCAATAGAATTGTCGGTATAAATTTAAATAAACAAAACGGTGATTTTCTCCTTGATCAAATGCTATTAGCCAAGCAGATTGTGTCAAAATGGGAACTGTTGGGCCAGCATAGACTTGTATTGTCAGCCACGACGCTACCAGATATACCCCTGGTCACTAACGACTCATCTAACGCCATTGACGTGCAACTTTACCAGTCTTACGTGGGGTCAATCAACTACCTTGCCTTGGGGACTCGTCCGGACTTATCATTTGCAATCAACTACCTCTCACGCTTTAGTAAATCCCTGGATGCCCAACACTGGGCTGCTCTGGAACATTTGGTGCGCTATATTTCTTTGACAATTGGGTGACATTTAATTTTTAGACCCAAATCTGCAGGACTGCAGTTATGGGTAGATGCGGACTGGGGGGGTGAGTTTCATCGATCAACTTCTGGGTTTATAATCTTGCTTGACGGCTTCCCTGTTGCTTGGGCATTGAAACGACAAAAGACGGTGGCCACTTCTACTTTCAACGTGGAATTCATATCACTAGGTTTGGCAGTTGAATTTTTTGTGCCCATCCATTCAATGGTAACCAATCTTGGGTCCTCTGCAAAATCAACTCTCTATTGCGATAACCGCAGCGCGGTCCTGGTGGCAAAGGACAATGGCTCAAGATCCAAGATGAGACACATTGCTCAAAATTTCTTTTTTGTTAATGATGTAATTAGGAGTTGAAAATTAGAGGTACAATGGGTGGATACAACGGAACAATTGGCAGATATTATGACTAAACGGCTCAGCGCGCAGAAACAAGTTATTTTTTGTGATCATTTCCTTTCTTCTTGATTGATTGTGTGGTCGTTTCTTTTCTTCTTTTCTTCTTGATTGGTTAGTTTGTGGGGGGGTGTTATGCGTTACCAAACTGCCCAATACATGTCACTGCCAGGATGTCACATATCTGTGACAATTGTATATACTATTACTATCTGCGCGCAACCCAATTGGAATATACACATGGATTCTGACTTCTACCACTCCACAGTAACCATTCTCAGCCTACCATATTTCAGGACCCTTGCAATCATTTAGCTCCTAGAGATTATTAGATTAGAATAAATATACTTAACAAATCAATGCAGGAATGATCCTTAAATATATGTATCAAGCATCTGGAATTAGGTGGTTTTGTATTGTAAAGGGGTGCATTAATTAATTATTGATCAAATGAAAAGAGGGGCCACATTTGAAACTGGGGATCTTTAAAACCTCTCTTCAGGGGTGTCAGCCTCCTGGATTCCAAGACCCTTGCTATCCTTTAGCTACCAGAGGTGATAGAGTAAATAATAAATATATTATTTAATAAATGCAGCAGAAATCCATAGAATACTTGGATTAAGCTTATTGCAAGGTTAAATGGTTTGGTTATTGTTTATTTTTCCAAATCAAAATTGATTATTAAATATTTATAGAGGGGCCACAATTATATTGGGGATCTTTAAAACCTCTCTTCAGGGATTTAGTATGAAAACACGTAGTCCTGGTTACTTTGGGTTCTTTAGTATAAAGATTATTATACCCAAAGATAATATGTATATAAAATACACAATGGAGTGGTAGGGCCTTGTAGCCAAGCTACCACGACAGAGAAAGGATAATTAGACTCACTGGTAAATTATTAAATCCTTTGGGTATCTGTTTGGGACGTGTACTGATGGGTTAAACCTGTATACTGGGGTTATAAGGTTGTTCAGCAGTTTTGTTTGATAAAAAGAGGTTTGAAGACAGATATTACTGATCAGACATTGCCATAAATCACTTAATTATCTCTTATAAGTATTTGATTACCTTGGAACGGCGTCTGGATATGAATATTACTGGGTCTCTGCCCATCAACATCCTCAAAAGAGCTCTTTATTTATAGCTTTTGGAGTCCCACTATGGTCCTTCTGAGGGTTGTAGGTGCTCAAAGGGACGGACACTAAGGCTAGCAGGGTAACCAGGGGTAGCCTGTCATGTTTTCTTGGTGCTATAGCCCGGGTAGCATCTACTTCCTTAGGGTATGGGAATTATTCTACCTTATAATGGTCATTAGGACGTGTGAATAACACTAATCTGTCCTATTTATGTATTATTTAATTAATTATCCTTAGTATAGGTTCCCAGAAATCTAATAATTATATTATTAGACATCTCTACGGATATTTTGATGTCAGGTAAGTTCTCATTATGTATTATATAACTGGAGTAAAAGTCATAATATTGATTTTACTCTTTATTTTCGAGTTCCAGTTGGTTTGTTAAGATAATTACTTAAAAATATAAGTTATGAAAATTCATGTAATACCATTACATCATTATTTTCCTTAGTATGTCACGAAAATATTGATGTATAGCAATTCTCATAAAAGTATATTAAAGTATTTTAATATATTTTTGAAGTTGTCATTGTCTTATTTTCGACATTCTTGGTACTTTGCATTATATTAAATAAAAAATACGTGTAAGGATTATTTATGTATTTTTATATAATATTATGTATGTTTAGACAGTCTACTATCCACGGGAACCTTTATTACATATGTAGAAAGTTCCCTTGTATGTTGTAGCATGTTTACGCGGTACCTGAGCCGCCTGTCACTCTGTCAGCCCGTAGTCCCGCGGCTGCGTACTTGTCAGAGGCCCGGGGCTGCATACACGACCTCGACGGGTTGACACGGCTGTATCTCAGCTGCGCGCGGGTGCTTTGGCTGCCGCGGCTGCATGCGGGAATTGTGACAAAACACATTTCCGCCCATAACTCCTAAAATATACACAACACCTCAATTCTGACTGAATTTTAGGTGTGAAACCTATACGTGACAATGTGTGTGAAATATTTAATTGGCCAAAAAGCTCAATACTGGAGCCGTAGTATTTTGGTTCTTTTTCCTTAATTATTTAAAAATATAAGGAGTTGGATTTCAAGGGCGGGGTCAGTGAGTGACCCTACCTAATTTTGGGCGGATAATCCATTTCTGTAATAATATTCATGGTTTTCCTACTCCTTCTTAGGTTAATTGTATTATTATTATTTTTATGTTATTTTTGTTAATTTTGCAGCTTGCTCTGCAATAGTAGCAAGCTGACAAGGGGATTAAAACTATAATCTGTACACCTGGGACCCTTGAGCCTTTGGATAAAGGAAGGATTATCCAAAAAACAACAATGGCATGTCCGTTTTTGGGTATAGAAATAGCCATAGAATAGAGGAATAACATAATTGGTGAGTTTTTAATGCCATTTCACCTGCAATAAGTAACGAAAGGTTGAGTTTTGATCTTATCATGATTCTTTGAGGAAGTGACATGGTGCAAAATTTGAGTTTTAAGGGTTTGACTTTTCAAATAAAATTTTAGACTGAAGCCATTTATCACTAAATTATATTCATGATCTTTATGATCAATTAATTCCTATTAGAGCAATTGGTTTCATTTAAAATGATAAAAAAAAGATTTTATAAAAAAAATGATAATGCTATGCACACAATAATAATCTATGATTCTAAAGATGGGCTAAAAGCATCTACCACCATCTTGAAAAAATCCTTGACAAATTTGACAAGTTTTCAAGGCAATCAAGGGTGGATAACTTTTGCAACCCAATGTTGCACTATTTTTTTGATAAATTGAACCCCTGGAACAGTTATTGAGGAGTTGGCTAGCATTTACCACCATTTTCCCTTCCACAGATAACTGCTCAACAAGGGTTGGGACCACCCCCAAACATGGAAAAAAATTTTTTTCAACATCATTTCAATTTCAAAGAAAAAACAGATATTAGATCAATTGAGAAAAAAATCAAATTTGTGGGGGGTTTTCAATGGAAGTGATGAAGTTCAAAGGGGGGGGGTATGGTAGGGTGGAGTTATGGAGTGGGAAGGTGGGGGGCAGAAAATTTAGAGTGGGGCTTGACAGAATTTTGCTTGTCGATCCTCAAAAAGGATCCATAAATTTATGGATCCTTTTCAAGGATGTTTTCCAGTCAATGGCTATCAAGCCCTACAAAGTGAAAAATGGTAGTTTGATGAGAGAAATCCTCAATAATTCTACTTATTGAGATGGTTTTAGATTCTCCAAATAAAAAAAATTCTGCTCTATTTATAGAACAGCCTAAGTCAATATAAAATATTTTCCAGTTGGTCCTCATAGTATCAATTTTCATGGTAAAAATTTTAGATAATCCTATGGGACAATACAAATCATTTAGCAAATAGCTTTCTGCAATTCCTTGAAGGTAAATTTTGTATTGCTTCTATATTTAGAGCATTATTAAAACTAAGGGTGGTTTTGAATTGCCTACCCTTCTAGAAATATAGGAGTTCTGCAAAATATGCATCTATTTCAATTAATTTCTGGTTTCTTTGATAATTAAAATATGTCTCAGATCAGACCTAGAATATTTATGAAATTTTATTTGTAAGTTTGTTGAAGAACAGACCAGATGTATCGGAATATTGGTTTGTGGCTGATCAGATATATGTGATCTTAACCAATATTCAAATTTTAAAAGGTTCAAGTTCTTATCAAAGGAATGGTTCAGGAGAGGCCCCAAGGATGGGTTTATCCACAGGGGGATGGTTAGAGGAAATTTATTTAGTTTCCTTTGGTTTTTCTGTTTTTATTTTTAAGAGTTATTTATTGAGTGATGGGTGGTTT
The DNA here is from genome assembly GCA_025617555.3 of Puccinia polysora. Lineage (NCBI taxonomy): Eukaryota > Fungi > Basidiomycota > Pucciniomycetes > Pucciniales > Pucciniaceae > Puccinia > Puccinia polysora. The sequence goes on from CM062629.1 coordinate 31,657,026, forward strand.
TTTTTGAATTTGGTGCTGAAAATTTAGGTCACAGAAGAAATCTTATTCAAGCAACTGATGGGATTTTTTAATTTTTAAAAAATGGGTTATAATCTGGTTTCTGATTTCCTGTTCCTTTACAATTGGTTCACTGATAATATTTATCTGGGTAGTTACTACAGATTATTTGATTATGGATGGGTGATTGGGATAATAGATTCTGCTTTTTTGTTTGGTAATTCATTAAGGATCTTGCATAAAATGCTGTTAATGTAGGTGAAGTGGTTATGGTGGTGTATTTGTTTTTTTAACTACCATACCTCTTGAGTATGGTTCTGCTGTAATGGAGTGAGGTGATGGGGTGGTTTATTTGGTGAACTTCCCCCTTGTATATGTTGCTGCTGTGTAATGATGAGGTGATGGGAATGAACTGGTTGCACTATCTCCTGCATATTTATTCCTGTATGCTTGATTTGATGGGGTGGTGTATATGGTGCGCTGCCTCATGCATCTATATTTCTGTATGCTTGATGAGGTGTTTGGGTTGGTGTATGGTCCTAGTGTTGAGAGTAATCTTTCACTTGCATGTGATTAAGGGTTTCCAAGGTATGCCTGTATGTTTTCCACAGAACTTTGACACCTGGTTGGGTATGATTATGCCACAGTTGAAGGTTTTTGGGCAGTATCTTCTAATCCATGAGGTTTATTTTAAACCAGAAAAGTGATTCTGATGGCTATAGGACAGGTTTGGAAAAACACATTGTGCTTTACTGTTCTTTTATTCTTTTTTTGCTTATGGGATCAAAAGCATGTTTCAACCAATAGTGAATTCTTTCATTTGGAGTGAATGCCGAATGGTTATTCCATCCCATTTTTTCTCTAAAATTGAACATATTTTCTTTTTGGCTCTCAAAATCATTCTGAAAATTCACAAAATGTCACTTCAACAAACCATCTTGATTCATGGTTTGTGACCAATAAATTTTCTTTTTCTGGTATGACTTCCATGATTCCCATTTATCTGCAAATTCTGTCATTCTTTATGCAATATAGTGGTTTGGATAGGCAGTAAGACATCATCTCAGAGGTCTTGATATGTTTTAGATCAATTTATCTGTTTTCAATAAGGTCTTGATGAAGCTATAATGCACTCAAATGTGTTTTTTTCTGGAGTGATATGCAGGCTTTGTTGTTTTTTTGATTGCTCCCTATTTTTTCTATAAATTCACATTGTATTGGGTTCTTTTCAATGTACTTCAGAGTTTAGTAAATTTAAAAATTGTTTTACTTTAAAATTAGCCATTAAAGATTGAGATTCAACCTTGTTTTATGATATAATGACTGCTCAAAGTCTTTTTCTTTGCCAACTGATTGTTCCAGTCATTAATTGAAGATATATAATGAGCACAACCATTAACCAATTTCTTCTGAACAAATTGAGTCTGATTAGAAAATTGGAAAGGGTTCTTCAACTTGATGGTAAGTTAATCCAAATTTATTCACGCACTTTGAATAACTTAGAAACTTTTTGAATGCTTCCAAATGAAGTATGTTTTTCTTCTCTAAAAACTGGGATAAATCCCCCTAGAATGTATGATAGGTCAGGTTGGGTACATTGATATATATATTTTAAGGAACCCAATTCTGAACAAAAATCTAAAAAAATCATTTCAGATTGGTTGCTTTCTTCATCTCATGATACTTTGAGTTTGAGGTTTCTTTGAGTAGGGCTTTTAGATGCCTTATGTTCTTCCATCCCATATTATTTTAATATTTTGTTGATATATTGTTCTTGAATAAGGGTGATTGAATAGGAATTCTGAATAATTTTTATGCCTAGGACATGGCTTGCTAGCCCTGGGTCTTTGATTTTGAATTTCTCTTTCATAGATTGTATTTAATTTTCTTATCCTTCTCCAATAAGAATGATGTTTTCCACCCAAAAAAATAATTCTACATCTGTTTTGATAAATAGACACAGTTCTGTGTCAATCAAGGAGAATTAGGTATTAACTAGCCAGGCTTTTAAAGTGTTTTCCCTTGTCTGAGTGGCTTTCTTGAGTTTTTAGAATGACTTATTGAGTTTTTAGAGTGACTTCTTGAGTTTGATAATAAAATTGTTGGGTTTGCTGAGAAGAGATTTGAATTTCTCTAATTTGTAGTATTTGGTTCTTTTCACTCAGATCCATTCAATGAATCCTTCTAGAAGTTCAATTTATACAGCTTCTTCTTTGCTAGGATCTGAATTAAGATAGGTAGTTACAAAATTGGCTTTTTTTATTTTATTTTATGTTTGAGTGGCATAGTTGAATAGGTATATCAATTTTGAATATTTCCCAGTGGAGGAAAACATTTCCTCATAATCTGTTCCTTCCCTTTTTCAAAAAACTTTGGCTACATAACATACTTTGAATTTTTGAAGGTTACTATAATTTTAAATTTTTTTATTTAAAAAAAATTTTGTGCTTATCAGTTTCTTGTTCTTGGGAATTTGGGATTGGGTGATAAATTCAAACCCTCCTTTATCAATTATTGAGTCTAATTCTTCAAAGAACACCTTTTTCCATTGGTTCAACTCAGGGGTTTGTTTGGTTTCTTTCAGGATATTTGATCTTTTCTTGTTCTCCTTTGCTACACCACTAAATCCTATGTGTATTAGATCTTTGGATGAGTAAACTGGTACTTCAAGATATTCTGAAAAATGTGCTTGATGTTGAAGATGTGTATCAAAAATTTCACTTTTGTAAATTTTACTACTAATATTCTTAGGGGTTACTTCCCTAGGGATCTAGTCCCAACCTTGTTTAGCTTTAGATTCTTTCCCCCCTTCATATTAGTGGTAAAATTACTTATGTCAGCTCTCTTGTCCAGAAACTGTTGTGATTGTATTAATAAATTATTGGTTTGTCCCAGTGGAGGTTAGTAGGTTGGTGTGGTTGAATGGGTTTTGATTTCATGTGAGATAGTTGCAGATACTGCTTGATTGGTGCTAGTGGATAATCCAATTTTTTTAAGCTGTGCTTTTGGATTTCACAGGGAACTTTTCCTTGCTAAATATGAAATGCCTTGATAAAGTTAATTTCATAAATTCAGGTAAGTATACCCAATACACTCCAAATTTTCCTTCATACCCTACCATAAGCCACTCCTGAATTCTGGATTCCATCTTTCCTTTCTTCTGAATATTCAAAAGGAAGAAATTGAATCCAATCTGTTTAACATGTTTAAGTGTAGGTGGAAGGCCAAAGGATGGCTTTTAATAAATATTTCCTCTAAATTTTTTAGTCATATTTTTAAGATAGGTGGATGCTACTACTAATTACTCCAAGCACTCCCTTGGGAGTCCTGATTCAATTCAAAGAAATCTTAACTTATCAATAAAAATACAATTCATCCTTTCAGGAATATTGTTATTCTGTGGCATATATGGGGTTGGAAAAATGACTTCTATTCTATGTGAGATGCACCATTCTTTAAAGTTTCTATTTACAAATTACCCACCTCTATCACTAAATATTCTATTAGCAATACTTTCAAATTGATTTTCAGCTAGTTAAAAAAACATTTTTGGGACTGAGCAATGGAAAGATAGGATAGCAATCATGAATCTTTTGGTGTATGAGTCAATGGTTCCATAACCAACTGAGAATAGATTTTCTAATTGATGAATTGCTGCCCCATTTCCATTTGATCCCGATTTACAAAGAGCAATAGCCAGTTGAATAGCTGGATTGCCTTGAGGATTCCAAGAATTTTTCTGGAAGATGTGGTGGTCTTCAATCATCTCCAAATTTTTTATGAATGAAGGCAATAGAGTTTGGAACAGTTGCTGGAAGCTTAAGTTGGGGAGGAGATGAAGGTTTTGCCTTTCATACATAGGGTTGTGGAGATTTTGTATTCTTGGAACCATGTATTGCTTTTTTAATAGAGCATTTAAAGCCAACCAAGTTGATTTCAAATTGGAGTCTGAACTGGAGTCTGAATGGCAGTCAAATACTAACAAAATTTCAGTCAGCTTTTTTGCATTTTCAACTTTCTGCCGGGAAGTTTGATGGGAAATTTTGAGAAATTTCTGCCAGGAAGTTTGATGGGAAAGGTTGAGAAAGATGGTAATTTGATGTGGTTTGATGAGATGATGATGGGATTTGTGTGAAGATGGAGATGTGAAGCAATGGAGATGAGATGTGTGTGATTTGATGGAGATGGGATTGGTATGGATTTGCTGATGTGGATGGGTGTTTTGAATGTGATGGATGGTGGATGGATGATGATGCATAAATGGCAGTTTTAATGGCGGTTTTTATGTTTGAAATCCGCCATTTTCATCAAAACCACCATTTTGAAATACACCAGTTAGGGGGTATGTGTATTTCAGAAAACCACCATTAAAAATGGCGGGTTTGGTCAAAAAAATGGAGGTTTTGCTAACTCTGATATGCCCTATTGGAATAATCTTTGACTTTTGGTTTGAATTATTGATAGCTTGAATAAAAAAAATAAAATAAAAATAAAAATAACAGGATCAAAATTTCCAATGAGAAATCTGAATTATTTTGATTTTTTTGGTTTTTTGAAGGAATTATTTAAGGTAAAAGGATACAACCAAAAAATCTGAAAAAAATTTAAAACTCTTTGAATGTTGATTGAAATATTTGGTAGCTGAAATAGCCCAAAGAAAATAATTAAAGTAGCCAAAATAAGGATCCAAAAACCCATGGAAAAATTGGTTTTTGCGGAATTGTTTAATTTTTTTATTCCATTTTTGGAGGGGTTCTAATGCCTCCAAAATTACAAAAGATTTTCTTTGGGGGTTTTAAAAAACCAGATATGGGAAAAGTGTAAAAATTAAAAAGAAATCTTTAAATCAATGTGAAATAAAGTATTTGTCCATGCAGCAGCAGAGATGTGCAATGGAAAGTAGATGTAATATTCTGTAAAATGAAGGATTGGAGGCATGATAAAATCAAAGCCCTTGAATTTATTCATGCTGCATATATGTAGTATACATGTAAAATTTGATTTTGGCCATTTTGAGCTTTGGTAAATCTCATAAAAAGGAATTCAGATAAAAAGTGGGGCTGGTGGGTGACCCCCAATAAAATAAACTGAAAAATTTTAATCTTTAAAAGTACTTGGAAAAGATAAACTTCTTGTGGTATGTTTACTGGATTGTTTTGTTTATTTCAGGTAGTGATTAAGTAAAGTATTTGAAACAAACCCAAATCAGGATCCAAAATCATATGATAAAACAACAAAAACCATGTCAGTATCAAGGAACTTGGGGCAGTATTTTGAACAACAAAAGAACTGAGATACAACCCCTAAATTAACCTTATTAGGGTGTATCAAAGTTAGAAAACCGGCCATTAGAAACAAGCCATTTTTTTTTACCAAACCCGCCATTTAAATGGCGGGTTTATGAAATAAAAATAACCCCTAACTGGTGTATTTCATAATGGCAGGTTTCATGAAAATGGTGTTTCAATAATGAAACCTGCCATTTATGAATCACTATCCATCAACATGCAAAAAAACCATCCAAAACTCAGCAAATCATCCACCATGGAGGGTCTTTATCCATACCACAACCTCACTTTCTCACCCCTGAAACCCCCAAACCCCTAAATATCCCCCTAATCTCCTTTTTTGTCAATAATTGTGACTTGTTCCTCACTTAATCTCTCTTCAAAACAGCTCTATGGCCCTCCTTTGCCCCCTTCTAACCCACCCAGTCTGGTGGGAACCTCAAACGTTGCAACAGAAGTTGAAAATGGCATCAATTTGGAATACCAGTAAGATTCCTGATTTTTGATCAAGCCTATCCCAATCCTCTTCTTCATCCTCTCCCTCATTCACTGTCTGAATCTTGGATCTTATTTCCCCTTGGTCTTCCTACTCATTTTCACTCTATCATTGCCTTTGGATGATCTTATCAATAAAATTTATTGGAAAAATTGGAACCAATCAAGAACAATTGGGAGGGCGGGATGATCCTAGATTGGAATTCATTGGAGATCTTCCCAGAGAGATGGATTGATCTGTCACAATGACCTGACCTTCAACCCTGACAAGTCTACATGCAACCACCATGAATGTCCAGCTCCCAAGAGGGTCAAGCTGAACCCCTACTCATGGAACAGGCCAATTGCACCTCATTGAGAGTCATCCACATCCTTGAACCCCTAACACATCCTGAACTGAAACAATTTGTTTCTCAGCACTACTTTCTATGCCACTGTCACCAGAGACAACAATACAGGGAACACCAAAGTTCATACATAGTCCAATTGCAACATCAATCTTAGTCCAAGTCTCATTTCCTTAAATGCAAGATGAGTCCCAGGACATCACCAACTCATCACCTACACTACAAATCAATTAAAAAAAAACTCATCCTCTATAAAGCTCCTGTTAGATTCTTCCTCACGCTAAAAGGCTTGCAGTTGCCTCCTCAGCAATTTTCCACTGGCACGCTCCATTGGAAACCAGCTCATCAATCTAAAGTCTTTGTTGTCATTGCAGCTCTTCAAACTCTCTTCCTCAGACACACGTCTTCCTGCATCTTTTTCTTTTTTCTCATCTATATTCTTTCTCTATTTCTTTATCTTTTTTTACTCTTCCTCTCTCAGGAGCATCTTGTCAAAAATCTTCTGGATTTCTCTCAATTATTGTTTTCTTCCTTGTTTCATTTCTTCCTTTTTCTATCTCTTCCCTGTCAAAATAATTTGTATTTCTTTTCTCTATTATTTTTGTTGTTTGCAGCCAATACCAAAATCTCACACAATCTTATGAGATTAATCAGGCTGAGATCATTGCCAAATGCTTAGAGGAAGCTAGGGATATTTACAATCATGAGATTTTCATCAAACTCAAGAGTGATTTGATCAATTGCTTACAATCTAACATCACTAGGATCTTGGATTGGATCAAAACTTGGAAGACCAATTGTCATTTGGTGGCTTGAGATAGATAGATTGACAGACAGACAGCGCTTCTTCAACCTTGCTGAGGAGTCATGATAACCAAAGTCTTGGTAAGATTGAGATTGGAGATCTGTTTCTGTTGATCAAAAGAAAAGTTCAAACACGTCAAACCACTTGTATAACTATAACCATTGACCGTGGTGCCCATGCAAACTTACTCCCTTGATCAGTTGATTTCAACATGAGCCATCCTTAGAAAGTTCCAACCTGATCTGCAAGAGGGCTCTATTCCTTCAGGATGGGTAAACCAAACCAGAATCTTGATGAGATGAACCTGTTTGAGCTGATCACTGTTTTCCAAATCAAAAGAGGTGGATGACCCAATCAGAACTTTTAACTGATCATCATCCTACTACCAGAGATGGCTTGCTTGAGGGAAATTGAGGTAGGTTGTTATGTGTTCACACTCCCTCTTGGTGTCTTACAGGCTGCGCCAAATCATTTAGCTATAGTCCATCCAAGCAGATATGAAAGAATAAGTGGCTCAATGGCAGATAATGAGTGGAAGACACTTTGAAAACTAGAATATTTGTTAAGGGGAATGCTGGAAAAAAGATTGGAATGTGAAACTAAGGTAATGCTACAACACATTTTCAACTTTGATGAAAAGCTTGAATTGCAAAAAATACTTATTGAATTTGCTAAGTGATCAAAAAGGGAAGAAACAACTGTGAGGATTGCCAGGATCAATCCTTATAATTCCCAATGATAAGAAGAATGTGACCATCATAGTGCTACCTGAGTCTAGTAGGGCACACAATGTAATTTAGTTTTAGTGTCTGTGCCACCTTGTTTCTAGATCAATGAGTTTGACAGACTTTCAAAGGAAGGAATGAAGTATTTGAGCAGAAGATCTGAAGGAAGAAGCTCAAAGTGTATGAGATTTGAGGAAAAGACAAAGGGTGGCTTGAAGGATCAAGATGGGGACAATCAAGTTTGAAGCCAATGTTGAGTGTAAGTTCCAAGGTTAGGGATGATGGGATGATAGATGGGGTAGAGGAATGGCAGGTAAGGAGACAGATAGGCTGGTTTTGAGTTTCAAGGGTACATTTAATCTTGATCTTTGTATTCCAAGTGTTGGACCAATTGGAAGTGAGATGGCCCAGGATAATGATTGAAGCCAGATATGAGCTACAACCAACTTGGATGGAGTCTAGGAAGGACAAGTTACAAATGAGAGCTGTGAATAGGTTGAAAATGGATCCAATCAATGAAAGATATTTAAGATGATCAAAAAAAATCAGTCAGTGATTGAGTTCTCAAGTGGAATAAACATCATCTTGAGAAGTGTCAAGGAAGATAAAATTACAAAATTTAGAGTGGAGTACAATGATGAATGGGGAATGAAGATGAGTGATTAGGAGTGATAGTGAATGTTGGGCTTGGAGATGGTGGAGCAAAACTGCGGTGGGATGTGGTGCCTGTTTAAAGTGTTGAATTTATATACCATATCAAAAAAACCCACTTATTTTCAGGTAAATTTGAAACATCTGATCTGAAATAAGTGGGTTTATTTGATTTTTAATGGCGGGTTTGAAATGGAGGATTTTGATTGAAACACCCTATTACAAAATGGTGGTTTTGCTCAAATTTGGTATGCCCAATTTTTTATTTGAAACCATTTTAATAATTAAATACATAAATATTTACCAAGAAATGGGATTGCATGTATTCCAAGGCTTGAACAATTTTTTTCCAACTAGAAAAATAATCCCAACATGCATGGATCTCAGGATCTCAGTAAAAACTTGATACATGATATAACCTCAAAATAATTCACATTGTAACCCAAAAAAGGAATTTGGAAAGAATTCAATCATAAAATACTTGAATAACTATCCAGAAGCAGAATTGCATGTATGCAAAACATGTCTCACCCTTTTCTCAAAAGCTAAATATTATCAATATTCAGAGATTCAATGAAAAAATTTATACATGCAAGCACTCAGAAGAATCCTCAGGAAAACCCAGAAAAAGATTTTTCAACCAGGTATACCATACAAGTCATTACATTTTTTCAACACAGGAGAGAATGCATTGCCAAGAATTCCTCATTTTTTTCCGTCCATAAAAATCATCCCCAGCTGCAGGGGATTCCTGAAAAATATTTTAAAACTTATGAACTCAGAAGCTTCCACATAAAACATCAATAAAAGCCTATTTTTCAATAAAACAGCCAAAAGTTACAGTTTTTATGGGAATTTTTCACATTTCCAGTCAGAAGCATTGTTTCATCATGTAAATGTATCTACCCTTACATTACAAGTATATAGATATTCTGAGAAACTCCCAGAAAGAAGGCTTTAGAATGGATTGAGGTAGAATTTTTTTATAAAAGAGTTTTTTTCCCTATGCTAAGTTTTATTGAGAATGGAGCCTGCCTAATTTAATAGTAATTAAAACCCTAAAAGAATTAAAAAAGTTAGAATTCAAACAAGAAATGAGATATTTTTTTCAGCTAGCTACTGTTTCAGAGATAGCTGAAAATGTTAACCAGAAAAATTAACCAAGCATCACTACCACAAGGAGTTTAGTTTTCCAGAATATTGTTGAATATTTGGAATATTTGTACCATTCCAGGTAGGTTTACTAACTCAACCCACCCCTGCATTCCTAATCATCATATGAATTCCCTGATTTTGAGAGTTACCATGGCTCAAAATGGCCAAATTTGAATTTCATATATATACCATGTATATGTAACATGCCATAAATGAAGTAAAGAATCAATTGTTGTTTATAGTTTGGGATTTATTGAAACATCAATTTTTTGTCAAAATTCACACACACAGCCATGAATAAATGAGATATTTATCTTCAATGGTCCAAAGTGTCTGCATTGGGCACAACTAGCTATGTCAAAAGATTTCTGCGGTCTGCATGCATTCAGAAATCTCCATACAGACCCTGGAAGGTTTAAACTACAGAAAAATGGTAAATTTATGCCAGAGAAATTCTATCTCCTTCATGGGATGAACATTAAAATTGAATAGACATGCCAGTCTACAAGAAGCATAAGAAATATGGATAAAATAACTTCAAAATAACAAAAATACAAGACAAAATTTCAAAACTTGATTTGAAATACTTTAAAAAACCACCAAGTGATGGAATGAAGTATTTCAAAAGCACTTAAATTCAGGTATATGTGACTAATTCACTTGCTAAATGGAATAAATAATCCAAAAGAATGTGAAAACCCCTAGATTTTTTAACAAATTAATAATTTAAACATATAACCTTCTCTGAAACAATGAAATTTCCAAAAGAGAACATTTGCTTGAAATTATCATGCATCAATTTAAAGAAAATTAATAAAAAAGGTAATTTTAAATTAATTTCCAACTTGAACCACCATGAACCACCCCTGGGTCATTCCTGACTGCAATTGTAAGCTTCCTACTATTTACAAAGCAATCTGTCAAAACTACCAAAAAAAAAGAAACAAATGAAAAAAATTCATAAACAAAAGTAGGAATGAGAAATCCATAAATATTATAACAGAAATTGATTTCCCAACCAAAATTAGGCAGGGTCACTCACTGAACCCACCCTGGAAATCTCACCACTTCATACTTTAAAATAATTTGATAAAAATGACCCAAAAGTCACAACACCACCATTGCACTTCTTGGCCATTTTAATATTTTGAAAATGTTTTCATGTACAATTTTTGCACCATAAATTCAATCAGAATTGAACTGTTTTTTATATTTCAGGAGTTACACGCATAAAGGTGTTTTGTCAAAATTCCTGTGCGCAGACCCACATCCCCACAGTAGTTGCGCGCTTGGCTAGTTAGGAACAGCCTGCATCCAGATTCCCACATGCAACTCAAGTTAGCCAGAGGACCCACATGAAAGATGCTCGACAGGCCACATGTGCAGCAGATCCCACTCCTGCATGCAGCTGATCTGATTTGTGCACCTCTGATCCACAAGGCCTCCCTGCATTGAAAAGGTACTGCACCAGACAGCTACAACCTAGTGGGATCATCCATGCATATGTAACAACATGAAATATGCATGGTAGGTGTTTTGAAAACATGATATATCAAATAAAATCATAAGAAATCCAATTTGAAGGTATTTCAATTTGAAAAACAAATAACAATGATCACCACAATATTGAAAGATCCTGAACTTCAAGGATCACAAAACATACAAAATAGTTGTCATAAACATTATTAAAAATCATCAACATGATCAGCAGGTGATGGAAAATAAATAAACACCCCAATATTATTAATTTGATCAAATAATAATAGTACAAATTAAATATACGTGCAGAATCACTAAAATAACAAATCAACATAATAACAGATCCTGCAGCTAAAATATTGTAAAAATCCTGCAGATATGTGATCAACAATTGAAATAAAAAAGAGGAAGTTCTAAAATTGCCCTGGATGGTCTACTAGCCTTAGCCTGTGATCCCTACCCACTCTATGTGCCATGAGAAAGCTCTTTTCACCCCAAAAATGTATTTATACAGACCTTCTTTGACCTAGTGTTCCCCAGAAGCTTACCAGGAATTTATTATTTATGATCAGAAACCCTGTCATTTTTTATCAAGTGCTTCTAAGAGACAAGAAATTTATTCATGAATTTAGTCTGAATTATTAGTTTTATTTCCAGAAACTCATAATTGCTGTTTACTTGAAGAAGAGTCAATAAAACCCTAACCTTTGATCTGAAAAACTTCAATTGTGAACTGCTGCAGGTACCCTGTGAGTAATTACTCAAAAACATAAGTTATTTACCTCCTGCTTTGGCCTGGGTTCTGTTTTTCCTGGAAATATTCACCAATTAGTTGGATAATAATTCTTTCTTGAGTGATTCAAGAAGGTCCCCTATATTCCAGTGTTTTATATGGTCCAAAGTTGAGCCTATGTTTTGAAAAATTGAAGTATTTCCTCAAATAAACAATTTGAATGATTCAAGATTCTAACACTCATACAACCTAATATTATTTTTTCATTGCTTCAGGAGGTATCACTGGTCATAAATATCTACCCAGGAATTGATCCCTTTCCTCCTCTCTGTGTTTCACCTAGGCCCAGTAATATCCCACTTCTTTTTGAAAATACTTCATTTCCACTTGAAAAGGTCCCAATGATCACAAGTGCAAATTTCATATCAAGATAATTCCCCAAAGAGATCTTTTAAAAATCCCCAGAGGAATTTTTGGTCCTTTTATAATTCTTTTAAATTAATTGTTTTAATTATGTATCAAACTGTATCCTAAACCATTACCTGGAATTTTCAGTATGCATATTCTTCCAGCTAATTTTTGCTACATTTTGAATATGAAAATTTATCCACAAAACTATCAAATCTAGTAGCTAAAGGGTAGAAAGGTCCTTGAAATCCAGTATTATGAACCAATAAAAACTCATATTATTGAAAATTTCAACCATCCTTACATTTCCTTGAAAAAGAATCCTTGAAAACCTCTAAGCTATAAAGTTCTAATTACAATTTAAAACAATTATTTGAATCAGTAAAATTTTATAAAAAGAAGAGAACCACAAAAAAAAAAAATTTATCCACACAGGCCCATGTGAATAAGCCCCATCTTTGGGTCCTCTTCCTGGTCCCTTGTTTGATTACTCTTTACTCTTTGGATTTGAGAATTCATAAATTTTTAAAAATCAATTAATAAACCAGTAAAAACTTAGCATGAAACCAATAAAACTTGGAACTTTATTCCAATATCTTTCCAATCACCTATCTATAAATAATTGCCATTTAAAAATTTTGAATTCCTTTCAGTCTCTAAAATTTCATCATATTATTAAATTTGATTAATAATGAAATGATATATTCAAGCATTAATTTCAATTTTATAAATAAGATAGGGCCATTGTATGGGCCAAAAACCAGGCCTGTGATAATTTTGAATTTTTATTATCAACTATTCCAACTTTTATCTTCATTTTTTTGAAGTATTGTAAATTTATTTGAAGTTTTCTTTGAAAAAAATAAGAAATCAAATGAATTATAAGGGGTTTTTCCAAATCAGTTTTTTACAGAAACAGGTGTAAATTGACTCCACCTAGTGAATTTTTCATCTCATGCATTCAGGACAGCCGGATGTATTCATATTCCTTACTGCATAAAGGCTATGGAAAAACCAGAAAGTTTTTGTAGCTATGACTGAAGCTGCATGTGAAAATATTGAAAAAACCCTTATTTATGGAAATAACTCAAAGAATATACAGAAAAATACATCTATGAGTCATGTAGTATAATTGAGACATATGCTTATATTTGATAAATATTTTTTTACTTTTTTCTTTCAATTTTTTACTAGTTTAACTTGAGTTATTGGCCACTCATAGAGGGAGTAAACATTTGAGGTTGTATCAGTGGGTGAATAAAACTAAAATTTAGCCAAAAATGAATTAATACAATAATAATTTGATTTATATACCTAATTAAGGTAGTTTCTACTTTGAGTTATTTTTTAAATTCTGTTTTCATTTCTAATTCATTTTTCACTCAACTTATTTACTATATGCAGCTACCTCTGCTATAGTAGGAAGCTGAAAAATTAGATCTAAATCAATAAAGATTTGGGTTTGAGGTGTGATAATAGGGTTGATTCTAAGATTCAGGAATGCTTTCAACCTGATTCCAGTTGATATCAGAGTAATTGAGAAAATTGATGATTCCTTGAGTTGTGACTAGTCAGCCTTCTACTATTCAGAGACATCTTACACATTTTAAAATTAAAAAATGTTTAGAAATGCCATAAGTTATGAAAAGAAAATTAATGCAATTGGAAGAAAATAAAACTTAAAATAAATTATATGAAAAATGCATATTTCATTGAATAATTGAATTTTTGGTTCCAAAGCAAACTTTGGATGCTTGAGGGATTTCTTGAATAAATATTAGAAAAACTCACAGGAAGAGCATTACACTCACCTCAAACCTATTTTGCCTAATTCAAAAAATTATAAAATGATTAGTTCAAAAAAAAATAGTTATGTGTCATCATGAATTTATTTTGATTTTTTTACCTTGTGAAATTAAAATGCACAACAGAAAGGTTTCATATCAAGCTCTCTTTAGAATCATTTTGAGGAAAAATTTGGGTATTCAAAATGACTCCCTGTGCACAGTTTCATTCCTGGTGAAACTTATGTGGCAGTGTGGACCAACAAGGCTGTATACTATGGGCAGGTAATGGCTCAGATATGTTATAGAGCATTTTTGGGGTACCCAAGTTACCCCTTAAAGTATATTTTCAGAAATGTGTGAGAACTGGGGCCACTAGTTGTTTTGAATGAATATTAAAAAATTTAAAGCAAATTAAACATCCCAAAAAAAAGAAAATTCAAAATTTAGATAGGGAATCCATCTCTCAGGGGAACAGTACCCTTTATACAAGCTTCAAAAACCTATATTTTCCTGTTGAGATTGCCTTCAAGATAATGTACCATCCAAAACAAAAAAAATCCATGATGGTTCCAAAATTACTCTTGCTCATGTGAACCAATATCTGATACCCTTGGCATCTCTTAATTGCTTCTATAAATCCATCTGGTCTCTGCATCAATTTTACCTCCTGAACAGGCTGTAAAGACCCATTATTTTTGATGATAGTTACCCTAAATCCAAATTTTCCTCTTGAAAAACACACAAGGGTTCTCACTGTGCTCTATACGTCAGCTAGCTGCTATCAAAAAAGCAACTTGTGAAAGTACCAACAAAGAAATAAAAACAAAATTAATTCATAAAACACAAAAATTAGAATTCAATCTGTAAATATTATTAGATATTTGTATTTCCCACGCAAAATTAGGTAGGGTCACTCAATGACCCCACCCTCAAATTCTCACTCCTCAATATTTTTAATAATTTGACAAAAATTAGCCCAAAACCGCAACACCAACATTGTGATTTTTTGGCCATTTTAGCCTAACACACGTGTTTTCACATACAGGTTTCACAACTGAAATTCAGTCAGAATTGATGTTTTGTGTATATTTTATGAGTTACATGGGGAAACATGTTTTGTCAGAATTCCTGCATGCAGCCCCACGTACCTACATGGATTCTGCACGCTGCAATCTTACCCCAAATGAATAAATTGGCTAAGATTCTGCATGCATTAGACATATTCCTGCACAAAGAAGATCTTGCCCCCACACACTGCAGATCCAACACCTCCACATTTCAAACCTGCAAAACACAAAAATAACAGCTGGTACCACATGTCAGCTTGCTACTATGTACAGAGCAACCTTTCTTAGAAACAAAAAACTATAAAAAATAAGAATATCTAAATTAACAAAAGAAGGAGTGAGAAATCCATAAATATTATTGAAGAAATGGATTCCTTACCCAAAATTAGGTAGGGTCACTAACTGACCCCACCCTTGAATTCCAAGTCCTTACATTTAAAAAATAATTAAAAAGAAAAGTACTAAAAATTATGACACCAGTATGGCACCTTTTTGCCATTTTGACATTTCACACGTGTTGTCACGTATAGGGCTTACACCTAAAATTCACTCAGAATTGAGGTGTTGTGTATATTTTAGGAGTTACATGCAGAAATGTGTTATGTCACAATTCCCGCGCGCAGCCCCACATCATTACATACCCCTACGTACTCGTGGTAGCAGTTTCCGGCGTACTAGAGACCCGCGCGCAGCTAATTCTACCACGCACGCAGCAGATCCCACCCTGCGCGCATCAGAACTGACTGATCCCCGCGTCTGGATCTGTCGTGACTAATCTGACAACCAGGTACCACTCAAAAGAGCTACAACCTAATTAGGGTTGCCTGGCATATGTAACAAGTTGACATATGCATTATTAATAATCTAAAAAGATCAAAACTTAATTAAAATTAATAAAAATTAAGTTTAGAACATTTTTTAATAATAAATTAAAGATCAAGGATTACCACATAAATCATTGACTCTGATCTTTGAAGACCACAAAACACTACAAGGAGTGTTCATAAAAATTATTAAAAGTTATCTACGTGATCAACATATGATGGAAAATCATTAAACTTCCACATCTGATGACTTTAAAGCAATAATAATAGTACAAATGAAGGATGAGTGCAGAATGATCATATTTACGCCATAATAGATTAACAGATCCTGTGGCTAAAATAGTACAGGAATCCAGCAGATCTAAGGTCAGCTGATTAACAGCACAACTTTTACGTGCTAATCTTGCTCTGACTGGCTTTCCAGCCTCAGCCTATGAGCAGAACTCTGTCTAAGCGCCCTGAGAAGCTCAAAATCACCCCAAAAAGGTATTTATACAGACCTCTTTGGATCCTTTATTCCATCATCAGTTTACCAGGAATTATTATTATCAATCAGACACTGTGTCATTGTTAGTCAAGTGCTTATGAAAATCTAAGCAAGTGATTTATGACCAAGTCTGTAGTATTATTATTTATTTCTTAAAACCAATCAACCCTTGAAGTTTAGTCAGGCAATCCACACCATCTGATCTGAAACCCTTCCTATTATTACAGGATTTTCGTGGTAAAGTTCTCAGAGTGAGTTTTTACCTTCCTGTCTAGGCCATTGGGCTGTTATGCCCATCCATTAGTGGAATAAGCCCTTTCTAAGGCACCCATCTTCATTCCAAGGTTCTTAAACTCCCTAAGGAGGCCCCTTGAAAAGAGGTTGCTTTGTCTGTAAAGACCCCCAGTATTATAATACTGTGGCCCCTCTTTTATATACATATTGAAAACCTTTTATTACCAAACCAATTAAACCTTGCAACTGCTCTTATTATATTATTTATTTGAGCCTCTAAGCGTTTATTTTTGGAATTATTATTATTATTATTATTCCAGTATTTTTATCACTCTCTGTAGCTAAAGGACTGCAAGGTTCCTTGTATCAGAGAGCTGACAACTGAGGGTCTTGCCGGGAAATATCCTTAAATAATTAATCTTTGATTATTTATTCCTTGGACCAGTCTATTTTTTTAAAAAAATAAGGTAAAATACTTATAAAATATATTTTTGATCCTTTGTTTCTCTAGTGGATCTTAAGACCAAGGGAGAATTGATTAATTAGTATTTGAACCTTCTTAAAAAGAAAAAAGAAGAAAAACTCTGTAACTTTGTCCCTGTTATTATAACTCCTGAGCAACAACAAAAGAAATTGCTTTATTATAAACAGCAGGTTATAAAGGACAAAGAACTTGAGCTTGAAAGAATTATCAATTTCAATTCTTTATTAAGGCAACATAAGGAGTGGAAAATTTATCAAAGGAAGCTTTATGTTTATAAACTAAATAATCCTGAAGATAAAGAAAAATCCAAGACTAATAAAAGTTATTATTTTTCCAAAAACATCATCTTGCCACGTAAAAACACAAAACAATATTAAACTTATATTTTTTTTGTCTTTATCCATCTCAGCGGATTTGGTTTTTGGTGATCTCATTGACCAGGACCTCCTAGAGGACGTCCCATACAGTCTACCCTTAGACTTAACCTTGGATTTATCCCAGGATCTGATTGGAACTCACTCAGACCCCGTTGGAATTCCCCCCAAGGACAGTTGTGATCCCAACCAAGTGTTGGTACCCTTGAATTTAACTTTAAGTGAGTTAAAATATATATAAAGAATTATTAAAAATATAAATACACAAAAATATTATTTTTTATAATTTTAAGTCTTTTCTCAAAAGTTTTGACAAAAGACTTACTCATTTTTTTGGTGCTATGTTACAAAACAGGCGCAACACCCGCGCAACAGGTAGAGCCCCATTGTATGTATCTCTGCCTGGAGGAACTTGTATGCGCAAGGACTCCATTCCCGAGTGCAATGAGGGGGCTTGAACCTGTGACCATAGTGTCACGCAGGACAACGCTGGTGACAACCGCGGTCACCAACTTGACCAACAGACCATTGGAGAAGAACCCTCTGCCCAAAGTGATATCCCAAGAGGATACCGGTCCTTCTGTGCCACCCCAGCTGGACTCAACCAAGGAGGAAAGAGTCAAGGTATTAGTGAAAGAGCACATGAGCTATTGGGAACAATTCAAACTGGCTCAGACCCAGGAGGATCAGCCAGGTATGAGAAGAGCTATTTCTCTGGCAAATTAATCTCAGATTTCTCTGCAAAGGTTGATCCCAAAGAAAGAGGTAGAAGGATTTGTGCAGAACTGGAATCCTTGGGATCAGTTAGCTTCCTTAAAGGCAAAGGACCCCAAAAAGAAGAGGTCCTCAGACCATCAGAAGTTAAGGAAACCAAAGGATTGGGACAGAATAATATCCCTAGCCCAGAAGTGGAAAAAGGTGTACCAAAATTAGATGTAGAAGCTCTTAATAGCTTTTCTGTAAATTTGTCTCACAATTTTACTGTTATCAGCCAGTTTTTTGAAAAAGTTTATCAACAATTGGACAAATTGAGTTTGAGTATTTTAAGAGTGATTGATACCCAGTCTCAGACTATGAGAATTGATGAGTTAAAATACAACAAATCAAGGATAGTATAAAATCTAGTAAGTTGGAACTGATGAAACATATTGATGATAACCAATCAATTCTTCAGGAAGATATTCTTGCAACCATGAACCAGCTTAAGGAAGCATTTTAAAGAAATAGTCCTACTCCTTCATCTCACCTGATTAACAAGATTGATTTACTAAACAACAAACTTGATTTGGAGTTAGGTATGATTAAGAATGATCTCAGAGATCTTAAAGTCAATTCTACTAACTCCCCAGTCATTGACCTGGAAGAAACTAGACCTGCTAAGTTCACCAGTACTCCTAGTGTTCCTCCCAGAACCATGATGACTAGGAATGAATCTTTTAGGCCCAGTCCTACTCCTGAAATAGAACAGGCTTTGAATTTATTTCCTCCCAATACTGAATGGCCTAAATGCTCCGGAGAAGGAGAATACAACCATGTCAGTTTCATTAAATTTATTTATTATACCCTTGCTTCTTATGAACTCCCTGATACAATAGTTGTGGTAAGACTGCCCAGACTATTTGAAGGAGTGGCTCTTGATTGGTTTATCAATAAAAGGGAAGAAGTTGGATCTTTATCCTGGAGTTCTTGGAAAGAATTGATTAAAGTACAATTTGGTACTAGGATTTTGAAAAGAAAGATGATGAAAACTTTTGAAACCTCCCATTTTGATCCATCCAAGGACAAACCTCATAAGTGGTGCTTAGACCAGAAAGGGAGTTTAGACTGTTTTTACCCAGATGCTGATAAAGAAGAAGTCAATGAAAGACTTCTCAGCTTATGTCCCGGACAAATCAACCACAGTGTAAGTTGCAGGATGCCTATGGATTCTGATCTTTCTACCTTGATAGGTGTGTTGGAAGAGACTATTGATATGAATTGTCTAGATAAGAGAGTCAACAGACTCCCCAGTGAACAAAATACTAGGAACAGGGAAGAGTATACTGCCAAAAATAAGGAATCCCCTGCCACTAATCCAAATACCTTGGAGGTCAAGAAGACTCCAGAGTCAAAGGAAAAAGTATGTTGGAACTGTAACCAAACAGGACATGTAAAACCTGATTGTCCTCTACCTAGGAAAAGGATTAATCCTATTGAAGGAGAAGATTATGATAATCCTGACCCTCACCTAGATGATACTGATGGATCACTTTCTGAGTGTGATTTGATGATCAATAACCCCATCAATGTCATTGAAGGAAGTATTGAGTCTTCTCTAGACATAAATTCTGTTAATGAGGATTCTAACTTACCTCAAAAATTGAATCCCAACGTGAAGATTCACCACATCTCTGAGGCTAAGGCCTTTACTCTAAAACCTTCTTCCGGTAAAAGTTACACTTCAGGAAAAACATGCTATGCTACTGGTTTAATTCAAGGTTCCCCTGTTAACTTACTTCTAGACAGTGGAGCCTTTTTCTCTTGTGTTGTTTAAACTTATTTGGAGAAACAAGGCCCAAACTGGAAACTGAACTTATTACCAGTACCTCAGGCTAAGTTCAGCAGTTTTAATTCTTCTCTCAATGCTGTTGGAGTATGGTCCTCTGATATCATACTCCCTCACTCTAAAGGATCACTCAAACTGAACATCAAATTTGTAGTGCTCCAAAACGGAGTATGTCATTAATTTATCCTTGGTAATGATTCTCTTTGCTTGTATTGTATAGATGTATTCCAAAGCAAGGGTAGATACCTCACCATAGGGGGAAACTGGGACAAGAATTTTCAAATATGCCTTGTCAATGCTCAAACTTCTGATTCAACTTATGAAAAACACTTAGAGAGTTTGAATCAGGAATACTTCTCTCAAGCAGCTTTGAATCCCCTGCTTAATGAAGAACAAAGACGGGACATCCTACAAGTATGCTTTGAAAATAAGAATGCTTTCTGTACCAAGGATCACCCCATTGGTAACATCAAAGGACATGATATGATTCTGACTCTAACCATTAAGCCTCCTTACCCACTTAAACATCAGGAGACCTGCTTACCCTTCTAGTCCAAAATCTAGAGCTGCTCTGGAAACTCATATTCAAGAGTTGGTTGACCCAAAAGTCTTAAGTAAAGTAGGACACAATGAAAAAGTAGATATCACTACTGCAGTAATTATAGCTTGGCATAATGATAAGTCAAGGATGGTTGGAGATTTCAGAATGCTGAACAACTACACCCAAGCTGATTATTATCCAATTCCAAGGATTTACCATGCTCTGCATAACCTATCAAAAGCTAAGTACATCACTACCATGGACATTCTGAAAGGTTTTCACCAAATACCTATCAGCCCTGATAGTAAGAAATTCATGAGAATTATCTGTCATTTGGGAATTTATGAGTATCTAAGGATGCCTTTTGGGATAAAAAATACTCCTTCTCATTTTCAAAGGATGATGGACACAGTTCTAGGATTGTTCATCAGACAAGGACGGATGATGGTTTACATTGATGATGTTATAATTTACTCTGATGATTGGGATACCCACCTGGATAAAGTAAGATTAGTCCTCAAAACTATCTCTGCTGTGGGATTAAAAGTATCAATGAAAAAGTGTAACTTTGGTTATGGAGAACTGAAAGCCTTAGGACACATTGTCTCTGGACTAACCTTAGCTGCTGACCAAAACAAGATAGCAGCAGTAATAAATAGGCCAATGCCTCAGAATAAAACTGAACTCCTATCTTTTATTAGCTTCTGCAGCTACTATAGGAAGTACTTACCAAAGTTTGCTCTTCTAACCAAGTGTCTGTATGAAATCTGCAAAAACCCCACCTTGTTTGAAATGACTCATGAAAGAGTTAAGAATTATGAGGAACTCAAGATGGCCATGGCTTCAGCTCCAGTACTGATTCAGCCAGACTATTCTAAACCCTTCAAGCTCTATATAGATGCTAGTATGGACGGGCTAGGAGCTGCATTACCCCAGGAAGTCATAGAGGATGGAAAAACGGTGGAAAAAACTATACTCTTCATATCCAGACAAGTTAAGGATACTGAGAAAAGGTATGGTGCAACCCAAATGGAATGCCTTGCTTTACTATGGGCTCTGGAGAAACTTCATGACTACTTGGAAGGCACCAAGTTCACAGTAATTACTGACTGCAATGCTTTCAGGAATTTGATGAACATGAAGACCCCTAGTAGGCACATGTTAAGATGGCAGATAGCCATGCAACAGTACAGAGGTCAGATGACCATAGTTCACCAAGCTGGTGCTAAACACCAGAATGCTGATAGTTTGAGCAGGAATGCTTTACCCAATGACTCTTGGAACCCTGCTTATGATCCAGAGGATAATGATATCTTCCCTATCCTTAACATTAACATTTTGAACGTTGAAGCTCCTATAATGGGAATCCACATTTGTGAATTGGATGAATCCTTGTTCAACTCAATCAAAGAATCTTACAATTCTGGAATGAAAACTCTGATCACCATTATGGAAAGTACTTCTCCACCATCTGAATTGATCAATAGCCTACCTGAACCCCTCTTGAAACCATACAAAGCCAGAAGGTTCACCATATGGGATGGTCTAGTATACTACAGGCATCAACATTCAAGTGTTATAGTCTTAACTAAAGATGACCATATCAAACACATCCTGGCTGAATGCCATGGTAACTGCTCATCTGGTCATTTATCTGCTGATAGAACCTTAGATAAGGTTAAACAAACTCCTTGGTGGATCAATTGGAGAGACTCCACTATCCAGTATGTTACTAGTTGTGAAACTTGTCAGAAGTCCAACAGGACCACGGGGAAAAGGTTTGGTCTACTGCAAAAGATTGCTGAACCCAAGGAAAGATGGGAGATCATCAACATGGACTTTGTAACTGGACTACCACCAGGAGGAGCTTATTCCTAAAACTCAGTCCTAGTCATTTTGGATAGGTTCTCCAAGAAAGCAACGCTTCTACCTAATCACAAGGAATACACTGCTATGGAAGTTGACCTATCATTTTGGAACAGACTCATTGCTGATGTTGGAGTTCCCAAGATCATTATCAGTGACAGAGATCCTAAATTCACCTCTGAGTTCTAAAGAAATCTTCATGACATGCTGGGAACCACCTTAGCTTTCTCTACAGCTTATCACCCTCAGACAGATGGCTTAGCTGAAAGAATGATTCAGACCCTGGAAGACATGCTCAGGAGATTCTGTGGCTTTGGTCTAGAATACAAGAATTCTGATGGTTATTGCCATGATTGGGTTAGCCTTTTACCTGCACTAGAGATGGCCTACAACAGTAGCAAGCACTCTACCACTAAGGAAGCACCCTACATACTGGAAAGAGGATGGATTCCTAAATTAACCTTAATCACCAGCTAACAAATATTCACCTTACATCACTTGATTTCAGAAAAATGATAGATGTATCCAATAAACATGCTGTTAAGTGTGTCCAGGATGCTGTGGAGTATAACCAACAAAGGTGGAATAAAACCCATAAGGAGCCTGATTTCAAGATTGGTGATCAATTCTTGATCTCTACCACCAACTTCACCAACTTAGCTGGAAATAGAAAGCTTAGACCAGCTTTTTTTGGACCTTTCACCATTAATAACTTCATGGTAAGAATGCTGTGGAAGTAATCCTTAGTGATGAGCTTTCTAGAAAACACCCAGTCTTCCCAGTAAGTTTCATCAAACACTACCACCCAAGGAATGGAGAATATACTCCTTTGCCTGAAATACCTGTTTCAGAAGAACCTGAAAAAGACAGAGGAAAAATGAGCAAGATCCTTAAAGATAAAAAAGAAAGGAGGAATGGAAAAGATGTCAGACTCTAACTAGTTAGATACAAGGGAGAATCAGCTGATAAGGATGAATGGTTAGCTGAACACAATATCCCTGATGGACCCATACACCTAAGGAACTACAGAGCCAGCAGAAGGCATTGACCCAGATTTGTTTTTCAGATATAGACATATCTTGGAGTGGGGGAATGTCAGCTTGCTACTATGTACAGAGAAACCTGTCATAGCAACACAAAACTATAAAAAATAAGAATATCTAAATTAACAAAAGAAGGAGTGAGAAATCCTTAAATATTATTGAATAAATGGATTCCTCACCCAAAATTAGGTAGGGTCACTCACTAACCCCACCCTTGAAATCCAAGTCCTTACATTTTTAAAATAATTAAAAAGAAAAGTACTAAAAATTACGACACCAGTATGGCACCTTTTTGCCATTTTGACATTTCACACGTGTTGTCACGTATAGGGCTTACACCTAAAATTCACTCAGAATTGAGGTTTTGTGTATATTTTAGGAGTTAAACGCGGAAATGTGTTATGTCACAATTCCCGCGCGCAGCCCTGCATCATTACATACCCCTACGTACTCATGGTAGCAGTTTCTGGCGTACTAGAGACCCGCGCGCAGCTAATTCTGCCACACACGCAGCGGATCCCACCCCGCGCGCATCAGAACTGACTGATCCCCGCGTCTGGATCCGTCGTGACTAATCTGACAACCAGGTACCGCTCAAAAGAGCTACAACTTAATTAGGGTTGCCTGGCATATGTAAAAAGTTGAAATATGCATTATTAATAATCTAAAAAGATCAAAACTTAATTGAAATTAATAAAAATTAAGTTTAGAACATTTTTTAATAATAAATTAAATATCAAGGATTACCACGTAAATCATTGACTCTGATCTTTGAAGACCACAAAACACTACAAGGAGTGTTCATAAAAATTATTAAAAATTATCTATGTGATCAACAGATAATGGAAAATCAGTAAAGGTCCACATCTGATCACTTTAAATCAAAAGTAATAGTACAAATGAAGGATGAGTGTAGAATGATCATATTTACGCCATAATAGATTAACAGATCCTGTGGCTAAAATAGTACAGGAATCCAGCAGATCTAAGTTCAGCTGATTAACAGCACAAAGTGGAAGTGCTAATCTTGCTTTGAATCGCTTGCAAGCCTCAGCCCATGAGCAGAACTCTCTCTACGCGCCCTGAGAAGCTCAAAATCACCCCCAAAAGGTATTTATACAGACCTCTTTGGATCCATTATTCCATCATCAGTTTACCAGGAATTATTATTATCAACCAGAAACCGTGTCATTGTTAGTCAAGTTCTTATGAAGAATCTAAGCAAGTGATTTATGACCAAGTCTGTAGTATTATTATTTATTTCTTAAAACCAATCAACCCTTGAAGTTGAGTCAGGAAATTCACCCCATCTGCTCTGAAACCCTTCCTATTATTACAGAACTTTTGTGGTAAAGTTCTCAGAGTGAGTGTTTACCTTCCTGTCTAGGCCATTGTGCTGTTATGCCCAGCCATTAGTGGAATAAGCCCTTTCTAAGGCACCCATCTTCATTCCAAGGTTCTTAAACTGCCTAAGGAGGCCCCTTGAAGAGAGGTTGCTTTGTCTGTAAAGACCCCCAGTAGTATAATACTGTGGCCCCTCTTTTATATACATATTGAAAACCTTTTATTACCAAACCAATTAAACCTTGCAACTGCTCTTATTATATTATTGATTTGAGCCTCTAAGCATTTATTTTTGGAATAATTATTATTATTATTGTTCCAGTATTTTTATCACTCTCTGTAGCTAAAGGACTGCAAGGTTCCTGTTATCAGAGAGCTGACACCACAAGTAACAGCTACAATGATCTAAGATCATCCATGCATATTTAAATACAAGAAATATGCATAGTAGATGATCTAAAAAAATGATTGTTCATACAAAAATTCAATAAGTAAAATTATAAAGTATATTGATTTGAAAAACAATAATAATAATCACCATTTCATTGACTGATCCAGATCTTTATAGAACAAAAAACATATCAAGGAGCCCACATAAAAATTATTAAAAATTATCAAAAATCACCAGAATGATCAGCAGATAATAGAAAATCAATAAAACCAAATCACTGATCATTCTGGTCAATTAATGATAGTACCAAATTAATATAAATGCAGAATCATTAAAATAACAAATTAACAAAATGACTGATCCTGCAGCTAAACGAATGCACAGATCCTGCAGATCCAAGATTATCTGGGTTAAAGAACCAAGAAAAAGTTCTAAACCAGCCATTTCTGTATTTCTAGCCTTAGAAAATGAGCCATGCACTCTCCACATGCCCTGAGAACATGCCCTTAAACCCAAGAAGGTATTTATACAGTGCCTCTTTTGACTCTCTTACCACCAGAATGCACCATTTATTATCCAAAGAATTTGCCATCCATGATCAAGTGCTTAAAAGAGCTAAGAAATAGATTTATGAACTAATTCTGAAGTAAATTAGTGTTATTTTTCAAACATTATTTCTGTTTGCATTGAAAAAAAATCAATAAATCCCCAACCTTTGATCTGAAACTCTTCAACTGTGAGCCTCTGCAGGTACTCAGCAAGTGAATTATCAAAGAATTAAGTTATTTATCTCTGCTTTTGCTTGTTTGATACCATAGCCAGGCCATATCCACAATTTTATTGGGTTTTACCCCCTTTTTTTAAGTTGTAAGGAACCCCTTGTTCCAGGGTACAATTTCCAAAGTCAATCTCCTGAAGATAGGTGTTAATGACCCCCAGTCTGTGTAAAATGTGGCTCCTCTTTTGAATATTATTTTTCATATTGAAAAAATTTTAAACAAAACAATATAAAACTTGGACTTACTGCAATCATATCAATCATTTTGGAGTCTTAATGCTTTTTTTAAGAATATTATTATTTTTTCACTGCATCAATCTCTGTAGCTTAAGGGCTGCAAGGTTCCTGGTATCAGAGAGCTGACACTATAACTTGTCAGGGACATGATTTTTAGCCCTCTGAAACCCCTTTATGGATCCTAGAAAAGTTCCCAGCCTTTCAAAAAGTCCCTATTGAGGCTTTTTTCATGGTATAGAAACCTATAAATTCCCCTTTTATGATTGAATGTCGCACTTGTTTTTAAAAAAAAAAATCATTATAAGTCTCTAAGGAGTCTCTGGTGAAGCATTTTGAAATAGGCAAGGGCATTATACCCCTATGTTGGATGGATATATCCTGTTTGCATGAAAAGACAACAATGATATAAATGAAGGACATTTTCCCAGAAAAGTTTCCCTCATTCAATCAATCAACCAGAGAATATGTATCATAAAATATTTTTAAAATAGTCAAACTATCATTAGATATATGATAGTTTGATTTTGGGAAATTTCTTATCTTCAGAGTGATTTTTTTGATAAATCACTCAATTATCTTCAATTTACACCAACAGGCTTACCCAAAACTCCTTTTAATTAAAAACCTATACTTTCAGAACCTTTCATTTCAGAAATTTTACCCTTGATTCAATCAAGCAATTGTGGGATAGTTATGTTTGATTAATTTAACAATCCAAGGTTACCAGATCACGCTTTGAAAGGATCTTTTTTTAGTATATGGCATAAAAATTTTGAACCATTTTCCTTAAGTAAAATCCTGGTGCATCTTAGAGGGCTGGAAAATCAAAACAGGAATTTTCTGCAGTGTTTCAAAAATTATCTATTACTAACAAAAACAAATTTTGCCTTGACCATATATTAATTGGCTTAAATCTAAGACTAATTTTATCACTGTCCACCTTTTTTCATTTCTATCAAATCTATTAGCTAGAAAAATTGGGTTAATTTTAATTTATTATTGTTTAATTTCTTTGGGAAATGTTAAATTTGCAACCCTATGCCACTCAATCATGACCCAGATCAGGTTTTGTGGTGTGGTTCAAAACCAATTTCAGTTGTTAACGGTTGCTCCAGAACCATTTCAGCTGTGGAAAGCTGTGAGAAAAAAAAAGAAAAAGAAAAGACAAGAAATTAAAAATAAAATAAATAAAAATAAACAAAACAAACAAAAAATTGAAAAAACAAAAACAAAATAAAACACCAAAAAAAGAAAAGAAAAAAGAAAAAATTAAATGGAAATTCTAAAAGTTCACCAATCTGGGTCCATGAATGCACAGTCCATATAAATAAAAAATGTAAATTTATATGGAACATCCCTAAAGTAAAAAAACCAAAAATTAAATAAACAATGAAATTCTATGGACCAGCCCTAAAGTAAAATGCCAAAAAATACAAGTTAAACTTGTTTCAAGCTGACCCAATGAGATGGACTTGTATCAAGCCCACTTCAATGGAATAGCCCTAAAGTAAAAACACCACAAAAGACCTCTATCAAGTCCACCTTAATGTACAAGCCCTAAAGTAAAAAGACCAAAAAAACAAGTTCAACTTTTCAGGCCCTAAAGTAAAAACACCAAAAAAAAGAAAAGTTTAACATGTGTCAAGCTGACCTCATCACAAGAAGTAAGAATGCTAATTTCAATTGGATCAGCTCAAAATATATTGAACTGACTTTCCAATAAAATCTCATTCAAAAAAACTCATCATAATAATGTTAACTCAAAACACTCACAATAATTATGTTCAAAATGTGATAACAATTTATATTCATAGAATTACAAGAATGGTTACATTAGCATTGATCAAGCCAAATGCTTCTCATTCAAATGACATATGAAATTTGACCCACCACCTTTAGTAAATTCCAGCTGTGAAGAAGCATCTTGTTCCTGAATTGTAACTCTAGATGAGGATGCAATTGGGGCTTCCAATGTTTTCTTTTCCAACTCCCTACCCAAATTGCTAGATTGCACCAAATCTTTGTTAAAAAAACTTTTAATTAAGTCCTTTAATGTATCAAGTTTTAAATCAGGGGGGCTTGGGCTTGCCACTGTTTCAATAAAAAAACAAAATTCAACGGCAATTTAGTATTCAATTAAATTTTCAATTGAACAACTACAAAGGTTTGCTCACTTTTGGGTTGAGGAAAACAAAATTATGCAACAAGCAAGTGATGTGTACAATTTTTGACAAGTCTTAGTTTTTCCAATAGGCAGAATGCAGTTTCCAATCTCTTTTTGTGGTCCAATAATAGTCCCACATAGTATGCCAAATCCCCAAATCTGGGTTGACAGAACTCAAATGTGGTCGAGGGGTGCCTAGGTACCCCAATACCCCCCTGAAATAGCCTATTTGGGGCTATTTTGGCCCAAATGGGCCAAGAAAACAGGTGCAACCCAGGCTCACAGCTGGCGCATCCCTGATTGCAACTTGAACAGGCTTGAAAATCCCCAATTTTGACTCAAAATAGGCTGCAGTTGTAGATGCAGGAGTTTTAAAGAGTTTTTCTTTCTTCTTGTTGAGTTTTGGATTGCAATTCACAAGGCATATGGATTGTGAATGGCAATTCATGCCTTTTTGCAACCCTGGGGTTGTGAATTTAACATTTCTGCATTTTTTCCTTTCATAATGATTCTTGAGGAAATTGGCCATTTCCTTGAGTTTTGAGGTTTTGTGCTGATTGATAAGAATGAGTAGATGCAGGACTGTCCAATATCAGAAATTTTAATTTTTTCTGTTGTTAAATTTTGTATTATCTGGATCTTCTTCTTTATAAATTGAACCTCAAAACACAATATATAAACTTTTTAAGCTGCTTCTTTTTTTGTTCCCTTTTCCAATGCATTTTTTTTGGATAAAATTACTGAATTCTGGCCTTATTACTGAATTTAGTTTTCAATCTTGCTGATAAAGGTTCCCTTATGTTTTTCAGCAATTTTCTGATGATCCTTGAGAAATTTCAAATTCTGTCTGGAAATTTTCAAGTTGGAAGACAAGGTGTTTAGATTTGATCTTTTTTGCTTTGATTTAAAGGAAGAGCTTATCAAAAATATCTTGATTAATGGAAAATTCAAAGTAACCAAAAAAAAATCCAAAGAAGATACTTGAAATATTTTTGAAGAGTATAATAAAGAAAGAATTTTTTTCCAAAAAAAAAAGAAAATAACTCAATTTAGAGAATGATTTGAGGGTTTATTCTGGGGTTCAACTAGCTTTTAAGTGTAACAAGAAAAAAAAATTCAGATTAGGGTGTATCAAAGTTAACCAAACCCGCCATTTTTTAATGGGGGGTTTTAACCCAAATCCGCCATTTCAAACCCGCCATTGAAAATCAAAAAAACCCACTTATTTCACATCAGATGTGTCAAAGTTGACATGAAATAAGTGGGTTTTTTCAAATAAAGTATTTAAAGGCTTCCACCACCTGTCCATGTCCTCCACCCCTGGCTTCCCACCTCTTTCTACCTCCAACCTCATTGCAAATTGTTTTACCTCCAGCCTCATCATAAAAAGATTCACCACTCTCATCACTTTCTCACTCTTATCATCATTCTCATCAATTTATCACCCTCATCACTTGATCACTCACCACTTTATTGCTCTCATTGCTTCATTGCTCTTATTGCTTCATTGCTCTCATCACTCTACCTTCAACAAGAACTTGTACCTCCAACCTCAACAAAGAATCCAATAATTGTTTTATTTCTCTTGTCACTTTATTGCTCTCATCACTTCATATCTCTCATCATTTTATCTTGCTTGTCACTTTATCCCTCTCATAACCTTATTGCCCTTACTCTTTCCAAATGGCCCCTTGGCAAACCTCCCCCTGCAAGTCCACACAAAAGTCCAAAACACCAAAGAAATCATTTCCAATTAACTACACAAAAAACAATCCTCCCCCATCAGCTTCCAAGGGCTCAAGTCATCTCAAGAGAGCTGATCACATCATCCTGGTCAACTGGCTCAAAATTCCCTCCAACTATGATTCCTGCTTTGTATAAGACAATGAAACACGTGTTGGCCAACCTGCATCCTCTAAGGTCAATTGTTATCTCCTGATGGCCAATGAACTCAAGAAAAAAAAAGGTAGGCTGTGTCTTTCATCCAAACAGATGAGGGAGCAATTCAAGAATTATCAAGCCAAGTACAAAAAGGCCCACTCCATGTCAATCTCCACTGGCTTTGGTATCACTGACTCTGACAAAGCTAAGGGAATCAACTTGGTGGTTGATAAGTTGGACTCCATTTGTCCTTTTTATATTAAAATGGATGAAATCTTTGGAAAGAAGGCCAACATCACCCCCCTATCTGCTTTTGATGCCCAATAATCCAATTCAGTTGAAGCTGAGAACTTGGCTGGGAATGCTCAGCCTAGCAATGGTGATCCCAAAGAAACCTATGAGTGGCCCCCATCCAATGCCAAGGAGGATATTCAAATGCATTCAGCTCCAATCACATCTACTTCTGCATTGATTGAGGATTCAAACCCAACCTTGGACCCCTCCACTCCTTATTTGGATTGCTCTCTTCCTGGGTTAGCAGATATCATCAACCTTGCTGATGCGGAACAAGATACTCCTCAGTCTTCATTACCCTCAACATTGGTTCAAGTAAGTAACCAAGCTCTTTTCTCTTCTTTCTGGTTAATCCTGACTGATTTAGATTGTAAAAAAACAGGCCCATCCATTCCAGAATGGCCAAAAACTCAAGCCAATGGGGCCTCCCACATTGCCTTTGAACACTAGTGACAACTTTCAGACTAAAACCTCCTGTTCCAAGGGTAAGCAAAAAGCGTCCAATTCCATCAATATCAACCCCAAAATTCATCAAAAGAGGAGGTACACTTCCAGTTTTTCAGGCTTTTAAGAAACCATGGAGAAGCAAGATTCATGTAATTCCATTGGTTGAATATCCTTGCTTTCAAAATCATTCTCATTTCTTTTCCCCTGAAAAAAAAAGTCAAATCACAAATTGAATCCAAAAAACTTGAGCTTGAAAAACAAAAGTGGGATTGTCAACTGGCCATGGATGTTCAAAAGCAGAAAGCCAAGAGTTTGGCTCATAAACAAAAATTGGATGCTGAGTGGAAGTGGAAACAGGCTGAGCTAGAGTTTCAAAAAGAGGAAAAGGAGAAGGATTGACAGCAAGCACAACTGGAAAAGGAGAGGGAACAACTTGCAACCAAAGAAAAGGATAAGGTATCAGTAGCCTTGGCTTTCATTGGTAGCAGTAGAACAGTAGATGAAATACAGAAGATAAATCAAATTCTGGGCTTGTAAATATATTTGCATGGGTGAAAGAAAAACAAAAAAATATTTTTGATAACAACTTGCAAGAGTATTCTTAACCCCACCAACATACAGATATTTTTTTGTTTTTATTTATATTTTTTTCTAGAGTAAATTTTGCCATTATTCAATTCCCTACAAGTGTTTCTAGTTTTTTTGATAATTTGAAGTGACATGGCCATTCTGGTATGGGTTGCTGTGTCCACAGAAGGAAAGGTACAGTGCTTGTACTTATTAGCTGCCCAAACCATTTTGACCATACCTTTTTGCTTGAAATTAATTCCAAAGCCAAGTTCAGGAAAAACAAATTGGCCATCCAATACTTGATATTTTTCCGTATTTTCAATAAGTCAACCATTTGATTTCTTGATTGGAAACACAAGTAAAAAGGAGTAGTCAGAGATGTGGCCTTTCTCAATATTAGGAGAGTTGTAAAAAGAATCCAAGGTGAAATTGATCTGTGGGAAGCAATCAAAAGGTGTAGGCTTAACACCAAATTCCAAAAAAGAGAAAGAGGGGATTTTTTTGTCCTTCATGGTATCACGGTTTGACTCAAAGGAAATTTTGGCCAAATTTCAAAAAATTTGTCCTAGAATTTGGGATACTTTTTTGGCCTTAAGGTTGAGGAAAGCATACTCTTGAGGAGAAGATCTAATAGATTATTTCTTCACATAATGTCCAAATAACTCTGAAGGGTGCATCAATTTTTGCCATCCAACTGCCCACATTTTTCCACCCCAAGATCTTGAAGGGCCAACTGGGTTGACAAATTTTTTTGAACCATGAAGGAAGGTGATGACAAAGTTGATGTCCTTCTTATCTTGTTCTTAGGGTTTTCCAAGGGCACAAATTCAATTATTGCAACCTGGGCTTGGTGATCAGATTGATTGAGGACAATTACTTTTTCACTGTGGAAGAAATGGAACCATTTGATTGTTTGTTTTTCTTGCTCAAACTTGTCCTGAGTGGGTTTTTGACTATTCTTTTTCTTTTTGGGAACAATTGAAGGGTACAGATCCAAAGGATGCGGTTTCCAACCAGACCAGGCCACCTTTTCATTAATACCTTCCTCAGCAACCTCCAAAGATATTTTTGAATCCCTCATTTGAATCCTCTTTTGGTGATGGGCCCTATTCTTCCCACCTTTCATTATGTTGGTCAATCCATCTCCTTCCATCTTGATCCCTCCCATTCATATACTCTGATTGGGGTGAGGAAAAAGATGGGATTTTATTGTTTTTGCAACATTTTGAGGTGGGTGGGGGAAGAATTGGACATTCACCAATAGCAGTTGAGGGATTGAAAAAAAAAAAAAGTCAGTCAAATGGAAATCATCAGTGAAACAAGTTTGGATCAAAAAAAATTACACCAAACCTGGACTTGATCCCAAGTTCACCAGAAACATGATTGCAGAAAAAAAAACTGTACCAAAAAAAAAAAAGATCACATCAGAACCCAAAAAAAAAAAAAGAAGAAAAGAAAAAAAAAGATCACATCAGCACCCCAAAAAAAAAGAAGAAAAAAAAAAAAAACTTACCGGGGTGTGAGGGAATTGGGCTGGGCCTTTGGTTTGGGTTTTGGGTTGAGCCTTGGGCCAGGTAGGCCAGGCCCGGGAACCAGGAAGGGGGGGGAGGCGGGTTGGCTGGGCAGGGCTGATGCAAGGGGGAGGGGGGCAGGCCGCAGCAATGGCGCCGGTGGATCAAGAGGGGGGGGCAAGGCAGCACTGGCAGCCAAGAGAGGAGGGAGGGGGGCCAAGGTGCTGCCAGCAGGCAAGGAGGGGGCAAGCAAGGAGCAAGGTGGGGCGGGCGGATCAAGAGAGGGGTGCAAGGCAGCACCAGCGGCTGAGCAAGGAGGGAGGGGGGCCAAGGTGCCGCCAGCAGGAAAGGAGGGGGCAAGCAAGGAGCAAGGTGGGGCCGGCACATCAAGGGGGGGGGGAGAGGTGGCACTGGCGGCTGAGCAAGGAGGGAGGGGGGCCAAGGTGCCGCCAGCGGTCAAGGAGGGGACAAGCAAGGAGCAAGGTGGGGCCAGCGGATTGAGAGGGGGGGAAAGGTGGCACTGGCGGCCAAGCAAGGAGGGAGGGGGGCCAAGGTGCCGCCGGCCAGCAAGGAGCAAGGTGGGGCCGATGGGCAAGCAAGGAGGGGGGGGGGTGTTGAAGGAGGATGTTAGCTTCTGATGATGGGCAGGATGAGGAGGAGGATGAGGAGAGAGAGTAGAGCTTACCAGTGCCAAAGGTGGTGGGTGAGGTGGAGTTGGTGGGTGAGCAGGAGGTGGTGGGTGAGCAGGAGGTGGTAGTTGAGGAGGAGAGTGGACCAGTGGGTGGGTTGTGTGGTGGGGTGAGTTTTTGAGTCAGTTTTGTCTAACAAAAAAAAAAGAAAAAAATGGAGTGAGTCAGCCTAGGATTCTTGGTTGAAAAATCAAAAAAAAAAATTACCTATTTCAAAACAAAATCTTACCCATCAAAGTGGGAAAGGTTGAGGGGTAAAATCTGCTCTCTCATAGAAGAAGATGAGGGACAAGATGATACAGGGATTACTTGAGGCGGATCAGGAATATCATCTTCAAATATTTTGTCCCATTCATCTTTGATGTTGGCCAAAAGATTTTGAAGGATTACAAAAGTGATAATCCAGTTGATGAGGAACTTCATTTCTTTGGGGTTTTGAAGCTGTTTTTGCATTTCCCTTAAGCTGGTCCATCTTCCTTTCAGGACTCCTATGGCATGCTCAATCCAAACTTGTGATTGGGCAAGATGATAGTTGAAATCAGTTTTTCCTTGATTGTTGGACAAAAAATTCTGGTATGCTGGAACCACATATTTCCCACTAGAATAAGCTGAATTGGCCAGAATGTATTGATTGTGGTCAAAGTAGTTCTCTGGTTGTTGGGCAATCTGCATCCAATTGAAGACATATTAATCATGACAAGAACCTGGAAGGCCAGAATGGAGGGATATGAACTTCTTGTTGTTATCACAAACAAGTTGTAGGGCCATGGAGTATCTAAACAAAAAGATGAAACATATTTGGTCAGTGGTGTGATCAAAGGTGTTATCAAAGTCATTGGAAAATAAATTAATCAGTTGCCTTTTTTGCAATCAAAATAGTGGTTGCCATCTAGCTTGGGTTTTTCAATCAAGGGGATGGTGGTTCCATCAACAAACCCAATGCAACCAGGAAAGCCTTTGGTCTCCATTACTTGAGATATCTCCTTGCGTTCTTCTTTGGTTGGCCAAGAAAGGAATGAGAATCAGAAAGATAGGATAGCAATCATGACTCTTTTGGTGTATAAGTAAATGCTTCCATAACTTACTGAGAATAGATTTTCCAATCAATGGATTGCTGCTCGATTTCCATTTGATCCCAATATACAAAGAGCAACAGTGAGTTGGATGGCTGGATTGCATTGAGTATTCCAAGAATTGTTCTGGAAGATGTGGTGGCCTTCAATCATTGACAAAAGTTTCATGAATGAAGGCAACAAAGTTTTGAATAGTTGCTGGAAGCTTAAGTCAGGGATGAGA
This sequence comes from Puccinia polysora, assembly GCA_025617555.3. Taxonomy (NCBI): domain Eukaryota; kingdom Fungi; phylum Basidiomycota; class Pucciniomycetes; order Pucciniales; family Pucciniaceae; genus Puccinia; species Puccinia polysora. Next base: position 31,691,963 of record CM062629.1, read on the forward strand.
TGAAGCTTTTGCCTTTCATAAATAGGGTTGTGGAGGGTGTGTATTCTTGGAACCATGTATTGCTTTTCCAACAGAGAATTCAAAGCTAACCAAGTTGATTCCAAATCAGATTTTGAATCAGAGTCTGAATGGGAGTCAAAAAGTAGCAAAAGTTCATTCAGCTTTTTTGCATTTTCAACTTGCTGGCCAGAAGTTTGACTCAACATGTTGAGAAAGATGGTGATGTGATTTGGGGTGATGAGATGATGATGGGATTTGTGTGAAGATGGAGATGTTAAAATCAATAGAGATGTGAAACAATGGAGTTGAGATGTGTGTGATGCAATGGAGATGGGACTGGTATGGATTTGCTGATGTGGATGGGTTTTTTAGATGTGATGGATGGTGGATGGATGATGATGCATAAATGGCAGGTTTAATGGCGGGTTTGATGTTTTAAATCCGCCATTTTCATGGATGCCGCCATTTTGAAATACACCAGTTAGGGGGTATGTGTATTTCAGAAACCTGCCATTAAAAATGGCGGGTTTGGTCAAAAAAAAATGGTGGGTTTCTAATGGCGGGTTTGCTAAATTTGATAAACCCTATTATTCAAGTTATCATACTTAAAATAATTTACCAATTTAGTGAATTGGACACACATCCAAGCCCCACTTGATGAATTTCAATCTGAAATCGGAAATACTTGGTTGGATTCCAAGTTCTGAAACCCAAAACCCCTTAAAAATCAAGTGATTTGATACCCAACAAAGCTCCAATTATTGCATGTCATTCTGAAATTTGTAATATACCAAAATGCACTTGATCTACCATATATATGATCTCTGGAAATAATTTCCTTCTTTAACTATTTTTTTAATTTATTTATTGTTCAGATAAGCATAAATTTTAACTAATTTATCATATTTTATCTGCATGCCTTGGGATAATATACTATATAAAAGTTTCATGTACTTTGCAAAATATGATTTTTTAAAATCTCAAGACAGGTCTGGTCTAAACCCCTCCCCCCCAACATACACACACACAACTTGGCTTATACAAAAACATTCTATAATAAAAACTGTTTCCCATTTGGTATGATTTGTTAATTAATTACATTAGCTGGCTATTCTTCTGTATAAACCTATTCCATATAATTTTTTGATAAAGAAAAAAAATGAGAAATATGACACATTTTAGACCTAGAGTTATTTTCACTAGAAACCAATATAGAAGTGCAGTTTTCAAATCAGAGGTGAGAGACAATAGAAGTCAAAAATTCAACACAATGAACTTTCCATTCAAAAAATATTCCACAGCCAAAATGAATGACAAAAACTCCATGCTACAGGTAAAGTGGCTACAGTATTTTGACTCTCTGAAACCCAAAAAACCAGGAATCCATTGGGAAAAGTGATAATACCTGTTTTAAATCCATGGTATCCAGCTCCCCCCCCCCCCCCCCACATTTTGGATTGACCCAGAGTTGGATTCTAGCATTGGTGGGGCAGAAAAATCAGTTGTTTGACAGAGTCTGAGTCAATTAAACGCACAAGGCTTTTAAGAAATTTTCAATGGGTGTTGTTGGGATGTTTAAAAAATTGAGACAAGTGACAAATAGTGAATTAAATGTTTGGGAAGTCCCCACTTTGGATTATTTGATGGAATCGTGATGATTGGTTTGTGTTGGAATTATTTAGGGGTGGTCATTATTTGTGGTAAGAGGTTCCTCTGGGAGGTTGTTTTTCAAGGATATCAAATTATTGCAAGATTGAATTTTGAAATTTTGAATGATTTATTTTTGGAAAGGAGATTTTGACTGGGTGAGAGTTCAACTTTCACCATGAAAAAACAATTATAACCTGATTGCAAGTGACATACCAGGGAACAAAGGGCCCCTTTGTCCTCAGGTATGTCCCTTCTAAGCAAGTTATCATTGTTTTTTCATGTTTTTTGTGTTTAAATTTATTTATTTCCAAGTTTTTCTCACAGTTTGAAAGCCACTTTAGCTTCAAATTTTCTGCAATTCTTCCAACCACCAGACCTTTGTCAAAATTCCACCAGATGGGAGTTGTCTTTGTTCTTTTGTGATAAATGTACATTTTTGACTTGATTGAACTATTATTAAATCAAGGTCCTCCAGCAATAAGCACCAAGGGGCCTCCCCGGTACCATAGATTCAATTTATCATTTTCATTGCTTTACCCTTCATTTTGGGTTGGATGTCTGTTGGCAGACCAAAGAGGATTTTTTCATGGATTTGTGAGCTTAGAGAGGCAGACAATATTTTCAAACTTTGAGTATTTAATTTTTTTTAAATTTGAAAGGGTAGGGAT
>CM062629.1:31694380-31951880 GCA_025617555.3 Puccinia polysora
TTAAGGGCTGCAAGGTTCCTGGTATCAGAGAGCTGACACTATAACTTGTCAGGGACATGATTTTTAGCCCTCTGAAACCCCTTTATGGATCCTAGAAAAGTTCCCAGCCTTTCAAAAAGTCCCTATTGAGGCTTTTTTCATGGTATAGAAACCTATAAATTCCCCTTTTATGATTGAATGTCGCACTTGTTTTTAAAAAAAAAATCATTATAAGTCTCTAAGGAGTCTCTGGTGAAGCATTTTGAAATAGGCAAGGGCATTATACCCCTATGTTGGATGGATATATCCTGTTTGCATGAAAAGACAACAATGATATAAATGAAGGACATTTTCCCAGAAAAGTTTCCCTCATTCAATCAATCAACCAGAGAATATGTATCATAAAATATTTTTAAAATAGTCAAACTATCATTAGATATATGATAGTTTGATTTTGGGAAATTTCTTATCTTCAGAGTGATTTTTTTGATAAATCACTCAATTATCTTCAATTTACACCAACAGGCTTACCCAAAACTCCTTTTAATTAAAAACCTATACTTTCAGAACCTTTCATTTCAGAAATTTTACCCTTGATTCAATCAAGCAATTGTGGGATAGTTATGTTTGATTAATTTAACAATCCAAGGTTACCAGATCACGCTTTGAAAGGATCTTTTTTTAGTATATGGCATAAAAATTTTGAACCATTTTCCTTAAGTAAAATCCTGGTGCATCTTAGAGGGCTGGAAAATCAAAACAGGAATTTTCTGCAGTGTTTCAAAAATTATCTATTACTAACAAAAACAAATTTTGCCTTGACCATATATTAATTGGCTTAAATCTAAGACTAATTTTATCACTGTCCACCTTTTTTCATTTCTATCAAATCTATTAGCTAGAAAAATTGGGTTAATTTTAATTTATTATTGTTTAATTTCTTTGGGAAATGTTAAATTTGCAACCCTATGCCACTCAATCATGACCCAGATCAGGTTTTGTGGTGTGGTTCAAAACCAATTTCAGTTGTTAACGGTTGCTCCAGAACCATTTCAGCTGTGGAAAGCTGTGAGAAAAAAAAAGAAAAAGAAAAGACAAGAAATTAAAAATAAAATAAATAAAAATAAACAAAACAAACAAAAAATTGAAAAAAACAAAAACAAAATAAAACACCAAAAAAAGAAAAGAAAAAAGAAAAAATTAAATGGAAATTCTAAAAGTTCACCAATCTGGGTCCATGAATGCACAGTCCATATAAATAAAAATGTAAATTTATATGGAACATCCCTAAAGTAAAAAAACCAAAAATTAAATAAACAATGAAATTCTATGGACCAGCCCTAAAGTAAAATGCCAAAAAATACAAGTTAAACTTGTTTCAAGCTGACCCAATGAGATGGACTTGTATCAAGCCCACTTCAATGGAATAGCCCTAAAGTAAAAACACCACAAAAGACCTCTATCAAGTCCACCTTAATGTACAAGCCCTAAAGTAAAAAGACCAAAAAAACAAGTTCAACTTTTCAGGCCCTAAAGTAAAAACACCAAAAAAAAGAAAAGTTTAACATGTGTCAAGCTGACCTCATCACAAGAAGTAAGAATGCTAATTTCAATGGGATCAGCTCAAAATATATTGAACTGACTTTCCAATAAAATCTCATTCAAAAAAACTCATCATAATAATGTTAACTCAAAACACTCACAATAATTATGTTCAAAATGTGATAACAATTTATATTCATAGAATTACAAGAATGGTTACATTAGCATTGATCAAGCCAAATGCTTCTCATTCAAATGACATATGAAATTTGACCCACCACCTTTAGTAAATTCCAGCTGTGAAGAAGCATCTTGTTCCTGAATTGTAACTCTAGATGAGGATGCAATTGGGGCTTCCAATGTTTTCTTTTCCAACTCCCTACCCAAATTGCTAGATTGCACCAAATCTTTGTTAAAAAAACTTTTAATTAAGTCCTTTAATGTATCAAGTTTTAAATCAGGGGGGGCTTGGGCTTGCCACTGTTTCAATAAAAAAACAAAATTCAACGGCAATTTAGTATTCAATTAAATTTTCAATTGAACAACTACAAAGGTTTGCTCACTTTTGGGTTGAGGAAAACAAAATTATGCAACAAGCAAGTGATGTGTACAATTTTTGACAAGTCTTAGTTTTTCCAATAGGCAGAATGCAGTTTCCAATCTCTTTTTGTGGTCCAATAATAGTCCCACATAGTATGCCAAATCCCCAAATCTGGGTTGACAGAACTCAAATGTGGTCGAGGGGTGCCTAGGTACCCCAATACCCCCCTGAAATAGCCTATTTGGGGCTATTTTGGCCCAAATGGGCCAAGAAAACAGGTGCAACCCAGGCTCACAGCTGGCGCATCCCTGATTGCAACTTGAACAGGCTTGAAAATCCCCAATTTTGACTCAAAATAGGCTGCAGTTGTAGATGCAGGAGTTTTAAAGAGTTTTTCTTTCTTCTTGTTGAGTTTTGGATTGCAATTCACAAGGCATATGGATTGTGAATGGCAATTCATGCCTTTTTGCAACCCTGGGGTTGTGAATTTAACATTTCTGCATTTTTTCCTTTCATAATGATTCTTGAGGAAATTGGCCATTTCCTTGAGTTTTGAGGTTTTGTGCTGATTGATAAGAATGAGTAGATGCAGGACTGTCCAATATCAGAAATTTTAATTTTTTCTGTTGTTAAATTTTGTATTATCTGGATCTTCTTCTTTATAAATTGAACCTCAAAACACAATATATAAACTTTTTAAGCTGCTTCTTTTTTTGTTCCCTTTTCCAATGCATTTTTTTTGGATAAAATTACTGAATTCTGGCCTTATTACTGAATTTAGTTTTCAATCTTGCTGATAAAGGTTCCCTTATGTTTTTCAGCAATTTTCTGATGATCCTTGAGAAATTTCAAATTCTGTCTGGAAATTTTCAAGTTGGAAGACAAGGTGTTTAGATTTGATCTTTTTTGCTTTGATTTAAAGGAAGAGCTTATCAAAAATATCTTGATTAATGGAAAATTCAAAGTAACCAAAAAAAAATCCAAAGAAGATACTTGAAATATTTTTGAAGAGTATAATAAAGAAAGAATTTTTTTCCAAAAAAAAAAGAAAATAACTCAATTTAGAGAATGATTTGAGGGTTTATTCTGGGGTTCAACTAGCTTTTAAGTGTAACAAGAAAAAAAAATTCAGATTAGGGTGTATCAAAGTTAACCAAACCCGCCATTTTTTAATGGGGGGTTTTAACCCAAATCCGCCATTTCAAACCCGCCATTGAAAATCAAAAAAACCCACTTATTTCACATCAGATGTGTCAAAGTTGACATGAAATAAGTGGGTTTTTTCAAATAAAGTATTTAAAGGCTTCCACCACCTGTCCATGTCCTCCACCCCTGGCTTCCCACCTCTTTCTACCTCCAACCTCATTGCAAATTGTTTTACCTCCAGCCTCATCATAAAAAGATTCACCACTCTCATCACTTTCTCACTCTTATCATCATTCTCATCAATTTATCACCCTCATCACTTGATCACTCACCACTTTATTGCTCTCATTGCTTCATTGCTCTTATTGCTTCATTGCTCTCATCACTCTACCTTCAACAAGAACTTGTACCTCCAACCTCAACAAAGAATCCAATAATTGTTTTATTTCTCTTGTCACTTTATTGCTCTCATCACTTCATATCTCTCATCATTTTATCTTGCTTGTCACTTTATCCCTCTCATAACCTTATTGCCCTTACTCTTTCCAAATGGCCCCTTGGCAAACCTCCCCCTGCAAGTCCACACAAAAGTCCAAAACACCAAAGAAATCATTTCCAATTAACTACACAAAAAACAATCCTCCCCCATCAGCTTCCAAGGGCTCAAGTCATCTCAAGAGAGCTGATCACATCATCCTGGTCAACTGGCTCAAAATTCCCTCCAACTATGATTCCTGCTTTGTATAAGACAATGAAACACGTGTTGGCCAACCTGCATCCTCTAAGGTCAATTGTTATCTCCTGATGGCCAATGAACTCAAGAAAAAAAAAGGTAGGCTGTGTCTTTCATCCAAACAGATGAGGGAGCAATTCAAGAATTATCAAGCCAAGTACAAAAAGGCCCACTCCATGTCAATCTCCACTGGCTTTGGTATCACTGACTCTGACAAAGCTAAGGGAATCAACTTGGTGGTTGATAAGTTGGACTCCATTTGTCCTTTTTATATTAAAATGGATGAAATCTTTGGAAAGAAGGCCAACATCACCCCCCTATCTGCTTTTGATGCCCAATAATCCAATTCAGTTGAAGCTGAGAACTTGGCTGGGAATGCTCAGCCTAGCAATGGTGATCCCAAAGAAACCTATGAGTGGCCCCCATCCAATGCCAAGGAGGATATTCAAATGCATTCAGCTCCAATCACATCTACTTCTGCATTGATTGAGGATTCAAACCCAACCTTGGACCCCTCCACTCCTTATTTGGATTGCTCTCTTCCTGGGTTAGCAGATATCATCAACCTTGCTGATGCGGAACAAGATACTCCTCAGTCTTCATTACCCTCAACATTGGTTCAAGTAAGTAACCAAGCTCTTTTCTCTTCTTTCTGGTTAATCCTGACTGATTTAGATTGTAAAAAAACAGGCCCATCCATTCCAGAATGGCCAAAAACTCAAGCCAATGGGGCCTCCCACATTGCCTTTGAACACTAGTGACAACTTTCAGACTAAAACCTCCTGTTCCAAGGGTAAGCAAAAAGCGTCCAATTCCATCAATATCAACCCCAAAATTCATCAAAAGAGGAGGTACACTTCCAGTTTTTCAGGCTTTTAAGAAACCATGGAGAAGCAAGATTCATGTAATTCCATTGGTTGAATATCCTTGCTTTCAAAATCATTCTCATTTCTTTTCCCCTGAAAAAAAAAGTCAAATCACAAATTGAATCCAAAAAACTTGAGCTTGAAAAACAAAAGTGGGATTGTCAACTGGCCATGGATGTTCAAAAGCAGAAAGCCAAGAGTTTGGCTCATAAACAAAAATTGGATGCTGAGTGGAAGTGGAAACAGGCTGAGCTAGAGTTTCAAAAAGAGGAAAAGGAGAAGGATTGACAGCAAGCACAACTGGAAAAGGAGAGGGAACAACTTGCAACCAAAGAAAAGGATAAGGTATCAGTAGCCTTGGCTTTCATTGGTAGCAGTAGAACAGTAGATGAAATACAGAAGATAAATCAAATTCTGGGCTTGTAAATATATTTGCATGGGTGAAAGAAAAACAAAAAAATATTTTTGATAACAACTTGCAAGAGTATTCTTAACCCCACCAACATACAGATATTTTTTTGTTTTTATTTATATTTTTTTCTAGAGTAAATTTTGCCATTATTCAATTCCCTACAAGTGTTTCTAGTTTTTTTGATAATTTGAAGTGACATGGCCATTCTGGTATGGGTTGCTGTGTCCACAGAAGGAAAGGTACAGTGCTTGTACTTATTAGCTGCCCAAACCATTTTGACCATACCTTTTTGCTTGAAATTAATTCCAAAGCCAAGTTCAGGAAAAACAAATTGGCCATCCAATACTTGATATTTTTCCGTATTTTCAATAAGTCAACCATTTGATTTCTTGATTGGAAACACAAGTAAAAAGGAGTAGTCAGAGATGTGGCCTTTCTCAATATTAGGAGAGTTGTAAAAAGAATCCAAGGTGAAATTGATCTGTGGGAAGCAATCAAAAGGTGTAGGCTTAACACCAAATTCCAAAAAAGAGAAAGAGGGGATTTTTTTGTCCTTCATGGTATCACGGTTTGACTCAAAGGAAATTTTGGCCAAATTTCAAAAAATTTGTCCTAGAATTTGGGATACTTTTTTGGCCTTAAGGTTGAGGAAAGCATACTCTTGAGGAGAAGATCTAATAGATTATTTCTTCACATAATGTCCAAATAACTCTGAAGGGTGCATCAATTTTTGCCATCCAACTGCCCACATTTTTCCACCCCAAGATCTTGAAGGGCCAACTGGGTTGACAAATTTTTTTGAACCATGAAGGAAGGTGATGACAAAGTTGATGTCCTTCTTATCTTGTTCTTAGGGTTTTCCAAGGGCACAAATTCAATTATTGCAACCTGGGCTTGGTGATCAGATTGATTGAGGACAATTACTTTTTCACTGTGGAAGAAATGGAACCATTTGATTGTTTGTTTTTCTTGCTCAAACTTGTCCTGAGTGGGTTTTTGACTATTCTTTTTCTTTTTGGGAACAATTGAAGGGTACAGATCCAAAGGATGCGGTTTCCAACCAGACCAGGCCACCTTTTCATTAATACCTTCCTCAGCAACCTCCAAAGATATTTTTGAATCCCTCATTTGAATCCTCTTTTGGTGATGGGCCCTATTCTTCCCACCTTTCATTATGTTGGTCAATCCATCTCCTTCCATCTTGATCCCTCCCATTCATATACTCTGATTGGGGTGAGGAAAAAGATGGGATTTTATTGTTTTTGCAACATTTTGAGGTGGGTGGGGGAAGAATTGGACATTCACCAATAGCAGTTGAGGGATTGAAAAAAAAAAAAAGTCAGTCAAATGGAAATCATCAGTGAAACAAGTTTGGATCAAAAAAAATTACACCAAACCTGGACTTGATCCCAAGTTCACCAGAAACATGATTGCAGAAAAAAAAAACTGTACCAAAAAAAAAAAAGATCACATCAGAACCCAAAAAAAAAAAAAGAAGAAAAGAAAAAAAAAGATCACATCAGCACCCCAAAAAAAAAGAAGAAAAAAAAAAAAAACTTACCGGGGTGTGAGGGAATTGGGCTGGGCCTTTGGTTTGGGTTTTGGGTTGAGCCTTGGGCCAGGTAGGCCAGGCCCGGGAACCAGGAAGGGGGGGGAGGCGGGTTGGCTGGGCAGGGCTGATGCAAGGGGGAGGGGGGCAGGCCGCAGCAATGGCGCCGGTGGATCAAGAGGGGGGGGCAAGGCAGCACTGGCAGCCAAGAGAGGAGGGAGGGGGGCCAAGGTGCTGCCAGCAGGCAAGGAGGGGGCAAGCAAGGAGCAAGGTGGGGCGGGCGGATCAAGAGAGGGGTGCAAGGCAGCACCAGCGGCTGAGCAAGGAGGGAGGGGGGCCAAGGTGCCGCCAGCAGGAAAGGAGGGGGCAAGCAAGGAGCAAGGTGGGGCCGGCACATCAAGGGGGGGGGGGAGAGGTGGCACTGGCGGCTGAGCAAGGAGGGAGGGGGGCCAAGGTGCCGCCAGCGGTCAAGGAGGGGACAAGCAAGGAGCAAGGTGGGGCCAGCGGATTGAGAGGGGGGGAAAGGTGGCACTGGCGGCCAAGCAAGGAGGGAGGGGGGCCAAGGTGCCGCCGGCCAGCAAGGAGCAAGGTGGGGCCGATGGGCAAGCAAGGAGGGGGGGGGGGTGTTGAAGGAGGATGTTAGCTTCTGATGATGGGCAGGATGAGGAGGAGGATGAGGAGAGAGAGTAGAGCTTACCAGTGCCAAAGGTGGTGGGTGAGGTGGAGTTGGTGGGTGAGCAGGAGGTGGTGGGTGAGCAGGAGGTGGTAGTTGAGGAGGAGAGTGGACCAGTGGGTGGGTTGTGTGGTGGGGTGAGTTTTTGAGTCAGTTTTGTCTAACAAAAAAAAAAGAAAAAAATGGAGTGAGTCAGCCTAGGATTCTTGGTTGAAAAATCAAAAAAAAAAATTACCTATTTCAAAACAAAATCTTACCCATCAAAGTGGGAAAGGTTGAGGGGTAAAATCTGCTCTCTCATAGAAGAAGATGAGGGACAAGATGATACAGGGATTACTTGAGGCGGATCAGGAATATCATCTTCAAATATTTTGTCCCATTCATCTTTGATGTTGGCCAAAAGATTTTGAAGGATTACAAAAGTGATAATCCAGTTGATGAGGAACTTCATTTCTTTGGGGTTTTGAAGCTGTTTTTGCATTTCCCTTAAGCTGGTCCATCTTCCTTTCAGGACTCCTATGGCATGCTCAATCCAAACTTGTGATTGGGCAAGATGATAGTTGAAATCAGTTTTTCCTTGATTGTTGGACAAAAAATTCTGGTATGCTGGAACCACATATTTCCCACTAGAATAAGCTGAATTGGCCAGAATGTATTGATTGTGGTCAAAGTAGTTCTCTGGTTGTTGGGCAATCTGCATCCAATTGAAGACATATTAATCATGACAAGAACCTGGAAGGCCAGAATGGAGGGATATGAACTTCTTGTTGTTATCACAAACAAGTTGTAGGGCCATGGAGTATCTAAACAAAAAGATGAAACATATTTGGTCAGTGGTGTGATCAAAGGTGTTATCAAAGTCATTGGAAAATAAATTAATCAGTTGCCTTTTTTGCAATCAAAATAGTGGTTGCCATCTAGCTTGGGTTTTTCAATCAAGGGGATGGTGGTTCCATCAACAAACCCAATGCAACCAGGAAAGCCTTTGGTCTCCATTACTTGAGATATCTCCTTGCGTTCTTCTTTGGTTGGCCAAGAAAGGAATGAGAATCAGAAAGATAGGATAGCAATCATGACTCTTTTGGTGTATAAGTAAATGCTTCCATAACTTACTGAGAATAGATTTTCCAATCAATGGATTGCTGCTCGATTTCCATTTGATCCCAATATACAAAGAGCAACAGTGAGTTGGATGGCTGGATTGCATTGAGTATTCCAAGAATTGTTCTGGAAGATGTGGTGGCCTTCAATCATTGACAAAAGTTTCATGAATGAAGGCAACAAAGTTTTGAATAGTTGCTGGAAGCTTAAGTCAGGGATGAGATGAAGCTTTTGCCTTTCATAAATAGGGTTGTGGAGGGTGTGTATTCTTGGAACCATGTATTGCTTTTCCAACAGAGAATTCAAAGCTAACCAAGTTGATTCCAAATCAGATTTTGAATCAGAGTCTGAATGGGAGTCAAAAAGTAGCAAAAGTTCATTCAGCTTTTTTGCATTTTCAACTTGCTGGCCAGAAGTTTGACTCAACATGTTGAGAAAGATGGTGATGTGATTTGGGGTGATGAGATGATGATGGGATTTGTGTGAAGATGGAGATGTTAAAATCAATAGAGATGTGAAACAATGGAGTTGAGATGTGTGTGATGCAATGGAGATGGGACTGGTATGGATTTGCTGATGTGGATGGGTTTTTTAGATGTGATGGATGGTGGATGGATGATGATGCATAAATGGCAGGTTTAATGGCGGGTTTGATGTTTTAAATCCGCCATTTTCATGGATGCCGCCATTTTGAAATACACCAGTTAGGGGGTATGTGTATTTCAGAAACCTGCCATTAAAAATGGCGGGTTTGGTCAAAAAAAAATGGTGGGTTTCTAATGGCGGGTTTGCTAAATTTGATAAACCCTATTATTCAAGTTATCATACTTAAAATAATTTACCAATTTAGTGAATTGGACACACATCCAAGCCCCACTTGATGAATTTCAATCTGAAATCGGAAATACTTGGTTGGATTCCAAGTTCTGAAACCCAAAACCCCTTAAAAATCAAGTGATTTTGATACCCAACAAAGCTCCAATTATTGCATGTCATTCTGAAATTTGTAATATACCAAAATGCACTTGATCTACCATATATATGATCTCTGGAAATAATTTCCTTCTTTAACTATTTTTTTAATTTATTTATTGTTCAGATAAGCATAAATTTTAACTAATTTATCATATTTTATCTGCATGCCTTGGGATAATATACTATATAAAAGTTTCATGTACTTTGCAAAATATGATTTTTTAAAATCTCAAGACAGGTCTGGTCTAAACCCCTCCCCCCCAACATACACACACAAACTTGGCTTATACAAAAACATTCTATAATAAAAACTGTTTCCCATTTGGTATGATTTGTTAATTAATTACATTAGCTGGCTATTCTTCTGTATAAACCTATTCCATATAATTTTTTGATAAAGAAAAAAAATGAGAAATATGACACATTTTAGACCTAGAGTTATTTTCACTAGAAACCAATATAGAAGTGCAGTTTTCAAATCAGAGGTGAGAGACAATAGAAGTCAAAAATTCAACACAAATGAACTTTCCATTCAAAAAATATTCCACAGCCAAAATGAATGACAAAAACTCCATGCTACAGGTAAAGTGGCTACAGTATTTTGACTCTCTGAAACCCAAAAAACCAGGAATCCATTGGGAAAAGTGATAATACCTGTTTTAAATCCATGGTATCCAGCTCCCCCCCCCCCCCCACATTTTGGATTGACCCAGAGTTGGATTCTAGCATTGGTGGGGCAGAAAATCAGTTGTTTGACAGAGTCTGAGTCAATTAAACGCACAAGGCTTTTAAGAAATTTTCAATGGGTGTTGTTGGGATGTTTAAAAAATTGAGACAAGTGACAAATAGTGAATTAAATGTTTGGGAAGTCCCCACTTTGGATTATTTGATGGAATCGTGATGATTGGTTTGTGTTGGAATTAATTTAGGGGTGGTCATTATTTGTGGTAAGAGGTTCCTCTGGGAGGTTGTTTTTCAAGGATATCAAATTATTGCAAGATTGAATTTTGAAATTTTGAATGATTTATTTTTGGAAAGGAGATTTTGACTGGGTGAGAGTTCAACTTTCACCATGAAAAAACAATTATAACCTGATTGCAAGTGACATACCAGGGAACAAAGGGCCCCTTTGTCCTCAGGTATGTCCCTTCTAAGCAAGTTATCATTGTTTTTTCATGTTTTTTGTGTTTAAATTTATTTATTTCCAAGTTTTTCTCACAGTTTGAAAGCCACTTTAGCTTCAAATTTTCTGCAATTCTTCCAACCACCAGACCTTTGTCAAAATTCCACCAGATGGGAGTTGTCTTTGTTCTTTTGTGATAAATGTACATTTTTGACTTGATTGAACTATTATTAAATCAAGGTCCTCCAGCAATAAGCACCAAGGGGCCTCCCCGGTACCATAGATTCAATTTATCATTTTCATTGCTTTACCCTTCATTTTGGGTTGGATGTCTGTTGGCAGACCAAAGAGGATTTTTTCATGGATTTGTGAGCTTAGAGAGGCAGACAATATTTTCAAACTTTGAGTATTTAATTTTTTTTAAATTTGAAAGGGTAGGGATTAGTTTTGGCAACAATAGAAAGGCAGATTGTTGAAATTTTTTCAAAAAAAATCAACAACTAATCATTTTTGAATTCCCTTTGTAACATACCTGGCATTTTTTATTTCAATGGATCCATCTTCTTTCCATTTGAGTTTTAATATCTAATTTCCCTGGTCAATTTCATACCAATGGTACATTCCACAGGTTCCCAGATTTTAATGTTAAGGATTTGGTAAATTTTGAAATACAGGGGGGCTCTGCAATGGTTTTTCAGCCAGTTGTAAAATGTGTCAAAGATTGATGTTATTAAGTTTTTGTTGGAAAAAGTTGGCAATTTGAGGATCAGTTTGTCTTGTTTTTTGAAAATTACTTTCATAGGGACTAAAAACCAGCCTGATATCAAATTCATGTAGTGCTGGTTCAACATTTTTGATGGAAGTTGGACTTTGAACCATGGAATTGTTCTGGTTTTTGGGGAATTTTGCAAAAATGATTTATAAAATGGATTTGGCCTGTTTTTCCTTCAGAAGACATAGAATTGGAAATTTTTCTGGTAGCCAACCAAAATCATTTGAATTGTGTTTTCATTGGGTTTTGGAACCTTCTAATTATTTATTTGGAAAACATGTTTTTATCTGGAAGGTTTTAGGTTGATTTCAGAGGGTTCCAAATCATAAATTATATTGAAAGGTGTTTGGGGCTTTGTGCAATAGTTTACAATTTTATTTTCAGTAAGCAGGTATGCTATTAGTCAAGTGAAAAGAACCCTTCCAGTAAATCAGTGTCCATGGTCCTGGACACATTCCCAATCATTTTATTAAACAATTTGGGTTTTAAATTCTGCTTATGAGTGTATGTGGAATTGAAGATTATTTCTGTTCCATAAGTTTTGATCATGATGGCAAGTGAGGCAGAGTGTCATTATTTGATTCTATGGCTTTGGATGTGGATATGAGTTGTTTTGGGGTAGTTTTCAAGTGACGAGACATTCCAAAAGATCAGCTTTTATACTCTGGTTTGCTTTTTGAAGTTGTGAAAAAATAAAAAATTTGAATTATTGTCAGGGATGGTCAAGTGGTATAGAGAAAATTATAATTCAGGTTTTAAATTCCCTAGGAAATCTGTAACAAGGAGTTTGAGAGGGTCAGCTTGCTACTTAAACACAGAGAAACCTGTCAAAGTATACAAAATAAATAAATAAAATAATCAAACCAGAAGTAGTGAGAAATCCATTATTATTATTTCAGAAATGAATTGCTCACCCAAAACCAGGTAGGGTCACTCACCAACCCCACCCTTGCAATACTACTCCTTCATATTTCAAAATAATTCAATAAGAAATGACCAAAATACCACAATACCACTTTGGCACTTTTTGGCCATACTAATATTTCACATGTATCTTCACATAGGTTTCAAACCTAAAACTCAGTCAGAATTGAGGCTTTGTGTATATTTTAGGAGTTACCCACAGAAATGTGTTTTTTCACAATTCCCGCGCACAGCCCTGTGTCTCTAAATACATTCTATGCGCCTCTAAGTACACTACACTTGCATAAGGTTTCCAGACTTGAATGGATCTTTCAGTTCTGTCAATATTCCCACACGCAAAAAAATCACACGCAGCTGCATGCAGAAGATCATCCAACCCGGCATGCTAGAGCTGCCAGACAGTCAAAATGATGGAAGATACAGTCTATAATAGCTACAAACTACTTGGATCATCCATGAATATGTAAAACATTTACATATGAACAGAAAATGATATAAAAACATAAATTATCAAATAAAAACACAGAAAAATTAAATAAAACACCTCTTCATTCAAAATACAAATAATAAGGTTCACCACAACTCAGACTGATCCAGATCTTCAAGGACCACAAAACATATCAAGAAGATATCATAAAAATTATTAAAAAATACATTTGTGATCAGCAGATGATGTAAAATCAACAAACACTTACATTTTATCACATTAGTTCAATAATAATAACAAAATCAAAGGATACAGGCATAATCATCAAAATGACATATCAATACATTAACAGATCCTGCAGCTAAAATAAGTGCAGAAATCCAGTAGATCTGTGATCAGATGATTGGCAGAACCAAGTGGACGTGTAATACTTTGCCTGGCTGGCTTTCTAGCCTCAGCTGATGAGCTGAACCCTCTCTATGTTCCCTGAGAAGCTCATTTTCACCCCCAAAAAGTTATTTATACAGACCTTCTTTGGCTCATTCAACCCTAGAATTTACCAGTTATTATTCATACATCTTTCAATCCATGATGAAGTGCTTAAAATATTCAACAAAGTTATATATGGCCCTAGTCTGATTTATTATTGAATAATTCTAAAACAATTTTACTTGTTCATTTGAAGTTTAGTCAGCAAAAACCTGTACTCCTGATTTGAAACCCTTCAACTGAGCCACCATGATTTATTTCTTAAAAAGTAATTAATCTCTCTATTTTTATCTGGCTTTTTTTTGCTCTGATTTCCCTTCCAGTTTATCTGGATAAGCCCTCTAAAGAGTCCACAATTGTTTCCAAGGTCTGATACTATCCAAGTGACCCCTTGAAGAGAGTTTGTTTGTCTGTAAAGATCCCCAGTAGTATAATAATGTGGTCCCTGTTTTTATAGCATATTAGAAAAAATTTAACCAAACCATTATAAACCTTGCCCTTTCTCATAAAATATTCAATCTAGAGCATTTTACATGTTAATTTTTGGAATTATTATCATTATAAATATTCCAACACCACTATCACTTTTTGCAGATAAAGGACCGCAAGGTTCCTGGTATCAGAAAGCTGAAAGAGAGGCTGGTTTTTTGGGATAATTTCAGGTATTTCATCCCATTTTTGGATACTCTTTGAAAGTTTTCAGGGCTTTCACAATAAAGGAAAGCAAAATTTGGTATCAAATGAATGGGGTTTTTTTGGAGATATTCCTTGGAAATTTTGTGGGAAACATTCGCTAGTCCACAGTGATAGAGAAAGGAATTTGAAACAAAATAAAGGTGACAGCTAGAGACATAAAACAAAGGATAGGGGATAAAGGAAGGGTAAGAGAGGAACCAGGTTCAATTTTGATACTAAGTTATAAAATGTGGAATTTTGATTTGAGGAAAACTTAATTATAACTAAAAGATGGTTTTAAACCAGAGTTAACAAGGTGACTAAGAGATAAAAGGAAAATATATATGGTGAGGAAGTACAGGAATTAACTCAGAAGCAGGGCTCTGGGGTCCCCAGATGGGTTTGTCAACAGCTGGATTGTCCTGCTACCAATGGTGTGTGTTTAAGCATGAGGATTGGCTACCTTCAGAGATATAGGAGTTTAGAAGTGAAAAAAAGAAAGAAAATAAGGAAAATAAAAACTCACCATCAAGGTGTCCCCCAATTCAATCACAAGAGTAGTGGTTCCCAGTAAACATTGAATTTTAGGCTTCTCAATTCAAACCCTGTTGGTAACAGAGTCTGGGACAGGCACAGAATTGACATGAGGAAAGGGGAAGGGTGGGGTGAAAAATTTGTTGGGGGGTGAAATTGGGTTGGATCATTTCAACATGCACAAGGAGGTGGGAGGTTGTAATTGGAATTTAGGAGGGAAAATTCAGCACACCAGTGATGTGGATAACTGTATTACACAAATTTTCTGCCATGAATTTGTTGACTGTTGGCAGGGATTTGGGTATTAAATTGTTTCAAATTTCCTTTGTTGTCCATGATTCCTCAATTTTTTGGTTCCTTTTGTGATGAATTAAGAGGCTTGGAGATAGTGAGGATTATTATTAAACAGAGATACTTGATTTGAAGATTAAAAAATGGAACGCTTTTAGGGAATGAAGGAGCCCTGAAGGGACTAGGCTCAAATAGTGGAGAGGATGTATGAGAGGAAAAAAAAGTCATTAAATTTAAAAATTTTCAACGTTAAGACTAAAATTCAAGAAAAATTAGAGTGACAAGAAAAGGAGCCTTGTCAGAGAATGACAACAATGAATAATTCAAGATAAATTTTGGTATCAGTCCAATAGTTCAAAAATCAAATAATAATATGGAGTATGGGTAAGGAAAAAAATCTATGGGTTTTAACAGCATCATTACTGTGGTGGCAAGGGTAGTTTAAGCATATGGTGTTAAAACAATAAGGATAGAATATGGTTTAAGAAACAATAAATGAATCCTATAGGGATCAAACACATAAACAATGGATCCTATGGGTCTCAAAAACATAGAAAATATGGATTTTTGGGTCAATAAAGTGAGATTGAGGAGGTAATGTTAGAAGAGTAGAATCATAGATTGTCACAAGATAATTAATTTACAAACACTTTGTAACATTTCAGTGCAGGTCAATCTGGGAGGGGGTGGAGTGAGTACCTGAATAAAAAGTGATATTAAGTTTTCTGGTATGATTGAACCAAGGAAACTCAGTTTGATGAAGATGTTAGATATTTGAGACATCTTGGATTACATACTGCAATCCATGGTGATGATATTTTAGAATAGCATGTCCCACAATTTGAACTTTCAAGCTTTAAATAGGTAATTTTAAGTTCTTTGATATCATTTCAAAATCCTTGGATGTGAAGGGACACTTTGAGATAAATTTTTAAGTTAACAGTCAGTATTCAGGGTAAAAAAAAAACTTTAAATAAAATGGCTTTGCATTTATTTTATTCTTATCATTGGTTGATGTAAAAGATGGTTTTAATCCATGGTGTTTATTGGCTTGGATAGGGAGATTTGAATATTTAATTTGAATTTTTTGGTGGTTTTTATGTCAGGGAACAATTGGAGTTCAATATTGTGGTTGCTGCAGTCAAAAGTTTTTCATCAATTGTTTTTTGGGGGACTTCTGGGTCTTTGCGGTCCACATCTATGGGGCATAATTCAATGGCCAAGAAATTTCTGAGCTTTATTTTAAAATTTTGTTCAGATTAGTAAAATTTCTCATTACTTTAACATAGTGCTCCTTTTACAGGGAAACCTTTCCACCATCCCAATTTTCTGTTGCACCTTACAGCTTAATACCAAGCCTTCCCCAAAGTTCTGGATACATTTTTTGCATTAACTTTTTAACTGGTCCAAAATTGATGTTGCACTGCCTGCATTTTTGCCTGTATATAATTGATGAATTATTGGGTGAGAATGATGAATGCAACAATTTGGGGGTGTTCAGAAGATTTTCTCACATTGATGTAGTGGATTGAAGGGGGAAAGTTCAGATTAGGAAAGGTGAGCTGAAAAGAACTGAACACCCATCTGTCTCTTTTGTGGGAAGCAGACAGAAAAACCAGGAAAGGGGTTCCCAAAATTCAAGATTTTATTTTTGATTTCCCTCCTTGCTTCCCAACTTTCACATGAAGCCTTTCTACTCAAGAGAAATTTGACCTGGTGAACAGGTTTGTCAGGAAAATTAATACATAAATAAGTATCTCTGCACATCTTTGAATCACATACTATTTAAGACCCTCCCAGACTTGACTAAATCCCTACAATTGAGTGATACTTATATCAAGACTACTTTGGGAAAAACCTAACATTATTTCTTAAGTCTGGATGCAATATGGCAGAGACCTACATATTTTATTTTTCCTTAAGCTTGGAAACCAAGCAAAAATTTCAATTTTTTTTTTAGTTTAATCAATTTTGCACAATTTGTTTCCTGGGGTTTTGTCCCAAGATTTTTTCCCAACTTCCATCCCACCCTTGGGGATCAGTATCTGGAAAAAAAAATTCTACCTCCAATTGGATCAACCCCCCTTTTTCAATCTCAAATTGTATCCAACCCTCTTTATATCATCAAAAAACGTTCTTCTATTCTGCAATCAGTATCAAAAAACGTTCTTCTATTCTCCAATCAGATTTAGAAATTATACTGGAAAAACTAACCCCTGCCCATCAATAATTTATCCAATCATACCTTCAATCCTCTGATAAAATGCATGCTGCCCAAACTGGAACCAAAAATGATTTTCCAGACACCAATTAAGACCTCCCAGAGCCTGAATATTTTATTATTGTAGTTTTAAGGATTCATTTTTTTTAAAAAAAAAATAAATGATGCTGATAAATTTATAATAATAACATTTCATGCAAGTTCCAAGATTCCCATTTCAAGTTCTATTCAGAAAAGTATTCATTCAACTAGCACCAAGGTAATTTTTCCCAAGAATATTTATTGAATTATTCTTTTCCATTTTTTTTATCTTTTCAATGAAGAAATTGTTTGAATTCCTCATCATATTTGATCTCTATTTTTATAAAAAAAAAATAACAAAGAAAAAAGTTTGGAAGAAAGTACAAACATCCAAAGGATGCCGCCTGGTGCTCCAAATTGACCCCAACAAGGTCAATTTTGACAGATTCAAACCAATGTTTCTTGCAGCTTGCAACATTGAATACAGAAAAATCTCTTCAGTGATTCCAAATTTTGGATCAGCAAGTATAACTAAAATAAAATTTCTGCTCCATGTACCCAAATTTAGGACCTACATAAAATCTCAAAATATCACCCTCAAGACCTTGGATGAATATTTGACTTGGGTATCAACAATTATTGGCCAAAATGCTTATCAATCTGGGATCACCCTGTGCCAAAGCAATCCCAAAGATGAATAATAAAAATCTTGGAATGAGAATCTGATCCAAATACAAAAATGCAGGTGACATCTTGAGAATCCAATATAACCCAAAGGGAGTCAAGTTCACCTATCATTTCAAACTCTGAATCAGGATCTGAAAATTAATCCAAAATTGATGACCATGAAATTCAGATTTCGAAGATATATGCAAATTAAATTTTAAATTTTAAGAATGATTGAGTCCATCAAGCCTTTCCTCATACAACTGATACCAGAAAATATATCCTTTTTACTGCTGGTAATGCCCAAATTTGGGAATATTTTCTGGTAATTTTGGTCATAATTATCTAGTTGTCACTCAATGAGTTCAAAACTTATATATCTATACATCATTCCTTTGGTTTCCAATGTCTCTTTCAAGCCTGGTTCTGTATTGAATTCCCCACCAAGTGATTCAAAATGTCTCACTTTAAAATAGAAAAATCAAGAACAGGTTAACCCTCAGATCAAAACCAACATTCTTTGTGCTGTTATCTCTTATTTACTTTTCCACCATTATGAACACCTCAATAATAAGTTACCTTGTTCACTTTCACCAAATTTAGAGCCAATTGAAAATAATGGGCATTCAATGCAAGATTATGTTCAGTGGATAGGAATCCAAGGTAATTAAAATGAGACAATGAGATTCTTAGAAGCCAAAAATATTGATTCCTATAAATTTTTTAAATCCAACAATCTCTCCAAGATGGATATCAAATAAATCAGGTTGACTATTGGTAATTGCCTTTGAAATAATTTGCATTTTTATTAGAATTATCTCCACAATAGGTCTTCTTGATATCTTTATTTAGTAACAAAATTTATTTCCAACTCACAAACAGCATTTTCTCAATTTTTGGATTCCAAATTTTATTGAATTAAATATTCCCCCAAAATTATCAATAGCATACCTTGTGTTGTTAATCAGATGAAATAAAGAATCTCTCAAATTTGTCCAAAGCATCACTTGGGAGGTTAATCATACTCTTGACTGACATTTCACAATAAAAAAATAAAAATGAACTAAAAAATTTATACAGAATTTTAGTTGGTGGGCATAGCTTCCAAGAAGAAGAGAGAGACAAATAAGATGAGGATATAAAGGAGACCAATTCAATGAGGAGATCTAAGGTCTCCTCCACTCCTTTTCCTTATCATTTCCTTTGACCAAGAACCTATACACCACATGATTTTTCCTCAATGATACCTTTCTTGGATTGTTCTGGCTACCCCTCTTCCCTATCTCATGAATCAAATTGACTGAAAAAACCTAAAGCCTTCTCAAAGTTTGAAAAGGCAGTATTTGAAGGCTTTATTTCAACTTAATTTCAAGTAAGACAAGAATACTGGAAGAAATGAAATTGTGAAAGATTTATTACAAGAGCTGAGAAGTGAGAAATAGACTTAGTGATGTAATTCTTACTCAATCAGAACTTGGAGTATGATGTTATTTAATATCATTGGAATGATGAATGAAATGAAGGACATAGGAAAGCTGAAGAAAAGCAAGTTTAAAGTCATTAGAAACAATGAAACAAGGAAAATAAGTTGAAAAATTGCACAACTAGGCAACTTGGGACAACAAATTATCAATCCTGAGAGGATTCAAGCAATTGGAATTCAAGAAAAATTGGAGGCAAGGAGGGTGGAAGAGATGATATTGTGAAATTTGGGAATGGATTGAATTTAGGATTTAGGTTGAGAAAAAAATTGGTGAGCAGAAGGTTGGAGGGAGCCATCGGAAGACTGGAGGAAGAAATGGGTGAAGGGAGTGAATTTGGATGGAGTGATGATGGGGAACCAATGGGTAGATGTATAATTTAGTTTCAATGGTCAGGTGGATGTTTGAGTTGTGATTGTGGAGACAATTTTTGGAGAGGTTTAGGTGAATGAATCAGTAGGTTTCGCTGAGGTATTTGGGGATCAGAAGATTCAGATTTCACATAAAATGGTTTGGAGACTGTTTGCAGATTTGAAGTAGCCTCACTAGGACCCATATCAGTCATTTTTAAATGTCACCGTGTCTAGGAGGGATATCAGAGCAATCTTGATGTTAGATGAGTTAGGGAATTTTTGATGGCAGGTTTGGTAAGCAAGTTGGCAAGAATTTCACCAGAGGGAATGAGGGTAGTCAGGAGTTGTCCTTTGTTTTTCTTTTCACATGGGCTTTAAGTCATTGTGATGGGAGGCAATTTTTACTAGGTCATGGAGGGCCTCATTTTCAATGAATTTTCAATGGGAAATTTTTATTTTTGGATTGATACTGAGAATTAGATTTTTCAGCAAGATTTCTTCTTGAGTTTCCAAAACAAGAGATTTTAGCTCCCCTTTGGTAGATGAAAGATAAATTGAGGGTTTTCCTTTTCTATTCCAGGAAAAAGGGCACCCATATAGCAGAATAATGAAACATTTGTGAAATTTCTTGCTAATAGGTTTGTTTCCACTATTGGAGTCAGATTAGCCTTCTATTTTTTATTTAAAATTTGAGGATGTGAGGTTTATAACAAGATTCTTGGTGACATTGACATATCTCCATACAAATTTTGCTTCTTGGAAATTGTTCACTCCAGGAAAATTGTTGAATCTGGAGAGACTGGATACCACATAGTGTAGATTGGGTCTAGTGAAACTTGAAATGAAAGTCAGGTAACCAGTGGCTGATCTGAAGTTGATTCAAAGTTAAAGTAAGTTTGAGTGGTCTTTTTTGGAGGTGGGGAAGAGCTTGAAATTTGGATTCATTGGATGGGAGATTGTTTTGGATCTTCTGAGGTCCAATTCTTTCCAAGCAGTTTTAATGTGTTTGGGTTGGTTAACAGATATGTCACTTCCATTTTTGATGATGTGATTTCCCAAGATCTTGGTTAATTGAGCTTTCTGAGATATATTAAATCAATCCTTTTGTTTTGATTAGAACAAGTTGGAGTTTCCTACAATCAGGGGATAATTTACATACACAAATACATACAGGTATTTGGGGTAATTAATTCATAAATTAGGATTTTTGTTCAATTGTTTGAAGCCTTTATATTGAATCCAGTCCTTGAGATTATTTCACCAGCTCTAAGGGTCTTGTTTCAGGCTGTAAAGGTCCTTATTAAGCTTGAAGCAGGGAAACTTGGCTTTGTGGCCTTTGGGGCATTTGATTTATGTTTAATTTTCTAAGGGGGCATACAGGAAATCTAAATTTATGTCAATTTGTTATATATTTAGATTTTGGCAAAGGGAATAGACAAGGAGAGTAAGGATGTTTTTTATTTAACTGGTAGGGGAATAATTTTCCCTCTAGTCCAGAAATTCTAATTTTCTGAAGCCTTGGACACAGAGGCATGATTTTTAAATGGTTCTGTTTACACTCAGGTTGTCCTTGATGTGATATAAACAGGTTTTGGTTAGAGATTTCTTACCAAGTGGGATTGAATAATACCATTCCCAGAATTAAAATATTTTGATTCCATCAGTATTGGCCTTCATTGATTTGGGCCAGTGTGGTTTAAAGGGATATTTTAGGATGTTGAGATATTTTTTAGGAGTGATGCAAGACAGGAAGCCATAATTAGTTGGAGTTCTTAGAGTGGTTCCAATGTGTAGGTTTCTGGGTGTTTTTTCAGTTAATTCTTGCTTGATCTTGTCTTGGTCAGAGTCTGAGGAGCCATATCCAAAAGTGTTGGAGGATGGAGAGAATTAGTTATTTTCTGGGAGTTGATTTGAGGAGGCAATGTAAGGAGAATTGGGAGAATAATTGAAGCAAGAATGAGAGAAAGGGGAGTTTTTCTAATCAGTTGTAAGAGGACAGTAATTGGTATTGGAGGAATTCAAGATATCAGTAAGTGTTTCATTGAAAGATAAGAGGGGATCAAAAGGAGAATTGGATGAATGAAATGTAAAAGCAGAATTAGGGGTTTTCTCAAAAATTTTGAAAAGTTTTTAGATGATAAAATATCCAATTTTGGGGCAGAAGACTTGATAAGATTAAAGATCAACATCAAATTGTACAAAAATTCCTTCAAATCCTTTTTTGGGAAATTTGGATAGGGGTTGTTTATTAGGGAGAAATTTGGGGAGAAGGAGTGCCAGAGCTTCAAGGGAGAAGTTTTATTGTGCTTGTATTGAATGAGGTTCAATATGAGGCAGCATCCAGAGATGATTTTGTGCCATAGGTTGAGAACTATCTTCATATTGAGAATAATGTTTCTAGCAGCCTTGAACAGAGTTTGGTTAGATTTTTTGGAAATGGGGCTGTTCTGAGGAGTGTATGGTTCTGATTTAAAATTCAAGATCCCATTATTGGAGAGGAATTTTGACAGTTTGTTATTCAACAATTTGCCTCTGTTGTCTGAATGGGGACTTTTGAGTTTTTTACTGAATTGGTTTTTGTGTATTTGCATGAATCTGATGATTTCATTGGTAGTGTTGGAATTGAACTCAATAGGCACTCATTTTTTGAATCTGGAGAAGTTCTTGGTGATTACAAAAAAGAAATGGTTTCCAGATTTTGAGGGAGGAGTGATAGGCCCGCAGGAATCAACATGAATTTTGTTCAAAATTTGCTTTGCTCTTTGGAAAGGTTCCTTTGAGAAAAGTTTTATTTATTTTACCTAGAGTTCAAGAGGTGCATTCTATATTTTACCACCAAAGATTAGGGAGCTGATGGGAAATTATTTTGATTGAATCTGAGTGATTGTGTCCAAATCTTTCAATGCAGGGTAGAGAAGGAGATAGAAGTGTGGTCCAGTGGAGATATTTGATTGGGTGACTCTTCTAAGAACAGAAGATTTTCTTCTATGGATACTTATAATATAGTTTTTGAATTTGTTTTGATCCTAAAATTATTTGAGGAGACAATGTGTAAAGAGCACCTTTTCTTAAGTATTAGCTGACCTAGAGATATCAGATTTATGGCCAGATCTGGAACAAGTAGGGAATTTTTCAGGTTCAATTTGGACTGTGTGGTGACCAACAAGGTGAGCCCTAGTCCAGTGGCTATGATTGATGAGTTTTATTTCCCAGTTTGGATGATGTTGATGTTTTTTCTCAGGTTCTTGAGGAATCTCTGACAGTTGAACATAATTTGAGAGGTGGGGGATTTGAAGATAATTTGATTTCAATCAAGGTGGTTTGAGTGATTTGTGGCAAAAGTGAAAGAAATTTGGGCAGAGGCATTGTTTGATGAGTTATGTCTGGAAGAGGGAAATGGCAAGGCAGTCTTATTTGCTCTCAGGTGAGGAAGCAGGCATTAACATTGGTCCTTTGCTTGGTTGGCATGGGGGTTATGCAATTTTGCCTTTCATTGGAGAGCCTCTTGTTGCATGATCATTGTTGAAGGTTGCAAACCAGATGCTACCTTATGCTAGACTTGATTGAGATGATATAAGACAATTCTGCCTTCAATTTTCCTTTTTCCAAGAGAGTGGGTGATTTTTGTCTTTAAGTGTTCAAGGTGAGAAGGAAATTTTTACAGAAGAAGATATTCAATGATTTTTTCCATTTTAATTCCAATTTTGGATATTTTCAGGAGACATTCCTTGGATTTGGTGACAAATTTCCCAATTTACTTGGTTTTGAATTGGAGATTAAAGAAATTAAACAAATAAAATGATTTATGAGCCATTTTAGATTATGCCATGAATGTCTTTATCAATTTCCAGAACTTTGTACCATTGGATAGGTGGTGTTCTTTCACACAGTCTACATAGGTTTTGTTTTCTATTTTTTCCAAAATTTATCCTACAATTTCTATTTTTATTTAAGATGATAATTTATCTGGTTCTGTAAAGTTGAGGCGGTGAGAAATACCCTTGAGGGATAATATTGTGAGTATTTTTGATTTCCATGGAGAGAATTTTGAATTTTTAAGATTTGGAATGGAGTTTTTTAAGTTTTTCAAAAGAGATGATTTTGAATCTGCTGGTCCAGGAGCTCCCATGGTTCCTGGTGAGCTTTATTGGAGTAACTTTGTGGATTTTAACCATCAATGCTTGATTTCAACCTAATTTAAAGTAAGACCAGTAGACAAGAAGAAATGAAATTAGAACAAGAGTGATTAAAAGAGCTTAGAAGTGAGAAATAGACTGAGGGATGGGATCATAACTCAATGAGAACTTAGAGTGTGATTTTATTCAATATGAATGAAATTAAGGACATGGGAAAGCTGAATGAAATTAAGGTTAGATTAATGAGCAACAATGACACAAGGAAAATAATTTTGTCAGCCTGCTACTTAGCACAGAGCAACCTGACAAAGCAACAACAATAATAATATTAACAAAATTAAAAGGAACAAAGATAAATGAATAAATAAAATTATTATAAAATGAAGGAGTAGGAAATCCATAGATATTATTGCAGAAATGGATTCCCCACCCAAAATAAGGTAGGGTCACTCACTGACCCCACCCTTGAATTCTTACTCCTTATATTTTTTAATTAATTTAATACAAAATGGTAAATGACCACGGCACCAGTATGGCACCTTTTAGCCATTTTAATATTTCACATGATATGTCATGTATAGGTTTCACACCTAAATTTCAGTCAAAATCCAGGTGTTGTGTGTAGTTTAGCAGTTACACGGGAAATTGTGTTTTGTCACAATTCCCGCACGCAGCCCCGCGTCCCTACAGCGTTGGACTCCTGCGTACGCCAACTCCCGCACGCAGCCCTGCGTCCCTACAGCGCTGAACTCCCGCGCAACTGAATTCCCGCGCAGGTAATCCTGTGACCTAGTCCAGCGCGCAGCGGTACAGTCCCCCGCGCGCATTTGAATGGACTGATCCCCGCGCCTCCTATGACATCCAGGTACCGCTCAGAGAAGCTACAATATAGTAGGATCTACACTACATATGTAAAGCCACCACACGAGCATAGATTATGGTTCAAAAACCTTAAAAATCAATTAAAATTAGTTAGTAACTAATTTTTAGTATTTTTTATTAATTAAATAAAGATCCAGACTCACCACGAAATAAGTTGATCAGAACCTTCAAAGACCACAAAACTACATAAGGAGTGGTCGTAAAAATTATTAAAAATTACATACAGGATCAGTAGAGGATGGAGAATCAATAAACATCCACGTCTGCTCACTTTGGACCAGTACTTACTGTACAAATTGAGGATCAGTGCAGGATCAGCAAAATGACTAATCTATTGATTAACAGATCCTGCAGCTAAAAAGGAGCTGTTCCTTGACAGATCTAAAGCCAGCAGGCTAACAGCACCTTGAGGACGTGCCAATCTTGCCCTGATTGCCCCCCTAGCCTCAGCCCATGGCTAGTACTCCTTCTAGAGGTCCTCAAGCACCCAAAAAGAATATTTAAACAGGCTCTTTTTGCCCTTCTGTTTCCAAGAAGTTAATCAGTTATCAGGAATTATTTATTATCAATCAGACACGGTGTCATTGTTAATCAAGTGCTTATATGAAGATAAGCAAGTGATTTATGACTTAGTCTGTAGTAGTATTATTTACCTTTATTAACCAATCAACCATTGAAGTTTAGTCAAGCAATCAACCCCATCTGCTCTGAAACCCTTCCAATTATTCCAGGATTTTCGTGGTCAAGTGCTCAGAGTGAGTGTTTCCCTTCCTGTCTAGGCCACTTGTGCTGTTAAGCCTGGCCATTAGTGGAATAAGTCCTTTCTAAGGCGCCCATATTTATTCCAAGGTTCTTAAACTGCCTAAGGAGGCCCCTTGAAGAGAGGTTGCTAGTCTGTAAAGATCCCCAGTAGTATAATACTGTGGCCCCTCTTTTTATATTATATTTAAAATATTTATAACCAAACCAAATAAACCTTGCACTTGCTCTTACCATACCATTATTGGAGCTTTAAAGTGTTTATTCTTTGGAATATTATTGCTCCAAGTTCTTTATTCACTCTCTGTAGCTAAAGGACTGCAAGGTTCCTGGTATCAGAGAGCTGACAACTGGGGGTCTGGCCGGGAAATATCCTCAATAATTAATTGTTTAATTAATTATCTCCTGGACCAGTTATTTATATAAAAAAAAATTATATATATAAGTAGAAATACTTATTATTTATCTTGATCTTTTGATTTGTCCAGTGGATTTAAAAACCAACGGAGAATTGATCAATTATTATTTAAATCTTCTTAAACAGAAAAAAGAAGAAAAATTACGTAACTTTGTGCCTGTTGTTATAACTCCTGAACAGAAACAAGAGAGACTTCTTTATTATAGACAACAAATCTTAAAAGAAAAGGAACAAGAGTTAGAAAGAATTATCAATTTTAACTCCTTGTTAAGACAGCACAAAGAGTGAAAAACCTATCAAAGAAAGCTTTCTGCTTTTAAGAGACGGTATCCAAATTATAAAAGTGAGCTTTGATCTCCTTTTTATTTTTTTTATAAAAAAAAAAAATCACAAAAACTCGAAAATTATAATAAAAATTATTATAAAATAAATAAATATATAACTTATATTTTTTTATTATTTTATCCTTTCTAGTGGACTTTGTCTTTGGTGATCTTATTGACCAAGACCTCTTAGAGGACGTCCCAGACTGTGGACCCTTGGATTTGTCCCAAGATTTGATTGGAACCCACTCAGATCCCGTTGGAATACCCTCCAAGGACGGTCCTGACCCCAACAAGGACTTAGTGCCTTTAAACCTTCATATAAGTAAGAAATATATTTTTTTTTATAAAAAAATTACTCGAAAAAAATTATTTTTTTTACAAAGTTTCGACAAAAACTTATATAATCTTTAAAAATGCATCAAAACAGACGCAACACCCGCGCCAGTGGACGCGCCCTGTCATATGGATCTTTGCCCGGAGGAACCCATGTGCGCAAGGATGCCAGTCGCGAACGCAATGCGGATTAAGCCAGTGATTGCTCCGATCCGAGCGACCGTGACAACGACCGCGGCCGCCAACTCGACCAACTCACCGTTGGAGAGCCGTCCCTTGTTGAACGTGAAATCCCAGGAGGATACCGTTCCACCTACGCCACCCCAGCCGGACTCCTCCAAGGAGGACAAAATAAAGGTATTGGTGAAAGAACACGTGGGTCATTGGGAACTGTTCAAACAGGCTCAGACCCAGGAAGACCAGCAGGGTATGAGAAAAGGCATATCTTTGGCAAAGAAGACTCAAATAACTCTCCAAAAATTTATTCCCAAGAGAGAAGTAGAAGGTTACGTGAAGAATTGGAATCCTTGGGACCAATTAGTTTCCTTAAGAGGAAACAACAACAACAGGAAGAAGAGATCTCTAGCCCATCAGAAATTAAAGAGTCCCAAAGAGTGGGACAATATAATATCTTTGGCAAGAAAATGGAAGAAAGTGTACCACAATTAGACGTAGAAACTTTCAACTTGTTTTCCATAAATGTTACTCATAACTTTGATATCATTGGCAAATGTTTTGATAAAGTATATGAGCAATTGGATAAAGTAAATACCAATTTTGGTAAAGTCATGCAATCCCAATCCAACTTGATCAAAATCAATGAGTTAGAAGTAAAACAAATAAGAGACAGCATTAGTTTGAGTAAAGGAGAACTAATGAATTACCTAGAAAACAATACTTCAGCTATCCAAGAAGAAATTCTTCTATCTATTGAACAAATCAAAGAAGGTATTAATAAAACAGACCACACTTCACCTACTCATATTATTAATAAAATTGATTCATTAAGTAACAAACTTGACCTGGAATTAGGTATGATTAAGAATGATCTCAGAGATCTAAAGATAAACTTATCTCAACCCATTGCAGATTCTGATGAAATCAGACCTTCCAGGTACCACAGTACGCCCCAACTACCTTCTAGACCAAGACTAACAAGGCATGAATCTTTCAGACCTAGTCCCACTCCTGAAGTAGAACAAGCATTAAAATTACTTCCCCCTATCACTGAGTGGCCTAAATTCTCCGGAGAAGGAGAATACAATCATGTCAGTTTTATTAAGTTTATTGACTATACTCTGGCCTCTTATGAACTTCCTGATAACATAGCCGTAGTAAGACTAACTAGACTGTTTGAAGGAGTAGCCCTTGACTGGTTCATCAATAAGAGAGAAGAGGTAGGATCTTTGTCATGGAATTCATGGAAAGATTTGATTAAGGAACAATTTGGTACCAGAATTTGGAAAAGAAAAATGATGAAGACTTTCGAAACTTCCTTGTTTGATCCATCTAAGGACAAACCTCACAAATGGTGCCTTGACCAGAAGAGAAGACTAGACTGCTTCTACCCAAATGCTGATAAAGAAGAAGTCAATGAAAGACTCCTCAACCTATGTCCAGGACAACTTAACCATAGCGTAAGATGCAGAATGCCCATGAACTCTGACCTTTCCACTCTCATAGGAGTATTAGAAGAAACTATTGACATGAATGGCTTAGACAAAAAGCTTAATAAACCCAGAGAACCAACTACTAGGAATAAGGAAGATTATAATAACAAGAATAAAGAACTTCTACCTAACAACTCAGAAGCCAAGAATACTTTGGTGACCAAAGAAAAGACATGTTGGAATTGCAACCAAACAGGGCATGTAAGACCTGACTGTCCTTTACCCAGGAGAAAGATTAATCCTATTGAAGGAGAAGAGGATAACACTAATCCTGACCCCCAACTAGATGACACTGATGGTTCCATCTCTGAATGTGACCTAATTATCACTAATCCCATTAATGTCATCAAAGGTAACATAGAATCTTCCCTAGATATTAACCCTGTTAATGAAGATAGCAATTTGCCTCAAAAATGGACACCCAACATGAAAATCCAACATGTTTCTGAAGCTAAGACCTTAACCCTCAAACCTTCTATTGGAAAAGGGTACACCGGTGGTAAAACTTGTTATGCCACTGGCTTGATACAAGGTTCCCCCGTAAAATTACTTCTAGACAGTGGAGCCTTCTGCTCTTGTGTTGGAACTGACTACTTAGATAAACAGGATTCCAACTGGAAGAAAAACTTACTACCTGTACCTCGAGCTAAGTTCAGCAGCTGTAACTCACCTCTCAATGCTATTGGAGTATGGCCAACAGAAATCATACTCCCCCACTCTAAAGGATCAATCAAGATAAAGATTGAATTTGTAGTACTTCAAAATGGAGTATGTGATTATTTTATTATAGGAAATGATTCTCTTTGCCTGTACGGGATAGATGTCTTCCAGAGTAAAGGGAGATATTTCACTATAGGAGGAGATTGGAACAAGAAGTTCCAAATATGCCATATCAATGCTAAAGCTACTGATTCCACTTATGAGAGACACTTAGAAACTTTTAACCAGGAATAATTTTCCCAAGCTGCCTTGAATTCCCAGCTTAGTGAAAACCAGAAAAGAGATATTCTCCAAGCATGCTTTGAGAACCAGAATGCTTTTTGCACTAAAGACCATCCCATTGGTAATATTAAAGGTCATGATATGGTCTTAACTTTGACTATTAAGCCTCCTTACCCGCCTAACCTCAGGAGACCAGCTTACCCTTCTAGTCCAAAATCTAGGACTGCTCTAGAAAGCCACATCCAAGAACTAGTGGACTTACAAGTCTTACGGAAAGTAGGGCATAATGAGCAAGTAGACGTAACTACCCCCGTGATAATAGCCTGGCACAATGATAAGTCTAGGATGGTTGGAGACTTTAGAATGCTCAACAACTACACCCAAGCTGACTATTATCCTATCCCAAGGATTGACCATGCTCTACATAATCTTTCTAAAGCTAAGTTCATTACTACTATGGACATGTTGAAAGGCTTTCACCAAATACCTATCAGTCCGGATAGTAGGAAATTTATGAGAATTATATGTCATTTAGGCATATATGAGTATCTCAGAATGCCATTTGGTATTAAAAATGCTCCTTCCCACTTCCAAAGAATGATGGATACAGTCTTAGGAATGTTCATCAGAGAAGGTTGGATGATGGTATACATAGATGATGTTATCATTTATTCAGACAATTGGGATACTCACATGGATAAAGTAAGGCTAGTGCTTAAAACAATTGCCACAGTAGGATTAAAAGTATCTATGAAAAAGTGCAACTTTGGATACAGAGAACTCAAAGCTCTAGGACACATTGTTTCTGGACTAACTTTAACTGCTGACCAAAGTAAGATAGCCGCAGTAATGAACAGACCTATGCCCCAGAACAAAACGGAACTCTTATCCTTTATAAGCTTCTGCAGCTATTACAGGAAGTACATACCTAAATTTGCTAACCTCACCAAGTGTTTATATGAGATCTGCAACAACAACACTTTGTTCGAAATGACTCATGAAAGATTGAAGAATTATGAGGAACTCAAAGTAGCTATGACTACTGCCCCAGTGTTGATACAACCAGATTATTCTAAACCTTTCAAACTTTACATAGATGCTAGCATGGAAGGATTAGGAGCTGCATTACACCAAGAAGTAATAGAAGAAGATAAACCAGTAGAGAAACCTATACTCTTCATATCTAGACAAGTCAAAGATACTGAAAAGAGATATGGTGCCAGCCAAATGGAATGCCTTGCTCTAGTATGGGCATTAGAAAAACTCCACTATTATTTGGAAGGTACAAATTTCGTGGTGATCACTGATTGCAATGCTGTTAGAACTCTCATGAACATGAAAACTCCTAGCAGGCATATGTTAAGATGGCAGATAGCCATACAACAGTACAGAGGTCAGATGACAATAGTCCACCAAGCTGGAGTTAAACATCAGAATGCTGACAGTCTTAGCAGAAATGCTCTACCAAATGATACTAGCAACCCTGCTCATGACCCAGAAGATCATGATATATTTCCTATACTAAACATTAACCTATTTAATCTTGAAGCCCCCATCATAGGAATTCACATATGTGAACTAGATGAATCACTGTTCAGCTCCATCAGAGAAGCATACAAATCTGGCATGAAGACTTTGATTGACATCATAGAAAGTACTTCACCTCCATCTGAACTCATAAACAGTTTACCTGAACCCCTACTGAAGTCCTATAAAGAAGGAAGATTCACACTGTGGGATGGGATAGTATATTACCGGCATAAACACTCTAGTGTTATAGTCTTGACCAAAGCAGAACATATCAAACTTGTTTTAGCTGAATGTCATGATAATTGCTCTTCGGGTCACCTGTCTATTGATAGAACCCTAGATAAAGTAAAACAGACTGCCTGGTGGATCAACTGGAGAGACTCCACTATCAAGTATGTTTCAAGCTGTGAAATCTGTCAGAAATCCAACAGGACCACTGGGAAAAGGTTTGGACTACTCCAAAGGATAGCTGAGCCCAGGAAAAGATGGGAAGTTATCAACATGGACTTCGTAACAGGACTGCCCCCTGGTGGAGCTTACTCTTACAACTCAGTCCTGGTTATTGTAGAAAGATTTTCTAAGAAAGCCAAGTTTCTACCTAACCATAAGGAAGACACAGCTATGGAAGTAGCCTTACTCTTCTGGAACAGACTAATTGCTGATGTAGGAATTCCTAAGATTATTATCAGTGATAGAGACCCCAAATTCACGTCTGAATTCTGGAGAAACCACCATGATATGTTAGGAACTACCTTAGCCTTTTCTACAGCTTATCACCCTCAGACAGATGGATTAGCTGAAAGAATGATCCAGACTCTAGAGGATATGCTCAAAAGGTTCTGTTGCTTTGGGATGGAGTACAAAAATACAGACGGATATTGCCATGACTGGGTTAGCCTTTTACCTGCACTAGAAATGGCCTATAACAGTAGTAAACACTCTACTACCAAAGAAGCTCCTTACATACTGGAAAGAGGATGGATCCCCAAATTGCCCAAAGATAACCTCAATCAGGAGTTGACTAATATCCATCCAACATCACTGGACTTCAAAAACATGATAGATATGGCAAACAAGCACGCTGCTAAGTGTGTACAAGATGCCGTTGAATACAGCCAACAGAGGTGGGATAAAACTCACAAAGAACCTGATTTCAGAATAGGAGATCAAGTTCTAATTTCAACCGCCAATTTCAATAACTTGGCTGGAAACAGAAAACTCAGACCAGCCTTTGTTGGGCCTTTCACTATCAAGAAACTCCATGGGAAAAATGCCGTAGAAGTCATCCTCAGTAATGAACTCTCTAGGAAACACCCAGTCTTCCCAGTTAGCCTTGTCAAACACTACCATCCCAGAGAAGGAGAAAAGACCCCTTCACTTAAAATACCAGTCTTAGATGAGCCTGAGAAGGACAAAGGAAAAGTTAGTAAAATCCTTAAAGATAAAAAAGAAAGGATCCAAGGAAAAGATGTTAGACTTTACTTAGTCAGATACAAAGGAGAATCAGCTGATAAAGATGAATGGCTACCTGAAAACAACATTCCAGATGGACCTATACACCTGAGAAACTACAGAGCCAGTAAAAGACACTGAGCCCCAAAAATTTTTTCAGATATAGTCATATCTTGGAGTGGGGGAATGTCAGCCTGCTACTTAGCACAGAGCAACCTGACAAAGCAACAACAATAATAATATTAACAAAATTAAAAGGAACAAAGATAAATGAATAAATAAAATTATTATAAAATGAAGGAGTAGGAAATCCATAGATATTATTGCAGAAATGGATTCCCCACCCAAAATAAGGTAGGGTCACTCACTGACCCCACCCTTGAATTCTTACTCCTTATATTTTTTAATTAATTTAATACAAAATGGTAAATGACCACGGCACCAGTATGGCACCTTTTAGCCATTTTAATATTTCACATGATATGTCATGTATAGGTTTCACACCTAAATTTCAGTTGAAATCCAGGTGTTGTGTGTAGTTTAGCAGTTACACGGGAAATTGTGTTTTGTCACAATTCCCGCACGCAGCCCCGCGTCCCTACAGCGTTGGACTCCCGCGTACGCCAACTCCTGCACGCAGCCCCGCGTCCCTACAGCGCTGAACTCCCGCGCAACTGAATTCCCGCGCAGGTAATCCTGTGACCTAGTCCAGCGCGCAGCGGTACAGTCCCCCGCGCGCATCTGAGCAGCGGATCAGTCCCCGCGCGCATTTGAATGGACTGATCCCCGCGCCTCCTATGACATCCAGGTACCGCTCAGAGAAGCTACAATATAGTAGGATCTACACTACATATGTAAAGCCACCACACGAGCATAGATTATGGTTCAAAAACCTCAAAAATCAATTAAAATTAGTTAGTAACTAATTTTTAGTATTTTTTATTAATTAAATAAAGATCCAGACTCACCACGAAATAAGTTGATCAGAACCTTCAAAGACCACAAAACTACATAAGGAGTGGTCGTAAAAATTATTAAAAATTACATACAGGATCAGTAGAGGATGGAGAATCAATAAACATCCACGTCTGCTCACTTTGGACCAGTACTTACTGTACAAATTGAGGATCAGTGCAGGATCAGCAAAATGACTAATCTATTGATTAACAGATCCTGCAGCTAAAAAGGAGCTGTTCCTTGACAGATCTAAAGCCAGCAGGCTAACAGCACCTTGAGGACGTGCCAATCTTGCCCTGATTGCCCCCCTAGCCTCAGCCCATGGCTAGTACTCCTTCTAGAGGTCCTCAAGCACCCAAAAAGAATATTTAAACAGGCTCTTTTTGCCCTTCTGTTTCCAAGAAGTTAATCAGTTATCAGGAATTATTTATTATCAATCAGACACGGTGTCATTGTTAATCAAGTGCTTATATGAAGATAAGCAAGTGATTTATGACTTAGTCTGTAGTAGTATTATTTACCTTTATTAACCAATCAACCATTGAAGTTTAGTCAAGCAATCAACCCCATCTGCTCTGAAACCCTTCCAATTATTCCAGGATTTTCGTGGTCAAGTGCTCAGAGTGAGTGTTTCCCTTCCTGTCTAGGCCACTTGTGCTGTTAAGCCTGGCCATTAGTGGAATAAGTCCTTTCTAAGGCGCCCATATTTATTCCAAGGTTCTTAAACTGCCTAAGGAGGCCCCTTGAAGAGAGGTTGCTAGTCTGTAAAGATCCCCAGTAGTATAATACTGTGGCCCCTCTTTTTATATTATATTTAAAATATTTATAACCAAACCAAATAAACCTTGCACTTGCTCTTACCATACCATTATTGGAGCTTTAAAGTGTTTATTCTTTGGGATATTATTGCTCCAAGTTCTTTATTCACTCTCTGTAGCTAAAGGACTGCAAGGTTCCTGGTATCAGAGAGCTGACAAATTTGGAACATCTCACAACTAGAAAACTTGAGATGAAAACTGATCAATCCTGGGGTGAGTTGAGGAATTGGAATTTAAGGAAAACAGGGATTGTGGAAGAGATGATGTTGTGAGATCTGTGAATGGATTGAATTTAGGAGTTAGGTTGAGTAAAACATTTGTTAGCAGAAGGTTGGATGGAGCAATAGGAAGACTGGAGGAAGCAATGGGTGAAGGAAGTGAATGTGGATGGAGTGATGATTGGGGGAGGGATAATCAAGTGGTGATGGTTAGGTGGATTGTTGATTTGTGATTTTGGAGAAGATGTTGGGAGAGGTTGAGGTGTATGAATCAGTGGGTTGCTCCGGGGAAGTTGGGGATCAGAAGAGTCATGTTGCATGGGAAATGGCTTGGAGACTGTTTGAAGATTTGGAGTAGCCTCACTAGGACCCAGATTGGTAATCTCTACTGTAGTAAGCAGGTTTCTCCCAGTGGTATCCACTCCAAAATTGGTTGGAGTAAGGCCAAAACCAACCAAGCCAAGCAATTCAACCCTTGCTGGACCAATGGTCATACTCAATTGCATGCTCAGAAAAGTGGGTGAGTTTGAGAAAAAGACTCATTTGCAGTACTGAAAAATGGCTCAGGTGGAAAAAACTTTAACAATTAATTGGTTTTCTATGGTCTTCATTTCACCAAATATTTTATTTATTTTCAAAAAAGGAGGAAGATTTTGAAACAAATCAATTTGAAAATTGAGTGGAAAAAAGCAATAAATTCATTAAAAAAGCTGATCATTCACTTGCTGATGAGTCACATGGACCATCAGAGTAAGAATAGTCAGAATTGAAGTAGAGCTGCTCAAAAATACTTGCAGTGATCAGATTACCAGTTTTTTTAAAATTGATTGGATTTGATCACTGGAGGTCACAAGGACCTGATATTGACAAAGATGAGATTTGAAAATGGAGAAACAAATCTTGATAGGGTTCAACTCAGGAAAGTAAGGGGGAAGGTAAATGAATTTGATACCCACTTCATAAAAAACTCTATTGATCCTGCTGCCTTTGTGAATCTTGGCATTATTTCAGACAAAAATTCTGTTGACTTTTGGATACCAATTCATCCTGGGAACCTGCAATAAACAACAATTGCAATCAGAGGGCCAATCTTGATAACAAAAAATAAATGGAAGATCAATATATCACCTAACAGATTCCATTTAAGAAAATTTTCAAGGTCTTTGTAACTTACAGTGTCTTCAAAGACATTAGCTTCTATCATCCCATACACATAGATTTCAGGTATCAAGCTTCACCTAATGGGTTTATTTTTATGTTGGTAATTGTGTGCTGGTTTCCCCTTGGAAGATAAATCATGGTTCCAAAGAAAGTCCCTAATGAAAATCACATTTTCATCTGATTTGAGGAATTCAAAGTGACCCATGAGCTGGAGAAAGCAATTGGACAGAAGAGGAACATTAGAATGTACCAGTGAACACCAGAAACTCCACTGGGATTGAGGAAATTCTTTCTAAGTATTCATATTTTGCTACCAGATCCTTATGAATATTGACTGTGGTGGCTTTCTTCAGGGTGACACCTAATAAATCCTTGAGGAATTCATGAATTATTTAAACAGAAGCCATGCTTCCACTGCTATCATATGCCTGTTCTCTCATCTCATCTAGAAACAAACTTGGCTTGCTTTGTACTGAGGAGTATATGATTATCTTATCCTTGTTGGTAAGTTGTTCCATTTTTCCAAGTTTTTCATACTCATCTGGGTGTCAGATGACACGGCATGTTGTATGAAAAAGTTTGATCCATTTGTGGAAGGATTGGCGGGAGATATTTTCACCCAAAGCAGTGCAGATGAAGTCATCTTGAAGAGCCATCCGGACTGCCAATACCTTCACACCTGGGTTACACTGACAGAAAACCATTCTTTTAGTTGGACTTGGCTGCTTTTCTGGTCTCCTTCCCAGCCAAAAACTCCAAACCTGGTCAGTTTTATCATAATCAGATTGTCATAAAAGAATGGAGCTAATGACTGACCAAACAAAAAGATCACTGATAAGGTGATAAGGGAACGCAATTGTTGAAGATGAAAGATTTCAGATGGTCTATGGAATGGTGGATCCAATTGGAGGTCAAACAAAATGGAGAGATAAATCCAATTGGAGGTGGGAAAAAAGGGGGAGGTTGATCAAATAGGAGCTAGATTTTTTTTTTCCAGATCCTGACCATCAAAGGTGGGAGGGAAGTTGGGCAAAAATCATGGCCCAAAACCCTGGGGAAAAAAATGGGGCAAAATGAGTTGAACCAAAAAAAAAATTGAAATTTTGGCGCAGTGTCCAAGCTGACAAATAAATACAGTATTTAGAGCATCCACAATTGTTGTGGGTAACTTTTTGGTAGGTAAGCCCTTGTTAGCCAAAAAAAATTGTAAGCAAGGCCCTTTACAGAGCGCACCCTCCAATTGCGCTCAGCAAAGTGTCTTGCCACCTACCTAAAGAGCCGGGTTGTCCAGCTGTGCACAATCCAAGCTCCATGTCATCAACTTATCATCAACTCTAACATCCAACAATTTGCAGCAAAATTCCACCTTCTCCAACATCAAACACCATGATTATCCCAACCCTCTTCAAGTACTTCCCCATCCACATCCAACCATCATTCAGCCATTGAAAACAGATGCTTGAAGTTGGGATCAAGCTCCACAAAGCCAATCTGCAAGCAAAAAGAAAACACCAACAAGCTAGAATTGAGCGTCAAAGGGTGGAAGGCCATCTAAACCTAATGAAAGATTATTTTGACTGACAGCCAATCAAGTGAGTTATATGGGTGGGGGAAGGGGATGATTTCTAATCAAGGGAGGGATACGGGAGGGAGGGATATGAGAGGGGGGACAGGGATGGTAGATGGGATATGGGACAGGGGAAGGGGATGGTAGATGGGATGGAGGGTAGGACAATGGGGAGTGGGTGTACAAAGGGGAAGGAAGAAAAAACGGGGATATCAAAATGTACATACTTTCTATCCCATGTAAATCCTATCAAAGGTTGCGTAAATCCCACCAAAGGTCCCCCTTAGCCATCTCCATAACTTTTTATAACTTTGTCAATTTGGGGTTGGAGTTATGGAGCTTGCTTGTAAGCAAGGGTCTATTTTGCCATGGCTGGGGACCCCACTTGGTATATTTACATATCAAGCGGGGTTAACAAGCACAATTGCAGATTCTCTTACTTCATTCAAATTTTGAAATCAAACCACATCCAAACCCCAGGTATGTGCATACGTATGTATGTATTTATGTACTACCTTCAAAATTATTTGAAAAAGTTGCCAAATTTTGGGGGGTAATAAGTAACTTAGAGCATCCTCAATTGTTGGAGAGCACGGCTTGTTAGGTAGCAACTTGCTAGCCAAAAAAAATAGCTAGCAAGCAATTTACCGCGTGCTTTTCACAATTGTCCACTCCACAAGGCAGCAGCAGCTAGCTAACAACCCAAACCGCCCAATTGTGTGCTGCGTCAGCGGCTTGCTAGCCAGGTCCCCCCCTTTGTCACAACTTGGCCTTGCAACTAACTCATTGTGGAAACTCATTGTCAAGGAGGGAGGGAGTGGGGGGAGTGGGACATATTGGAGCTGGGGCTTGGGGAAGGGGGATATTGGTGGGGGCAATATCAAAGTTGGGATGGTGGAAGGGACATATGAGGGTGGCGGGGTGGGCGGGGTATTGGCTTATTGGATATGCAAGAGATGTTGAGAGGGGGAGCTGGCAAGCTTGCTAAAATCTGGTAACTTTATGGAAATCAGACCCGACTTATGGAGCTTGCTTGCTAGCGAGCCCTTATTTTTGCACGATTGTGAAAATCGCTCGGTAAACTTAGCTAACGAGGGGGTTTAGCACGAGCTCGAGGCTTGAGCTAAGAAGTTTTCTTCCATCGACACACGATTTATGCCCTAGGAAGATCTCTCACCTTACTAGGGGAGGGGAGGAGGGCTCGGCTGACGTCATTCGTTTCTGACTTTTGGCCCTCTGCCATGGAATATTAAACCAAATGAGTAAATAAATATTTATGGGTTTATTCTGTGGAAGTAATAAAGATTGATGTAAGATTTATGTGCTTGTGCGGGGGGAAATGGTTTTAGGCCGGGTTTTGAATTAATAAATAGTTCTTCGTCGCCAGTTCATCCTTCCTTCCTTCCTTCCTTCCTTCCTTCCTTCCTTCCTTCCTTCCTTCCTTCCTTCCTTCCTTCCTTCCTTCCCTTCCCTTCCATCATCCTCATCCTTCCATCCATCCTTCATCGCTTCATTACCATCCATCCAACCCTAATATCGACGAGGATAATGCCCAATCAACTCGAGATTCATAGTCACTTGAACCTGTGAGTAATCCATCCATCCCAAGCCCCCAACATCTCCCCAGGCCGTTTTTTCTTACTTCTCGATCTCCTCCTATCACCTCCCTCCTCCTTCCCTCACCATCTTCAACTCATCCGATTCTTTCGATCCGCTCATCGTGTTGACATCTTGGTTTATGTTTTCTTCTAGGTACTTATCCGATCAGGCTTATACCATCGTCCCTGGAAATGATAGCAGTGCTCAATCCTTGACGATCCATCGAGCCGACAGGTAGTCATCTCATCCACTCTTCTACCTCAAAATCAGGCAAAAAAAAAAAAAAAAAAAAAAAAAAAAAAACATACCAACACCTCCCATGCCGATCTTGATTTGAAGTTAAACTGCGTCGGGGGGGATATTCTTCTTCTAGTCAGGTTTCTCTATCTCCTCCTGGACCGCCTCGGAAATTCGATCGATCGGTCACCAACCTTGCTGGTGTCTTGGGTATCATTAGATTACTCAAATCGGATTACTTGATTCTCATCCAATCAGCCCGACAGGAAAGTATGAACTGCTCTTATGATCTAACTCACCGTCGGCTTGAAACCCAACTAATCTGATCCCCAGGCGCTCTTTTCTTTGCTGATCTCTTGCATGCATACTTGAAATAATAGGTTACCAACCTGTTCCACTCTGTCGTTTATACACCATCGAAGTTTTCCGTTTATCCGATATCTTTAGAACCGAATCTAAACCTATTGGAAAACTCGGACGAGAGATATCTACTCTCGATCCTCAAATCCCATCTCGATCATGCGATCGGCAGAATGTTTTTCACCTATCATCGTCATGATCATTCGACCGCCCAATCCGATGAAGAACCTTGGAATTTAACCATTACCCTTCAAAGGCAGTCTCTTGGTCACTCAACTCGAGTTTCTGATAATACTATCACTCCCAATCATGTCTCTCCTGATGATCGTGCTCCCTGGAAACGATCTGATGATCGATTCTTTTGGAATAAGCATATTCAGTCCAAGCTGATCGATTTGGCCTGTCAACCCGGTAATCAAGAGGTCAGAGTGCCCGTTTTGCCCGACTATCTCCCGTTCAAACCAAAAAACCAAACATTCGATTTTGTGCGCAGTATAGTCGAATGACTTATGATTCATTCAACTCTTTGTCCTCCAGGCTGGCAGGTTTATATTACCCGTCATCTTCGGATGTCAGTCACATATCTCACAAGTCTGTAAAACTAGGAAGAAACTAATTGATGAATTTGACTGGTTGTTCAACGCCCTCTTGGACTGCACAAATGATTACGCCGATCAAAATCGTTTGTCTATACCGATAACAATGATTAGTCTTGGAATTCAAATCCGCAAAGATCGAAGGCAAACCGTTTACGTTTGGAATCATTTCGAGAAGGTCGAGATATCGAGCCGGGACTCGATACTTTAGTCGAGGCATCAATTCGGACGGAGATGTTTCGAATTTCAACGAGACCGAAATGATCCTGACTACCTCCCCTCCAAATCACCTTCAAACCTCTTCTAATCCCAAATTCATCAAGGCCAGCTTTGTCCAGACTCGCGGAAGTGTTCCTCTATTCTGGACCGAAATAAACAACTTGAGATATCGACCCGATCTGAAAATTATTGATATTCCTGAATCAGTAAGTATTTTTGTCAGCTTTCCTCTAAAATTACCACTTCATGATGTGGCCTCTCCGTTTTGCGACTGCGATATGGGAATGAACCGATTTGGGCAAAATTGATTTGTTAGCTCGAAGCAATGAAAGCCCATTTCGACCAGCAGATTGAAATTTATGGAGATCAATATCTTGTTAACTTGGTCAACTCGAGTGGCTATGAAAGAGCTGTCAAAGATGCTTATGAGAAAGGCGTTAAGAATTTAAACAATCCTAGGTTAGTTATCTGCACCACATGTTTTCTTTGAACTTCGCCATCAGCTGGCATCGTCTATGTTCATGTGAAATCATCAGAAGGCCCCGAAAGGGGAGGGTCCAAGAAATGGATTCTGCTGACTTCATCCCCACTTTTTTCTGTGATAATGATGATCAGAGTGCATTATACATATTTTGATTTTCATCGAGAATGCAAAGGCTTGAGATTTGATAAAGTACAAATTTTAATTGACCAATTAGAGGATAAGTTAATCAAACAAGGATACTTTTTGCAAGAATCAAGCAATTCATCTACCCTTGGTGCCACCAGTAGTCCTCTTAGCACCCAAACATCTGTCGTCAGAACTAATTGCATGGATTGGTCAGCTTTTTCGTCTTATCCTCAGGACCAACAGACTCATAATCGCCAGTGCTTGGCTTCCCGTGCTCTGCTGATTACTTCGGCCGTAACTGATCTTCTCTTTAATACGATTCTAATTCATCCATGGGAATGATGCGCGAACAGTCTCGATCGAACCAATGTTTTGCAATCCGCCTTAGCCAAATGGGTCTTGACTCGGCAATTGAAACAGGCTGGGATTTTGAATGAACAGGAAAGCTTGGATTTATATCCAGATTTTATGTTTTTATTTCGTAATCGTAAGCGTGCAAAAATTCATCCTTGGATGTTCAGTAGCTCCCCAGTAAACCTTATCGATCGACGTGCCCCCCTTTTTTTTGCTTCCGTTCCATCCTTCACTTTGCTTCAGTATGGGCGGATAATGCGGATGCCGTCTCGAGAGCTTACTCAGGAACGCCGGCACTCAAGACTGACTTTACCAGATTGGGGATTCGGACTAAGAAGGGGGCATTGCTCGATGGGGCAAATAGTGCCATGAGATACATCAAAAATAATTTCTTAGACGGCCCTAGGCAAGATTCGTTCGATCTATTTACCGGTGCTTGGGTTTCACCATCCTCCTCTTCTCTTGATCCGGAAGCCAATCATAAGTCCTCTTATCATCTCCAACCGCTCTGCGGCGCTTATGATAACCCGATTCTGCAAGCTGTAAGCATTTGATATCCTTCTAAGTTGGAATGAACTCCTAATCCTCCCGTTGCTTAATTTGCGCGTTGATTTTAATGCTGCTTTCCTTTCTAGATTGTTCTCTTCTTTGTCATATTCTTACTTATCTCCGTTTCCTCGACTTTTACGAAGAGTGAGTGGATTTATTGCCATCATGATTTTGTTTTGTTTGGCGATAAGCAATCTACCATCCTTTGTTTTTCCTGTCATGTACCTGATCGGCTGTGGAGGAAACTGACTTTTCTTTGTTGAAATTAATTGTTCGAACATTTTACATGATAAAACAAAAGAGCGATCATGGTCTTTGACGATATTTTCACTCATAGTTCTAGCTTTGATAACTCGATATATGTTGACTCATGGCATGGAGTTTGTGAATCAACCTAGATTAAAAACATCATCGTCCTATCAAACTCGCGATCGGATCATTAATTACTCCGGACCCACGTCGAGATGTTTTGAGTCATCCAGGCACGGTAGAGCGAAGATCGATTTCGGATTGATTGAACAAGTCCTGGCCCGTGTCTTAGACAGCAAGCATCTTTCCTACCCTCGTCAAATTGCCATCAACTCTGGTTTCCATCCTGGTGGTTCTTCCACTGCGAATTCCAACATGATCTCCGGCTCGCTGCAGAGTACATCTAATCTTGGTGATGATGATAAAAAAAGGAAGGACTAGATGGTGATCGTACAATCTCAATTTACTTACTCGAGTTGACGATGATGCGGTGTAAATTAAATTCCTTCTCACTTTCCCCGAGGATTAATTTTGAAATTCTTCTGGATGCCTGTCTCCCTTCCCTATCTTATCATTATCGGTCGATTTTACTTGTTCTTAAGATGTTTTATAGACTTTAGCATGGTTTCATTTATCAGCAATTAGGATCAGATGTGCGATTTTGAGATTCAAAAACCTATGCACATCCATGAGCGTGAGCGTGCTAAATTCACGCCTTCAACATTACTAAATCTATGCCCTCCTTCAAAGAAAGGTGTCATTATATTAATGTTTTTACTAAATTCATGCCTTCTGAAGTGTTTGCCCACCCCAGCAAGGTGTGCAAACCTTAAAAAGACATGTGACCTTTTTAAGGTTTAAAGGAGTGTCTTGCCTAGGAGAACACACCTTTCAAGGATGTGTTGGCCCCCCCAAGGCCTGTAAACATTACTTGAGCCCTTGGGGCTAAATTAAGGCCTCCAGCTCCCCTGTGGGGTCGGTCCGGGGTAGAACCTTTTGGAGAACTCAATGATGGACACCAATTTCATTGATGGGCTATGTAAAAATGCAATAAATATTAATTTTTTTGCAAGGAATTCAAATCTGACCTCACATTTGAAAAAAAAAAAACTGTTATGTTTTGAGCCTCTTCCTCTAGTCCCCTCACCACCTCTT
Organism: Puccinia polysora; assembly: GCA_025617555.3. Lineage (NCBI taxonomy): Eukaryota > Fungi > Basidiomycota > Pucciniomycetes > Pucciniales > Pucciniaceae > Puccinia > Puccinia polysora. The sequence continues at coordinate 31,736,972 of CM062629.1, forward strand.
TTCAGTGCCCTTACTTAGTTAGTTATCAACATGCATGATTAAGATACTTATAGCCTACCTTGAACAACTTATCCATATTATTGCATGTTTGTGATACCTTTAGATGTCACAATCACCCTACCTTGTCCTGATACTTGTTGTTGTCTAGGCCATCTTATTACTTTATGTCTGGTACTTGTAGTCTGCCAGCCACTTTATCTTATATATTTCACAGGCTCCTGATACACAAATGTCACTACTTTTAGCCTATTTGATCCCCATTTTAAACCTCCTACTCTTGACCATTTCATCCTGTCTTATCTCATTGGATATTCTTCCTTGTTCAAAGGCCCAAATTTTGGTTCTCTAGTTGTCTATAAATACTCTTTCTTTTATGATCTCTTGAATGAAAATCATCAGATTCTCCCCCTTCTCATCCAGGCCCACTCACTGAAGCCCTTCTGGACCCCCTAAGTTGAATTGTAATCCCTTCTGTCATCCGCCTCTCCTTGCCATATCCTCCTTGATCATCCTGTCAAGCCTCCATTCCAACGGTTTATGAGCCCAGCCAGTTCTCCTAGAGAATTTTTGTCAGTTCTCATTAACTAGGGTCTTTCCTTTCACTTGTAACCCTTACTTCATCAGTTGGATTATGGCTCTTTGCTCCTTAAATCTATTTGTGCCAACTCAACCAATTTTTGCCTCATTCCTCAACCCATCTTTCTCTTGCATCAATCCCAACTGCTTGCTCCTTGGTTCCCATTCCTAATCTGCAATGCTTGCCACCATGGCTGCAACTTGCAATATCTCTTCCCAGATGCAACATTGCTTGCAATCCTATCACCTTCTTGAAAACCTGTGACCTTGTTTGCACACCTATTGCCTTTACTCCATCCTTGTTTGCAACCTCAATAACCCTCTTGCCATATAATAATGATGATAATGTTGGTCAAGATAGGCTATAAGTATCTTAATCATGCATTTTGATAACCAACTAAGGGCGCTGAAAAGAGGTGGTGAGCATACAAGATGGAGGAGCTCAAAACACAACAAAAACTTCATCCAATTCAAAAAAAAAAATGAAACTTTATTTTTTTTTACATAAAATGGAATATATCTGGTGGAATATAAATAACTTTGTACAAAACAGAAAACAATGTAGAAGAATGCTACATAAAACTACTTGATGAGGGGAATTAAATATTTTTTTCCAAATTTTTCAACAAAAGTAACATTGATCATAGAAATAATTATAAAAAAAATGAACAACATCTCTGTGAAGAAAATTGAAGATCTGTGATGGAATGTAAATACCTTTCTACCAATCATGAAAAAACAAGAAGGGAAATAGTACATACATCTATTTTTAAGGAGAATTCAAATAAATTGAAATACTTCAAAAAATGTTACACCAAGTAGAAAAATAATAACATCAAAGATATAAAAAAAATTGATGTCTTTGAATCAGAATTGAAATTTCCAGTGAGATGTAGATACCTTGTACCAAACATGAGAAGAATTAGGAAAATGCTAAATCTACCTATGGTATGAAAAAAAATTTCAAATTTTTTTAAACATTCCAACAAATGTTTCATTGAGTAACATAATGAGAAGAATAAAATCAGAAATTGATTCATTTGAATAAAGAGTATCATTTCTGATGGAATGTAAATACATATCTACCATATATAATAAAATATAAACCAAATTTCAACATCAACCTATTTAATTAGAAGGATCCAAACATCATTCAAAGTTACAAAAAAAATCCATCAAGTGTAGGAGTAATCAAAGAATAATCAACACTTGATTTCTTTGATTAAAAAGGAATCAATATCTCTTAATTTTTCTGTTGATTGAAAATTTCCTTGTTGAAGTTGTTCAAAATATTTGGAATCCTATCCAAAGGAACATATTCTGAGCATGTTTTGATAATTTTCTGAATTTGGTAAAAATTGATCTATATTTAATCATAATTATCAAAATTTATTCAAAGGTATGAATGTTTGATCTTTTCTTTGTTTTTCCTGAAATTTGATAGGTTTTTTCCTTAGAAATTTTTAGAAAATCTCAATTCTTCCCATTGAATTTGATTTTTGAGTTTTTTTTTTTAAAAAAAAAAATTATGAAAGATAGTATTTACTTTCCTTTGAAAGTTTTTCATTCTTATTTGGAGAAATAAATTTTTTGTATTTCTTTGATGATTATTGCGCTTGATTGAGTCTCTTTTTTAATTTCAAATGATATTTGAATTCCTATAGCACAATGGTTTGTGGTGGCATTCTTGTGTATTTCTTTATGTTGGGTAAAAAGATATTCACAAACCATTGGAAATAAAAAAAAATTAAAAGAAATAAGTTCTTGATTTTTTTTTCTTATTATTATTTTACTCAATGAATTATTTGTTGGCATATTTCAAAAAAATCTGGACTCTCCTCATAATATACATTTATTCAGCATTTTTATGTCTTTTTATAATTTTTTATAAGGTATTTAAAGTTCACTGTTAATTTCAAATCTTATTAAAAGGAATCAATTTTTTATATTTGATTTTTTTATGTTTCTAATTTTTGAAACATTTCTTGAAGTATTTCAACACATTTGACTTCCATTTATGAAATATATATATGAAATATTTTTCTATTTATTTATTTTTATTATTGGTACCAAGTCATTTCAATTCCATCACAAATTTCAAATTTTCTTCAAAGAAATGTTTTTCACATTTTTTATAATTATTTCTGCAAGTTATTTTATTTCTGTTGAACAATTTGCAAATATTTTAATACTCCTAATCAAATGTTTATCTGTAGCATTTTTCTATATTTTTTTATGGTTGGTATAAATTTATTTCTATTCCCCTGGAAATATTCCATTTTGTGTAAAGAAAATGAAGTGTTATCATGTTTTTTTTTGTTAAATTGGATGAATTTTTTTAAAAAATATGTTTTTGGATTTGGATTACGTGTAAAAAAATGATATTTATTAAATGTTTAAATATTACATAAACTCAATTTGTGTCAATGATTGAATTTGCCAAAGAACTCTAACCCATACATAACTCACAGTGGCCTGGAGGCCTCAATTCAGCCCTCCAAGGTCTCAAGTAATGTTTTGAGGCATTTAGATGCCCAACATATCCCTGAAAGGTGTGTTCTCCAACCCCAGGCACTTCTTTAAACCTTAAAAAGGCATGCCAAACCTTAATTTTCCACACTCAAACCTTTTTTTTTGTTGGCCTTTTTTTTCCACACTCACACCTTTTTTTTATTTGCCTATCTTTTCAAAGCTTACACACCTTCCTTCAGTATTAAAACACACCAAAATTCATGAGTTTAGTAATAAATTTCCTATAATGACCCTTTTCTTTGAAGAAGGGATGCTTTTGGCAAAATAGAAGCTAAAATCAGATCTTTCTCTGAAGGAGGGTTTGGATTTAGTAATTTTTTAAGGCATGAATTTAGCATGGGCCTGCAAAAAATTAACTGGCTGATCGTAGATATACCCCAATTTTGTTTTGATTGAAAAATAATTTTTTAAAGAAACAAAAAAATTCATTCCAAATGTTTGCAAAAAAAAAAAAAAAAGAAATTCTACAAACAAATGTTTTTCCCAAAGTCAGCATTTAAAATTTCCAAAATTTCAAGTCTGATACATCCTAATATGTTGGTAAATTCCATGACAAAAATATATTTTGAGCAAAAAAAACGTTCAATGGATTAATTTAGAGTTTAGAATTTGATATTCCTATTGAAATTTTTTGAGCACTTTATTGGGTTGGTAGTTTTTGTTTTTATTTCTTTGATTTTAGACTTATCCCTTTTATTGTGGAGGACAAATTTACCAAATCCATATTTGAATTTTTCCAACCCAATTTCTGAGGGATTGATTTTCATTGTAGGGACCTGCATTCTGTTTGTACCCTTGATTCATTCATTCTAGAAATTACCATCAAAATACCATCCAAAACATTTAAATTGGTTGGGTACACAGTATTATCAATTATTTTGACAAAATAAAATCAGTTGAAAAGTGAAAAAAAAATCAATTTAATTCTTTCAAATTTTATAAAAATCAGGCTGTTTAACATAAGAAACACCAAAAAAAGATTTTTGAAAAAATTAAGATTGTTTTATAAACTAGCATGAAATTTTAATTAAGTTCCTTATGTTCAAAACTGAAACTTCAAGTTGACATAAAATCCTAATCTTGGCTGCATAGGTTAATTTCTCAAGAATTAAATTTCAAATTTGAATGAAACAAAGACATTAAAAGAAATGTTTTCAGAGATTTAATAAAATAGATTTTGTCAAAGAATTAGCTATTTCTTTGTGAATTTATGTATTTCTTGTGTCTTTATTTTTTTTAAAATCTACAGAAAGCTTTGTAAAATATTAAAAAGTGAAGAAAAAATTTGAATCTTCATAAAAATTGAATCAGTTTGCCCCTATTGGCCACTCTTTTCTAAATTTGAATTCAAGTTGAATTTCTATGTTTTTTTCTTTTTTTGAAAAAAAATAAAGTATTAAATTCAATTTGATGAAAATAATCTTTGGAAAAAAAATAGACTTAAGAATAAGATGCAGTAAAATTGATCATTATAATCTCACCAATAATAGATGCAAGGGAAAGAACTCCCTCTACCTACTACAGGTTACTGTCAGATTGCCACTTACACAGAGAAACCTGTCAAAGTAGACAAAAATACAGTAAAATAACAAAAGATTAGTATAACTAGGAAAAGAAGGATGAAATACATAAATACTATTGCAGAAATCGATTCCCCACCCAAAGTTAGGTGGGGTCACTCACTGACCCCACCCTTGAATTCTCACTCCTTCATATTTTAAAAATAATTAAATGAAAATGACCTTAAATTCATGGCACCATTATGGCACCTCTTGGCCATTCTAATATTTCACATGTGTTTTCACATATAAGTTTCACACCTAAAATTCAGTCAGAATTGAGGTGACATATTTTAGGAGTTACACACAGAAATGTGTTTTGTCACAATTCCCACACGTAGCCCCGGATCCCTACACACTGTTTGCATGCTTTAATCTTTCTATATATGCATAAAAAAGGCAGAAGCGCATGCATTAGCTCAAATCCCCTCATGAAAGATCCCTGCATGCAGATGATCTGACCACTCCACACGTCAGAAACTATTTACAACAAAATGATGGCTGGTACCACCATTAACAGCTACAGCCTAGAGGGATCAACCATACACATGTAATAACATGACACATGCATGTTGGATCATCTAAAAAAAATAAATTATCAAATCAAATTATTATAAATTAAATTTTAAACTATTTTAATTTGAGAAACAAGCACTGAGGATTGCAACAAAATTAACAGATCCAGAACTTCAAAGGTCACAAAACATGTCAAGAACTGATCATGAAAATCATTAAAAATGAGCTGAGTGATCAAAAGATGATGAAAAATCAATAAACACCCACTACTGATAAATTTAGTCTGATAATACTAGTACAAATCCAAGATACATGCAGGATCATCAAAATAACAAATGAAAACATTAACAGATCCTACAGCTAAAAAAATGCAGAAATCCAGCAGATCTGAGATCAGCTGATTGAAAGCACTTTAGTTAAGTCCAAATCTTGCCCTTGCTGGCTTACTAGCCTTAGCCCTTGAGCCTTACCCTCTCTACGCGCCCTAAGAAGGCTCTTTTTCCACCCAAAAAGGTATTTATACAGACCTATTTTGGTTCTTTCAAACATAGAATTAATCAGTTATTGTCCAGACTATCTGCCATATGTAATCGGGTGCTTATATGAGATAATCAAGTGATTTATGGCCTCAGTCAAAATGATCATTGAATTTTTTTAAAACCATTAGTGATTCATTGAAGTTTAGCCAGCAATCAACCCCAACTTTTCTCTGAAACCATTTATCTGAATCCTTGCAGGTATCCTGAGAATTAATACTCAAAGAAGTGAGTTATTTCCCTTCCTTCCTTTGCTTGTGTGCTAGTTTTCCCAGCCATTATCACAAATTATTTGGTTAATACTTCTTTCTTGATTAATTTATTAAGGTTCCCTTTATACCAGGTATTTATACGGTCCAAAGTGATCCCCTGAAGAGAGGTTGTTTATCTTTAAATATCCCCAGTACTATAATAATTTGGCCCCCCTTTATAAAATATTGAAAAAAAAATCAACCAAACTAATTAAGCCTTGCCTTAGCTCTGAAAATATTTATTATTGGAGCTTTTTACGTGTTAATTTTTGGGAATATTATTATTTCATTACTTTATAACTCTCTGTAGATAAAGGACTGCAAGGTTCCTGGTATCAGGGAGCTGAAAGCTACTGAAGTGAGGAATAAGTAAATATTTACAATATTAGCTCTATAGGTAAACCAATTAATGAATTTTTATCATTTTTATATAAAATGAGTTCTTGAAGAGTGTGAAAAAGTCCTGATGGGTCTTTTCAGCCCTCCAAGGCTCACTGGAAATTTACTTGAGAAAGGATTTTTAATTTTTTTTACCTAGTGTTGAAAAAGGCTCCTTAAAAATTTCTATTCTAGAAACCATTTATTGGTATAATTAATGAGATAAATGATTTCAGAGTTGTTCAATCTATCCAATGGGAAAAATTTTGGCCGGAAATTTGACAAAATCACAAATAATTTTTTGCAATAAGTTCAGGAAAAGATGGTTGGTGGAGATGAAATATGATTGGTTCATTTATCAAAAAAATCCTTTAATTTATCAAACAGTTTCCAATATAAAATGATTATATCTCCAAAAAATATGAATATTCCATAAAAGTATCTGAGAATATATTCTACAAATTATTTAACTATTGACATATTATCCTTTGATAGAAGTTCCTTGATTTAAAAGTTGGTGGTATTATCATAGTAAAAAAGCTGTATCCAGAAAATAGAGGGGGGCAATCCTCTACCCTGATTTCAAGGGATTTACTACAGATACTCTGGAGCCTTTAAATTCCCTTTTTTTTTTTTTTTAGAAGCCAAATGTCATGAAAGAAAATTTTGAAGGTTTCTTAATCATTGATTAGGCCTTAATATGGAATATTTCAAATAGAAAACCACCTTCTGTGAGATAAAAGGGGGTTCCAGAGTTCTCAAAATTGTAGTTCTTTTGAGCTTGAGCATGATTATAAACCTGAGAGAAGCTCCAAATTATGTACTGTTTCTTCAAGGGAGATTTTATCAAAGATGAAAAAGCGCAAATTCCTTTTCAAAGGGTACCAATGATATGTGGACCAGATGGTTTTACATAAGCTCTTTTGTTTTCCAATTTGAAATTGAAAACTATAATTCTTTAGATATTACAAGTGTCTCAGGGAAAATGTTCCCATAATATCAAGTTCAATTTGAACCTCATGAATTTTTTGATGATTTTTTAGTGGCTTAAAGGCACTTATTTACAGGAATATATTACCCATTGAATCCCATATACAGAGTGCTGGTCCACTTAGAATTAATCCAGTTTTGGTGGTTTGACCCTGTTTAGATTTTTTCATTTCAACCTCCACCCACTATTGACCCTGCTTGGGGCTTTTGAGGTGTAGAACCAGGATTCAGGGGTTGAATTGCGCACCAACAGCCTTTTCTGCACAGCCTATGGATTTATTACAGCATAAATAATAAATAAATGTGGGTCTGCACTGCCACACAAGTTGTTCAAGGCCTGAAAATCCCTGCAGGGAGTAATTTTAAATTCTGAAAATAGTATTTCAAAAGGACATTTTAAAGTGTGCAGGTATTTCTGAGCTTTCCACAAAACCTTTGTGCTGCACTTGAAAACTTCAAAAAAATACCTAATTTTTTGATAACTATAGAGCTGAAAAAAAACTCTGGTCTCTGAGCTGATTTATTTCTTTTTGGAGTCAGCTCAAAAATCTGTGGGATTAATTGAGTTCTCACCCTGTAAGGTGTACTTCTCTTGTTTCAGAAACTACTTGAAGTAGCAGGAATGTGGTGGAAGTTCCAGTAGATGACTATACCTAGTTTGGAATCAAAGACCCACTTTTTCAACAAAATTTCTAGATTTACCACTCATCATAATATTTTCCTATATTTTATTTTTGCTAATTAAATTTATTTTTTTGATTTATAGGTATGTTTCCATATTTTATTTTTCACCTGTGAGCTGGCTTTGCTGAAATATGAAGGTAAATTTGATTTGAGAGAAACAATAAAAAATGGGCAATGTTGAATTTGCAACCCTGCGCAACCCTTCACAACTCAAATTGGGTTGTGTGGTGTGGTTTGCAGCCCATCCAAGCCCTGAACAGCCTTTTGAAACAAATTTTAGTTGTAATCAGCTGCTCAAAACCCATTTGGGGTGAACAGGAAAAAAAAGAAAATAAATTGAAATTAAAATTAAATTAAATAAAAATAAAAAATTGAAAAAAATGAAACAAAAAAAAGCAAAAATACCAAAAAAAGAAACAATTTGGAAAAAAAAATTAAAAGGAAATTCTAAAAATTTTACCACTCTAAAGCCATGAATGCGCAGCCCATATAAATAAACAATGAAAAATTCTATGGAACAGTACTAAAGTAAAAACACAAAAAAATACAATTTCAACTTCTGTCAAGCTTATCCCATCAGAAAGAGGAAAAATAATCCTTATGATGGGATCTAATTCTTATGATGGGATCAGCTAGCCCAACACCAGTTAAACTTAGTTCATTGGACTAGCTCAAAACTAAATCACCCCCCCAAAAAATAGGGTTAGTCCAATGAGGTGGAATTTTATCAAGCCCACCTCAATGGACTAGCCCTAAAGTGAAAACACCAAAAAAGACTTCTATCAAGTCCACCTTAATGGACAGGCCCTAAAGTAAAAACACCAAAAAAAAGTTCAACTTGTGTTAAGCTTATCCCATCACAAGAAGTAAAAATACTCCTTATGATGGGATCAGCCCAACACAAGTTGAACTGACTTACCAATAAAATCTCATTCAAAACAATCAAAATAATGATGTCAAATCAAAACACTTCACATAATGATTTTCAAAATTTGATAGACCTTTATCTTAATAGAACTACAAGATCAGCATCAGAACCCATACCAAAATGATGAAATTAAAATGATGCTTATAGCTTAAAATACAACCCAAGTTTCTATTTTAGATGCTCAACCCAAGAAGAAGCTTTTTTAGGAGTCAAAGAAGCAGGTTTTGAAACAATGGCAGGGTTTAGAATCATTTCTCCCTCAAGTACAAGATGAACCCAGTGATTATTGTTGAAAAAGAAAATGAAGATAGCATCTGATTGTTCTTTTACACCCATTTTCATAGGAGTATAAGTACAACATGAATAAAATGAAATGAAACATATTGGTCTTCCGTAAGTATCAGCTATTAATTGTCCCATTTCTAGCTTTGCAAGCCATTTTGAAGACAGAATCTTTTCATTCATTTCATTGAAATCAGGTCTTTGTTCTATCTTTTCAACATCTTTACTGCCACCAAGGATCTTAAAATAGCATGTCTTGTTTTTAATAAATTTTTCAATCATTTCCTTTTTTTAGTTAAAACCATGCATTCTCATTTCACCCAACTGATTTAGCAATGAATCTAAATCCGCAATTCCCATCACCAACCGGATCTTGAACCTCCCCCAAAAACCTATGTAAGTTCTCAGGTATTTGATTGAGGTATTTCAATTTGGGTTCCTAAGATCAAAACCAACATAGTATTCATTTTTTGTTTTGATCACATCAATAAAATGAATACTCACCAAAGATTCACTTCTGGTTGACTTCTCCCTTTCTTCTTCTTCCTCAGAAGAGGAAGAAGATTCCAAATGAAGGGAGCCTAATTCAATTTCAGTATCTTCCTCTGAGCTATGAAATTCAGATTAAGAGCCTTCCTTGCACTAATGAAATCATTTTCCCATCAGTTCATTAAACCATAAAAATGAACACTTTCAAAAATAAAAGAATTACTATCTTTGGTCTTTTTGGTTCCCTTCTAACCTGTTTTTCCCTCTTAATTTCCCTTTCAATGTGTTGAAATTTTGAAATTTCACAATACTTAGCTTTCAATTTGGGTTAACCGCAGCTGGAACTTAAGACCTTTGGCTCAAGCCTTAGATTGGCAATCAAAATGGCTGTATACTTGACCACAGACTTTGAAATCTCCAATCTAACTTGTTGAGGTTTTCCCATAAGCATGGAATTCAACTTGTTAAAAATTGGGATTTGTCAAGCACTGGATCTGTGTCAATATTTCAAAAAGAAAAACAATAACTGAGCTTTCAATCCTATAATTTCTGTCAATCCTATAATTGGTACCCTTCCCAAACCCAAAAACACAACTTACTTCACTGGAAGGGTCATAGTCTTAAATCCACTGAGGAGAAACATCCTCAGGCACAATGGATCCTCTTGATGCTAGCATTTCTCCTAAGATGTGGGAACAGGGCAAGCCCATTGGTTTTGAATGTAACTTATAGCTCACTGAGAAATCATGGTTGTGCTTTAACTTCTTTAATTGTTCCCCAATGAGTTTAATTGCCTCAATTTACAATTTGTAACCCAAAGGTGAAAGTTATTTTGGAAGAAAAGTTCCTAAATTTATTTGATATTTTTTAAGTGAAACATGCAATGATTGGATTTGGATTTCAATTTTTTCCTTCCAGGTGTTTCCACACATCCAAAATTTTCCCCAAAAATCCAGCAAGTAATTGTTTGAAAGTATCATGGGCACCTTCTACCCAAGACATTGTTTTATTTCCAAAGTCTGGGTTGACAAAAATCCACACCATTAAAAACTTCTTGTTGATAGGGAAAATATTCTTTTCCATGTAATTGAGAACATCTTCACAGTCTTTCAAAAAATACTGTATACAAGTTTCAACATAAGCATTCCCAACAGAGATTAACATAAGAAGCAATAAATTGCCCTAATCTGAGTTCTGAATCATTGACTTCTGCCTCCCCCTTGGTTTTAGAGGCCACATAATTTTTCCACAGCATCATAAAACTTTGCCATCCTGCATTTTCATTGCTGAAGCAAACTTTACAATTTTCTTGAATATTTTTAGACAAGTGCCAGGAGCACAACTTTCTGGATGACTTGGGGAAAATATGTTCAATGGCACAAATCAGAGCTTTTTCACGTTCAATCACAAAGGCTTTTGGAAGCCTCTCTGGATAATAATCCAACTCCTTTAATAAATTCAACGCTGTGGTGTCATATTCATAACCTCAGATCAGTAACTGCGTTGCGGCCTGCACACTCAGCAGTTGAGTAGGTCAGGCTCAGAATTTGGTGCAGGTTGGGCCTAATCCAGGAGTGGCGGCTTGCAACCCGCTCAGAAGGTGTAGACCAAGTAATAGAGCCAACCCAACCAGTTTTGCAGGTAGCTATTTTGGAAACCAGGAGCGGGGCAATTGCGGGTTTATGAGCGCCGGGGAGGTCCACACAAGCATAGGTGCGGAACAATCCGCGGATTACAGGATACGCAGATGTTCTGGGACAGATAAACAGGGGGGCTCCAAGTAGGACATGGCGGAGGGCTGCACCATGAGAAAGACAAACCCAAAGTACGTAACGGCGGTAGGGTTTGGAGGGATTGGGGGTATGGGTTAAGGTTGGGCTATGGCTCTGGGTTCTAGGGGTTCTTTCTTGATTTTTTTGTTAGGCTTTCAGTTGCACTTGTAATTAGGTTAGGGTTGAGAGGGAGGACTCAAAACCTCACTCTCAACTCTGGGTTGTAGGATCATATAATCTAATCACATTGAATTGGATCATCAAAGGATCAGGGAAGGATTGAAGGGCAGGAATATACAACATCATTTTCTTTATTCATCTTTTTCTTATAACTATCTCTTATTCTCAAAAACCATCAGCACTCAACCTCCTTACAGAAACTTGGACCAATAACTTCCAAATTTGAGGACAACTTAGGGGAGTAACTTCCTCTTGTTTCCACATCTGGGGGTCTGGCTGGGAAGTAATCTTTTGTCCTAGTCTCTAAAATGTAGCAGGTGCAATGTTTCCATTGACTACTCCAGGATCCAACAGAAAGGCTTCACAGCATCTATGGCTTAGGACAAACAACTTTCCTCATCTTTTGTCCAACACTGTGGATTTGGGGTGGTTTCTTGCAAGGTTTAAAGAGATTGCGGATTCCAAAGGCGCAAAAGGTGCAAATAAGGTTTGCACTATTTTCCCCTTCATCACTGATGAAGCTTCCCTTTGGGACATGGAGGGAATGGCCGGATACAGGGCCCAAGATTGGGAAATTGTGAAAGGCAAAATTTTGGAAAGGTGGGGGAGGCGCAAACCCTGGTTATGGGAAGGTGATTTTGAGCGGGCAGCAGCAGAAGCCAGTGTGCGCCAAGGGGTACAAATGTGAAGGGACCTGGAGGATTATATGTTGGTGTTCAACCGGATCTACAGGTACTTGGAGAAGAACCAGGTGGTGGCAAGGCAGACAGGAGCAATGAAGCGGGCTTTTGTGGGAAGACTTGCACCACATCTCTGGTTGCAAGTGCCGCGGTACTTGTACAATCATGGCCTGGTTAATCAATTGGTGGATTGGAGAATTTCCTTCCTTCTGGATTTGTACGTCATCCGTCATGCAGTGGAAAACAAGATTGACCTGGAGGAACTCATTGAGGACACCACAAGATTCTGTCTGGTGGAACCAAAGAGGGCCGCTCCTTGGCCTCCAGAAGTTCCAATTACGGCCCCCGCGCAAGCTGCAACTCTATTTCCTTTGGTGTGCTTGCCAATCCTGCAACCAATGGTCAGCAAACTTACCAAGTTAATGAAGGGTCTCAAGATATACATGAATTGGATGTTGCAACAAATGCACGGCCTGTCACTGCATTCAGCCAAGGGATTTCCACCTCCCAGTGCTCCTGCGCCTTGGATGTGCAGTCATTGTGGGGGTTATGGTCATTTGCTGTCAGAATGCAGGAATCTGGTAAAGGGTTTGGAAGCAGGGACAGGATACACGTCCCCTATGGGAAACCAGTTTTTGGAAGACTCAGGGAAGCCAACCGCCATCACCAGGTGCAATTGCGGTCCCAGGTAGCGGGTACAACGGCTCAAGCATTTCTTGGTATTGCAACCAGGCCTGGTTTGTGGAAAACGCCATGGGTAGAGGCTGAGGTTAGGATGATAGCAGCAGAGGAGGAGGTTGTGGTTGATGCAGAAGAGCAACCATTGGCTCTGGCCCCAGAAGCGGTTACGTATAGTACGGCGGTGGAGGTACAGCCTGCAAACTCCAGAGGGGAGAAGGAGGCTGTTGAAGTTATGGAAGGTGGGAAGCGTGGCCCAGATGGGGTGGTGGAGGGGGAGGTTCCAGTTGCGCATGGTCTGGCGGTGGAGGTAAATCCTGAAGACTTCAGAGGGAAGAAGAAGGCCACAGAAATTGCAAGGAGTGGGAAGTGTTCTGTGAACAGAGTGGAGTTCAAGGAGATTGGGGACACAAGGGTTTGGAAAACCGTTTCCTTCCTTGTGACTGAGGACAATAGGGACGCCTTGGAGAGTTTGCCTGGGTTTGGGTTTTGCATGCGGGAGGGTTTGGAGCCAAAAGGACATAGGAGGGTCTTGGTGGAGGGAAACATACCGTGGCTGGTTGGGACAAAAATTTGCACTCAGTAACCATGTGGGATTGGTTGAAGCCAACGCGCAGACCTGCCAATGGGTACAAAGGTTGTGGCCAGCTGGTGACAGCAACCAAGCTGAGGGGGCACTAGTGTTGGATGGAAAGCCTGATTTGGGACGCAGGCGCAGCGCAAGGAAAAGCCCTGCAGATGGGAGCTGCGGGAAAAGGAGCAGCATAGGCCCAATGTTGGTTTTGGTAGGGGGACATTCAGAAAAGAAATGAAAAAAAACGCTCTGTTTCTCTGTTTCTTTCTTTCTTTCTCTCTTAAGCGCGGATCAGAAAGGTGGATGGGGGATAAGTTTGATTTGGTAAGGGGGTGCACTAGCTGGTTCACAGCCAGAACAACTAGGCACCCCAGAATGTCTGTTCTCCAGTGTTTTTTTTTCTCTCTCTTAAGTGTTGTGCGTTCACTGGTGTGTGGTTGTTGTTTTTTTTTGCAGACTGGGTACAGGGAACTTTTTGGAAGTTTTTCTGGGGTTGTCCAGGTACCCTTCCAGAGAATTTTAAAATATGGCACACAAATTTTGGGGTTCTTTTCTCTCAGGCTTGCGCACGGACGCAGAATTTTTGGTTGCTTTACTTAGGCTTGGGATTCCTTTCTCTCAGGATCCACGCGCAGACGCGGATCAATTTTTTTATCACTCTTACTCAGGCTCAAGGTTCCTTGTGGGGCTCACACGTGGACGCGGGTTTCAAATTCTCCCATTCCCAATCTCACTCTCAGTCAATGCCAAGGCTACTCACTCAACAAAGGATAGTGCATCAAAAGTCTATTTCTTCAAAAGGTACAGAATTGTGTGGATAAAGACAAGGAAGGAAAGATGGGAAAGGGGGAGGGGGAAATAGGCCTAAATCGAGTCCATAACCTCCACCATTTCCAACCGCGCCGCTTCCAGAAGTCCTTGGAAGGCTGCCAATAGTTTGCGCTGGGATTTGGTTCCATGAGTGCCTGGAGCTGAGAGGAACCGCCAGAGGAGGTTGTCTGACTTGGCCTCAAAGTTCTCAAAGCGCACCTCCCTTAGTGCTAGCCCGGTGTAGATGTCCAGGATCTCTGGAGTGGTTGCGCAGGGAGGAGGTGAAGCCGGAGGCAAAGATGAAATTACTACCCATTCCAGGGATGCTGGAGTTGAGGCGCGTCCTGCGGGCTCCTGTGACAATTGTGGGGCCTGGGATGGTGATGCTGATGGAGACACCGGGGGTGGAGTTCCAGGAGCAAGATGAGGGGGACTGGGAGCCGGAGGAAGAGCAGGCAGAGGACTGGGAGTTGGGCCAGGGGCTGGAGGGGGAGCCGGGTGCCATCCAAAAAGTTCCTCCACGCTTGGGTTGGTTGCGGACCCAGTTAGCCCAAATGCAGAGGGCCACTTGCCATTCTGCAGTGTTTTAAAATTCCTCCTTGCGCAGCGGTCCGGCACAATGGAAGGGGGAGGCTGAGTTGTGGCTTTTGGCCAAGGTCAGGGGTGGTGGAGCTTGCCGTGTGGAGACTCCTTTGGGATTAGGTAAAGTTTAGCAAATAGCTTGCTGGCAGTCACTTGAGGGGGAATTTAGTACTACAACTACTGATAAGATAGATGAATACTAAGGGTGGTTTTGAATTTCCTTCCCCTCTCAGTAATATAGTAGTCTCAAAAAAATAAAAGAAAATAGATTGATTGCTGATTTTCAGATAAAGTTGCTACTATAGTAGTCTCTATCAGACCTAGGATCAATGTATTCAAGCTTGATAAAGAAGAAAATGGTGGAACAGATAGTTGACTGAGGAATGAAGCTAAGTAAGGGAAGAATCCTTTATTCAGTCTTAATACTTTATGTATTTTATCTTGTTTTATTGGTTACTGATTGATACTCCTTTGATGTTACAGGTGATGACTGAATAAGGTTGAAATGGTTGAGACTATAATTGAAAACTGATGATGAATGGTTGATGATGATTGATGATGATGATGATGGATGAGGTAGGTGATGATGATGGTTGATGATGGTTGAGGTAGGTGGATGATGATGGTTGATGATGATGATGATGAATGACAATGAATGATGATGATGATGGATGATGGTGATGATGATGAGTGATGATGATTATGATGATGATGGTGGATGGTGATGATGATGGATGATGGTGATGATGAATAATTATGAATGATCATGATGATGTATGATGACAATTATGGTTGGTGATGGTTGATGATGATGGTGATGATGGGGGATGGTGATGATGATGGATGATGGTGATGATGGATGACGATGAATGATGATGATGATGGATGATGACAATGATGGTTGGTGATGATTGATGATGATGGTGATGATTGATGATGGTCAAGGTAGTTGATGATGAGGTTTTAATATTTTTTATACGGGGTTAATATCTTTTATAGGGTTTAATACCTTTTATAAAGGTTTAATATTTTATATAAGGGGTCAATACCCTTTATAAGGGTGGCCACCCCAGGCTGGGTGCCTGGGGGGATGTGGGGGAAATGGCTGGAGAGAGGCCCTCTATTTATAGACATCAGGGGGGGATGCCACCTGGTGGCTGACTTGTGGTTGTGGGTGGTTTTTCTGGTTGTGCAGTAAGTACCCTGCATATATTGCTTCTGTATCATGTCCTGTAAGATTCTGTACAGCCTCTGCATGCAGTGTCTTGCATATATTGCTGTGTATACAGGTGTGGTGATTTGTTTGGTTCTGTATAAATTTCTTCTGTACTGCATGAGCCTGCTTGCATATATTGCTGTGTATACAGATGAGGTGATTTTTTGGCGCTGTATTAATTGCTTCTGTACTTCATTTGCCTGCTTGCATACATTTCTGTGTACAGATGAGGTGATTTGTTTGGTGCTGCATGCAGTGTCTTGCATATATTAATTCTATATAGGCTGGTTAGGATTCTTGGTGGTGTATGCATTGAATGTATGTGGTATGTACTTGAATTCTTCCAGAGTATGTCCATATATGTCTTTCACTGAGCTGTGTCACCTGATTGGGCTGTATCCTCTAATCCATGAGAGATAGAGGGGTACTTTGGCTGGGTGACTATAGGTTATTTTGGTGTAGAATCCATTCTTGAGGTTAATTTTAGGCTTGGAGCTTTCCTCATATTAGAAAAGTGAGTCTGATAGCTATAGGTTAGGTTTTGGTTTACCACAGTGGGCGGCAGGAGGATGGCAAGCTGGGCAGAGTCCACAATACCTCTAAGATTGAATTGTTGCTTGATACCACAAAAGATTTGCGGCGGGCCCTCTTGCATGGACAGGAAGGATTGGGGCCAGGATGGGCTTGTGGCATAGTGTTGCCAAGCAAGCAACAACAATGGCCGGCCCGGAAGGATGAGCACACACAACAAACAGAGAGAAGGGTGCAGATTAACCCGTGCCGGGCGGTACCATGGCAAAGTTGAGTTGGAAGTCGGGGGGGGGAACTTGGGTGACTAGGGAGAGTGGGTGATGAGAGACTTTGAGATGAGCACGGGAATGGTTGAGGCAGAAATGGGAAGACCTCTGGGGACATAACTCAACTTGGGGGGGGGGTATGTGGTGTCATATTTATAACCTTGGATTGGGAACTGCGTTGTGGGCTGCGCGCTCAGCAGTTGGGTAGGTCAGGCTCAGAATTTGATGCGGCTTGGTCCCACTCCAGGCATGGCGGGCTTGCAACCCATTTGGAAGGTGCAGACCAAGTAATGGAGCCAACCCAACCAGGTTTGCAGGTGGCTAGTTTGGAAAGCGCAAGTGGGGCAATTGCGGGGTTATACGTGCCAGAGAGGTCCGCGCAAGCATAGGCGCGGACCAATACGCAGACCCACATGGACCAATAAACAGGGGGGGCTCCAAGTAGGATGCAGCAGAGGGCTGCGCCATGAGAAGGAAAAACCAGACATACGTAACAGCGGAAGGGTTTGCAGAGATTGGGTGGTAAGGTTCAAGGTTGGGCTAGGTTTCTGGGTTCTAGGGGTTCTTTCTTATTTTTTTTATTAGGATTTCAGTTTTTCTTGTACTTAGGTTAGGTTTGAGAGGGAGGAATCAAAAACTCACTCTCAACTATAGGTGGTAGGATCATATCATCTCATTGCATCAAATTGGATCAGTGAAGGATCAGGGAAGGATTGAAGGGCAGGAATATACAACATCATTTTATTTATTCATCTTTTTCTTATAACTATCTCTTATTCTCAAAAATCACCAGAACTCAACCTCCTTACAGACGCTTGGACCAATAACTTCCAAACTTGAGGACAACCTAGGGGAGTAACTTCCTCTTGGTTCCGCAACGCCCAACTTTAGAACTCATACATTTATTTTATTATAAAAAGAAAAGCCTTTGTAAAATTTTTCATGTTGGCTGACATTCCTACAACATGCAATAGAGGGATGTTTCCCCTTTTTTTTTCATAAGTACAATCCAAAACCGCAATATTATAGTATTTTTTAAAAAGTTTTATAGAATCAGGATGAGCCAAGAACAGGGCCTTTAAGTGAACCTCTCCACCAAATTTTGACCTTGGAACCCACTGGGTCTTCTGGATCATTTCTAATGGAATTTCCATAAACCCTTTCCCATTCATTTCTGTTAGCTTTATCTTCTGCTTAGTTTTATAGATTGTTCTATTATCAATGTATTCTCCACCATCAATCTTGCTCAATTTACTTTTAAGTTTCACTGTATTGAGCCCATCTTTCATGCCTTCCTCAAGTTGATCCAAGGCTAAACCAGAGATTCTCCGGAGTTGAGGATTCACTGAGGCGTTTTCAGATGTTTGATGATTGTGTTGGTAATTTCTAATGGAGAGGGGCCATGTGTGATCTGCTACTGTGCAACTTGCACAGATCACAAATCAACACCCAAACTTCCTTGTGTGAGTTTGCCTTTTCCATTCAGTGAGGCATGGCCTTTCATATACTCCAACTCTGTTGCATGCTAGGTCAACATATTTTGCCTTTTTTGACTTGAATGGTGTCAATGCATAGCCATGCATGGCTGCCCATTTTTTACAATAAATCTTGGCTTCTTTACTACTAGGAAAGTCTCTCACAGGAGGATGGTCAAGGGTTTCTGGAACCTCTTATTTAAATAGTTACAACCGCCATGTTTATGTTAGTATTGATCAGGCCAAAGCATTCTCAGCCAAATGGTATATGAAATGTGACCCAAAAGGTTCAGTCAATTCCAGTTGTGAAGAAACATCTTGTTTCTTCAATTTTAACCCTAGATGAGGATGCAATTGGGGCTTCCAATTTTTTCTTTTTGAACTCCCTACCCAAATCCCCAGAATTCAAAGATTTGTTAACAACACTTTCAATTAAGCCCTTCAACACAGCCACTTTAAACCAGGGGAGCTTGGGCTTGCCACTTTTCCCATAATCCAACAAAATCTAGGTCAATTGTTTATTCAATCCACCTATTTCAAAAAACTCCAAAGTGTACTCACTTTTGGGTTGAGAGAAAAATTATTCAATGGGTGAGTATTGTTTTGTGACAAGACTTTTTTTTTCCAATAGGCAGAATTTTTGATCTCCAAGTTTATTTTTGTAGTCCAAAAGTACCACATAGTATTCCACATCCCCAAATTTGGGTTGAAGGGACTCAGAGGTGGTCCAGGGGTGCCTAGGTACCCCAATTCCCCGCTCAAATGGCCCATTGGGGCTATTTTCCCCCAAATGGGCCAGGAAAATGTTGTTTTTTTGATGTTCAAATTCTGTAACTAACAAATTTAGTTACCTTATTGCTATCTTACTGTTTTCATTATCTCATTACCCATGTCTTGGGCCCCCTCTGGGGATCTCTAGTTGTCTCTAACCTGCTGCCTCAGACCCCTTTGGGGTTCTCTAGTTTTCCATAAATACTGGTCCTTCCCTTGGACCATGACTGAAAATAATCTGATTACCAGACAACTAAACCGGAGTGTCCCTTCCTCCTCTTCAGATCAGTTCCACTTGACTATACAAGTACTTTCCCTCCGTCCTTGGCTCTTTGTAGCTTTATCAATACATCTCATTTGGCTCTTCAGTAGCCTACCATACTCCTTCCTTCTCAAAATAACCTTGCTACTCATATTAAAACTTTTCACGGTCAAAAGCCAAAAGCTCATCCCACTAAGTCATCCAGTCAACTTTATTGTTCCAACTGGTTTTCTCATTTCCAATCTCATAAATTCTCACAATCCAATTTTGTCCCTCCTCTTCATCCCTTCTTTCATGATCTCCAACCATCCCTATTCCTTCAAACCCTCACTCAACCTATCCTCCTTGTCTCACTCCCTCTCCCATTCTCTCTCCCATCTCATCCAACTCCAGTTGATCCAATTCTTCTGCTACTCCGCCAACTTGGATCGGGTCACTCATTTTTTGCTCTACAATCTCATCTCCATAAATCCACTCCTCCTGATCTCCCTAGCTCATCTACCCAACCTCAGATCTCTCTACCTATCCGGTCTCAAGCTCTCTACCTCATCATCATCCCTACCCTTCCAGCGCTCCTCATCCCTCCATCTCAACCGTCTCACAACCCTTCATCTCATTGCCATCCATGATTCCATTGTGCCCCAAACCTCCTCAAGCTTAGGATCTGGAGAGACTTCTTGGTCCCTTACCCCTCTTTCAATCCTTGGTTCCCATCCCAACTCTGGTCTAGCCTACAATCTCTCACCCTCAAGGGATTCTACGGTCAATCACTCTCAGAACTACAATCCTCCCTCAGGCGGAATATCAACCTGATCACCAGTTTGGGCTCAAGTCTGATCCTGAAGACCTTGGACCTAGATGAGCCTTACTCGACCCACAATCTCTTGATCCTATTAGATGCCTTTAGCTCCAATCTCCTAACCACCCTAAGGTTTACAGTTTGGCGTGATGAAGACTTTAACCCAAGCTTGATCAATAGATTGGCCGTCCAATTTCCAAACCTGAAAGACCTTCAAATCGTCCTTGAGACCCCCCTACTTTGTTGGTGGCCTCACAAGTTGAACGCTTGGTCACATTCACTATCAAGTTTCAAAAAAAAACTTTGTCAATTGAATTGGAACTGTAGTCCATTCACCTGTCATGATTTCATCCATGTTCAGGCTGGAATGAAATCTCAAGTCATTATCCTTGCTCAATTGATTCCATCCCTGCAGAGAGTCTCCTACGTCAATATCTCTGGTTGGTTGGAGATCAAACCCAATCAACTCTCAACAAGCCATCATCCACCTCCTCAATCAAATCCATCAAGTGGGCCAACATCAAATCCCCCTATCCCTTTCTGACTTGCACCAATCTCTACAATCAAGAGGAAGGTTTGGACAATGATGAGCTAATCAAATCAGAAGATCATCAAATTGATCCCATCCTTCAACTGGATTCATATCCAAAACCTCAGACTCATGATTCCCATCACCATTGATCCCAAGAAGAACTAACACCCCAGATTGGCTCAGTACAAACTCATCCCCATCAAATCACCCCGGATCTAATCAGACTACTATTGATTCTTAACTCAATCCTCACTCAAGCTCAAGACTGTCTTCCTCTTCCATCCATCTACTCCCCATCACCCCTACCCTTGATCTTTTCATTGCTTGGACCGTCATTGTTGTCAATTACCGGCCAACTACAAGCCCCCTCAATCGGTCATTGATGCACCCTTCATCCCTCTACCCACCAGGCCTCACTTTTGCATCTCTCACATTGGCAATCAGAGACCTAAACCATCACTTTTCAGCCAACCCAACCCAGACCTTACCCTCCATCCTCACTCATCCTCCACTCTCATCACATTCCTCCTCCTTCTCCTCATCATCATCATCATCCAATTCTGAAGACAATTCATCAGATCAAGATGCTCATTCCTTCCAGATCAATTGCTTCCAGTTGGTCTTTGGCAAACGGTTGAGGGGCAAGGAGCAAGAGTTCAACGGCCCAAGTGCCCTCAAAGCTTCTCCTTATTGCTCCCTCAACTCCCCTCCTCATCTAGCAACTTTGCTCTCTCCTCTTGTTGCAACCTGGTTTGCACTCATCTTGCAACCTAGCTTGCTACTCAACCCCGCCTGCTCTTCAACTTCTTGCAACCTAGGTCCCTGTTCATTTTCTCCACCCTTGCATGCTTGCTTTCAACATCTTTTCAACAATCCAATCTTGCCCCATCTTGCTTGCACCTTGAACGCGACCTTGCTTGCTTCAAAATTCCCTCTCTTGCTGCCTTGATGGCGGCCTCATTGCTCCCTTGCCTGCTCATCAACTTCATCACCCCATCCACAACCTTGCTCTTGTTACATCTTGCTGCTTTCTGCAACCGCAATTGCCGCTCACCTCCGCCTTCTCTTGCTTTCTCACTTAACCTTGCTTGCAACTTTTATTGCCTCCCTTTTGCTACTCACCTCCAACATCTTGCGCAATTTTGCATCCATCAACATCTGCAAACTTGCTTGCGCTTCATCTGCAACTTCTCCTACTGCTTCACTTGCCATCCCCGCTCATTATCAACTACCATCCTCCCTTGCAACCTTGCTCTTTCACATCTCAATCTTGCTTGGTCACTTCTCATCCCCAAATTGCTCCATCCCTCCATCTCAACTGCTTGCTTTCTCCCATCCATCTCCTCCGCTCCACCTCTACACCCATACTTGCTCCATCTCCTCAATCAATTTAACCAACAACCTCAATCATCCCATCCTATTCTACAACAACAACTCACCCATCATCCTCAACCTACATTTCAACTTGCTCCTCTACATCTCCACCATCAATCCTTTCAACCATCAACCATATCAACTACTACCTCACAATATCATGATCATCAACCTTAAACATTAACATCAACATTCTTCCATCTAGTATTGAACAGGCTGGTGTTTTGGAATTCTTCCCTCATTTTTTGTTCAATACCACCTGTTTATATCTTTCTATTGTCCACCCTCTTTCATTACAACAATCACATTCATTACTATTCAACACTCTATCAACACCACCATTATCCTATAACTGTCACCACTCCATTCCAACTTCATCTCTAAAACCATCACCATCACCATTACCATTACCATTATCATCACCATCACCATCACCATCACTATCACTATCACCATCACCATCACCATCACCATCACCATCACCATCACCATCACCATCACCATCACCATCACCATCACCATCACCATCACCATCACCATCACCATCACCATCACCATCACCATCACCATCACCATCACCATCACCATCACCATCACCATCACCATCACCATAATCATCATATCATTCTCACCCATTAAGCTATACCATTACCCTCATCATCATCATCATCATCATCATCATCATCATCATCATCATCATCATCATCATCATCATCATATCATTCTTCCCCATTAAGCTAGGCAACTATGCCTGAGGTCCTTTTTGCTCCTATTAAAATAGGCTATCATTTCCCCATCTCATATCCTGACAAGGTGGTGTCTTGTCATTTGTTACTCAACTCTCATATCTCTATCATTCTCATATTCTCCTCTCATTTCTCATGAATCTCTGGAATGTTTGCTGGTCTTAAATTGGTTCCTAAATTTGTCAGTTAAGGTGGTGTGTTGTCTTTTTGATGTTCAAATTCTGTAACTAACAAATTTATTTACCTTATTTTTATCTTACTGTTTTCATTATCTCATTACCCATGTCTTAGGCCCCCTCTGGGGCTCTCTAGTTGTCTCTAACCTGCTGCCTCAGGCCCCTTTGGGGATCTCTAGTTGTCCATAAATACTGGTCCTTCCCTTGGACCATGAATGAAAATCATCTGATTACCAGAAAACTAAACCAGAGTGTCCCCTCCTCCTATTCAGATCAGTTCCACTTGACTATACAAGTACTTTCCCTCTGTCCTTGGCTATTTTTAGCCTTATCAATACATCTCATTTGGCTCTTCATTAGCCTACCATACTCCTTCCTTCTCCAAATTGTAAAATAATTGGATGAATGGTAAACCTAGACCAGGCTGTTCAGATTGCAGCAAAAGGTAAGCAAAAGGAAATAGCCGGTACAGGAGTATCAAACAGTAATAACAAATAAACAAACAAGAGAAGTGCCTCTACCGGCAGGTTGATGGCCCTTGAATAGACTAAGTAAAGTTGTTCAAGCACTAGAGACAAAGATTACGCCAATCCTACCAGGGAGACTTGTCAACTAGGAAGATCCCATCAGTTGATGATCCGGAGATTGAGCTGAAGGATGAGATGATACCTACTCCTATGTTGATCCTGATGGAAATCTGGTGAACCAAGTTGTTGAGGTAAACCAATCTAGCTGATTCAGGTTGGTAGTCAATGAGTTTGTAGCTGGAGTTCAAGGAGGATGTTTGAGACTGCAAGGACTGAAGGCTAAGCAAAGGATATAGGAGTAGATGAGTCAAGATATAGGAGTAGATGAGTTGTCCGAGCTGTCTCCCGCGGTGGGATCTTCTGCAACAGCTGACTGTGACTGACACCTTTCATGGCTGGAGCAACTCTTCCTGCGCTTTGTAACAACATTGAAGACAGTGAGAAAAAGAATAGGAGGAAACAGAAACTTAAGACATGACACATGACAAGCACAACAGCAGCAGAGACGGGAAGACTTTGAGTTGAAAGAGTGATTGTTCAGAAGAGGATAAATGAGACAAATATCAAAATGCCCACTCAGATCAATATCAGGATGGTATTACAATCCAATGTACTTAGCAAGTCTTTCCACAGATGCGGTACTAGCTGCTTTTGTTAAGGAGTCAGCCAGCATGTCTTGGGATGAGATAAGCTTAATTTCAATGAGTTGGTTGTTCCAGTTTTTCCTGAGACTTTTAAGTTTTATATTGATGTACTTGGCGTGAGACTTGCAACCAAACTTTTTGATTTTATTGTTGAGCCCTTTGTTATTGATTAAGTGTACGGGGGGTAGTGGTGTGATCCTCCAGATTTCCCCTATGAGATGGTTGATCCACCTCCCTTCAAGATGACCAGCTGAGAGTGCATTGCATTCAGACTCCGTTCAGGAGTGAGCTATGCTTTGCTGTTGGCGGCTGGTCCAGTAGATGGGTGACCCCTTGAGCAGGCAGATGAGCCCTGTTTGAGACAGTCAAGTGGTAGGATTGTCCCTGCAAGTTGCGTCACTATAAATTACAAGTCTAGTCGCCGGAGTCCTGGCTCAAAGAAAAAGCCAATAGTCTATTGTTTTGAGCAGATATCTCCACACATGCTCCACTTCTTTCCAGTGCGTAATGCCTGGATTCTCCAAGAAGCGGGCAAGATTTGACACAGCGTAGCTGATGTCAGGTCTGGCCAGTGTTGCAATTAAATTGAGTTGCCCTATGGGCAATCAAAAGTTTCTACCTAGTTCTTTGAATTCTTCAATTTCCTGTTTGGTTGCTGGTTGAAGGTTGAGACCAGTAGTGCAAGGGTTATTCAGAATTTTGGCCTCCAGTAGGTTCATTTCTTCCAGGCCTTTCTTTATTTGATTTGGGAGCAAGAGGGCTATATAGTCCTTACCAATGTTGACTTTCATCCCAAGTAGAGTTTCCACCCCATGCGCCAAAGAATCTTTGAACCGAGTAATAAATTTTGATTTGACGCCATCAGCGTCCCCAACAACCACAAGGTCATCTACATGGAAAAAGAGAGCTGTAATTTTTTTGGCATGAAGATAGAGGCAAGGATTGCTGTTGCTTTCTTCAAACCCGTTCTCTTTGATCCATGAGCTGAGGGTCTTGTACCAATTGAGGGGAGCTTGCTTCAAACCATATAGAGACTTGTTCAACTTGAGATACTTGGAAGTTCTCTTTGAGCCTGTTGGCGTTCTGATGAAGACATTCTCCTCTAGGGGGGCATGTAGGAATGCCCCTTTGACGTCAAATTGGAGGATTTTGAGGTTTTTGTCAACCAAATAGCTGAGGAGAGCCCTTAAAGATGCAACTTTCTCTGTGGGGGTGAAGTTGTCAAAGTAATCAATACCATATCTTTGGTTGAATCCTTGGACACAGACTCTTGCTTTCAGAGTGGTCTCACCCAAGTGCAAATCTTTCTTGCTTTGGAAGGCCCAGGTGGTGTTGTGAGGGTTAAAAACTTTGGATTCATTGGCATCTTCACAGACTCCCAGGTCCTTGATGGTATTCAATTCTTTTTCAATGGGGGGTATCCAGAGTGGCAGTTTGAGAGCTTCAGTTATGTTCTTTGGTAAGGATTCATGATGGTAACCGTATCGTTCCTGAGCCTTCAGTCTGGATCTATCCCTCAGGTTAGGTCTTAGTACTTCAATGATTTCAGAAGAAGAATTATTGGAATTGGATGAGTCTTGATTGAATGAGTCACTTATCTCAGGTTTAAGCTCCTCCCAATCCTCACTGGCAGAATCATCCGCGGGAGGGGTTGAGTCAACACCTCTGACGGGGGAATGCGTTACGGCGGAATTTTCTTTGTTGGGCAGTGGCAAGCCTTCCACAGGTTGAGTTTTCAAGAACCTCACATGCTTGGTCTCAATGATCTTGCCCGACTTTGATAGAACTTTATAGGAAGAAAATCTAGGGACATACCCAATAAATATCCCTTCTTCTCCTTTTTCACTAAGCTTTGACTTGATTTTGTTTCTATTGAGGAGGTAGATAACTGTTGAGCCAATAGGTTTGAGATAATCTGACGGTAACTTGCTTTTGTGTAGCATTTCCCACGGAGTCACTCCCCCTTTTTCCAATGGTATTTGGTTCAGAGCCAGACAACAACTTTGAATGACAACATGCCAACAATTCTTGGGTATCCTGGTCAAGCTGAAAACAGATTGTAAGGATTCCATAATAGTCCGGTTCGCCCTTTCAGCCTTGCCGTTATGCTGAGAGTGGTACGGTTTGCTAATGAGATGATTTATCAACTTTGATTTGAAGAAAGTTTTTAGAGAGTCATTGACAAACTCTCCTCCTCCGTCTGAGACAACTTCTATTGGGTACCTTTGTTGCCTTTTTGCTTCATTCTCAATTACAAATTTGATCATTTCAGCTGCTGCATCCTTGGAAGGAAGTGGAAAGCACGAAAGATACCCAGACAGGTTGTCCACAATGGTGAGGGCAAATCTCATTCCTCCCTTTGCTGCGGGATTGAGCGGCCCCATCAGTTTGAGATGAAGATGATTGAAGACTCTGGCTGCAGGCTTTTGATCCTTGTTGAATGGTGCCTTGTCAATTTTACTTTTCTTACAGGCTAGGCATTCAAACATCTTCAGCGTATCACCTTGAATCTTGAAAGCTAGATACTTCTCCATTGGATTGATACTTGCATGACCAAGTTTGAGGTGAAGATCTTTGAGTTCGGCCACAGTCAGGTAACAGGAAGGGCCTTTCTTGATTTGAAGATCCTTTATGGTAGGAGACAAGGGTTCCAAGGGCTTTTCAGCCTGAATCATCAGCAGATAGTTCTTGACACTCCCTGTCAGGACAGTGTCTTTTGATCTTTGGAGGGTAAAGGATGGCGGTTCAGATTTGGAATTGACTCTGAGATAGCATCCCTTGAGCAATAGGACTCCAAGGGACACTAGATTAACCGTGGCTTCAGGGACCCAGGCTGCATTCTCGAGGTGAATTGTTTTGCCGGCGCTTTGGATTTTGGCTGTTCCAAGACCCAGGATTGCAATTCCCTCACCTTTCTTTCCCGTTTTGATGAATTCATTGCCAGGCTTCTCAGTCAACGTCAGAAAGAGTTCCTAGATTGGAACATATTGATTGAGCATCCACTGTCCAGAATATATCAATCGGAGTGAAGGTTGACCAGATGGTTTGAGGCGCAAAAGAAGGAGTAATTGACAAAGTGTGATTCAGCCGGATTTTTCTTCTTGGTACCACGTCTTCCTTTGTTTGAGGTTTGTTTGGGTCGGAGCTCAGGGAATTCAACCCAGCAGGAGGAGGCTGGGTGCGATTTGACAGCAGGATTATGTTTCCTGTTTTTGCATCTGGCAGTATCAGAGTCCCTTGAGTTGTTGGAGTGATACATGGCTGAGTTGGTGTCTGAGGTTTCAGCTGCCTTCAATTGCACTTCATTTTGGTGCTGGAAAAGATGATTTAGAACCATCATGACGGATAATTTGTTTCCTGAGTGCATAATCTGAGATTGAATTGCCTTGAGAGAGTCCGGCAGCTTGAAGAGGAGAAGATAGCTGAGGATGTCATTGGGTAAGACTATTCCAACTTTGTTGAGCTTCCCAAGGTGAGCCTTTACTGAGGTAACAAAACTTTCTATGTTGCTTAGGTCAAACTCTAGGTATAGGAAGTTGAAAAACATTTGGGCTTGATTGGCTGCTTGACTGGAGGCAAAGTGATCTTTGGCAGCAAGCCAAATTAGTTTCAATGAGTCTTCATTTTCCGGGGTTATGATGTTGGTGTGGGTTCCAGGATCCAGTTTTGACATGAGATATCCTGCCATTTCATTGTTGTCTGGTATGTCTACGTGGAGGTTGGGTGAGTTAATAAGATCTAAGATTCCTTGCATCTTGAATAAGTGCTCCATTTTCTTCCTCCAGATGGAGTAGTTTGTCTCAGTCAGTAGTGGAGTTGATTCCATGAGAGATTTAAGAGCAAGTGCCTTGAAATTGCCTTCAACTCCTGGTCCAGGTGATTTGGTGGTTCTTGTGGTTATGCTTGTTTGATCCATTTTTTGGCTTTTAACCGTGTAAAATAATTGGATGAATGGTAAACCTAGACCAGGCTGTTCAGATTGCAGCAAAAGGTAAGCAACAGGAAATAGCCGGTACAGGAGTATCAAACAGTAATAACAAATCAACAAACAAGAGAAGTGCCTCTACCGGCAGGGTGATGGCCCTTGAATAGACTAAATATAGTTGTTCAAGCACTAGAGACAAAGATGAAGCCAATCCTACCAGGGAGACTTGTCAACTAGGAAGATCCCATCAGTTGATGATCCGGAGATTGAGCTGAAGGATGAGATGATACCTACTCCTATGTTGATCCTGGCGGCAATCTGGTAAACCAAGTTGTTGAGGTAAACCAATCTAGCTGATTCAGGTCGGTAGTCAATGAGTTTGTAGCTGGAGGTTGAGGCGGATGGTTGAGACTGCAAGGACTGAAGACTAAGCAAAGGATATAGGAGTAGATGAGTCAAGATATAGGAGTAGATGAGTTGTCCGAGCTGTCTCCCGCGGTGGGAGCTTCTTCGACAGCTGACAGTGACTGACACCTGTCACGGCTGGAGCAGCGCTTCCCACACTTGGTAACAACATTGAAGACAGTGAGAAAAAGAATAGGAGGAAACAGAAACTTAAGACATGACACATGACAAGCACAACAGCAGCAGAGACGGGAAGACTGTGAGGTGAAAGAGTGATTTTTCAGCAGAGGATAAATGAGACAAATATCAACACAAATAACCTTGCTACTCATATTAAAAATTTTCAGAAAACAGGCGCAGACCCACTCACAACTTGCGCATACCCAATTTCAACTCAAAAAGGGTTGAAACTCCCTGTTTCCAACCTTTTTCGAGTTGCAGTTGGTTATTTGTAAACCCCTGGGTAATGGGCAAGTCATAAAGGAATTTGTTTGCTGCTTTTTGAGTCATTATTGTCAACCCTGGGGTCGTGAATTCAACATATCCCTAAACAAATATTTAAAATTAGTATTATTTAATTTGGATCTTTATTTCATTAGGATTCTGGAAGAGAATATGTCTGTGAGATTATTGGTGCCAAGGATTCTATATATTCATAGGGATTAGCATGCACAGATTTTGTGATGTAAAATCCTTTTTTGGATAAATTGGGTATGATATAAATCATAGAATAATATGATTTTATGACACATAAAGTGCATTTGGGCACCTGTTAAATTTGGACTTGAAATGGGCCATGATAGAATTTTAAATGTGCAAAGCCCACCTATTGTTTTTTTTTCTTTTGTAAATTTTCACCCAATATGTTTGTTCTGCAACCAGTGCCAACCTGGAAACACTCTACCCTGAAGCATTTTTATCTTTCTTCATTTTGGACTAAGACTTTTGAAGTTTAGCTTACTTAATCATAATGATACAAGTGTAAAAATAACCAGACTTAATAATTTAAGAACCTGTATGATATTTCAGTCAAGGAATATAAAATGATAAAATATTCTAAAAGATTTTGATTTTGATGAAAAATCATATATATTCACTCACTCAACCTACCCTCAAAATCCTACTCTTTCATGAAATTGCAGTAACTAGAGCTACCATTGGTTGATGGGGAAAAATATTTTTTTGACAATTATATCATCAATATTTGATATTTCATAAATTAATTCAAAGATGAGTTTTTGGGTATAGCTTAGAAGTCATTTCAATGAAAAAAAAGAACTCCCACATGAATCTGAAAGAGCAGCTAAAAAGCAGTACCAGAAATAGAACTGCCTCACCCGGCCTGCAAACAGTCCTTTAACTTTTCAAGGACCTTTGAAAAAAGAATTGGATAGTTATTTAAACAAAAAATTAAATTACGCCAGTTACTGCTTAGGTCCAATATAAAGAATGTATTTATTATTGATTCATGAATTAGGGTGTATCAAACAAATTTGAGAAAAATGCAATTTTTAACAGTTGTTTTAATTAAAAATCTGCCATTTGAAACCTGAAATTATAAATTGAAAAAATAAATTAAAAAAAGGCATTTTAAAGCTACTGGAAAAATAAGTGATTTTTTTCAAATGGAATCATTTTCCTAAAATCCAACCCACTCCCTAAAATCATACAAATTTGAGCCTCCAACAACCCTCAAAACTCCAAAAAGGGTAATGTTAAATTCACAGCTCATTGAGCCGTGTACACAACTCTGTACATGGCTCTTTGAGTTGTGTACACAGCTCAAGGGGCCGTGTGGCACCCTACACAACTCAAATCAGCCGTGTGGCATGCTACATGGCTCAAATGGGCCGTGTGGCATGCTACATAAATCAAATAGGCTGTGTGGCATGCTACATGACTCAAATAGGCTGTGTGGCATGCTACATGTCCCATTTGAGTTGCATGGCACGCTAAACAACTAAAATCAAGTTGTGTAGCCTCCAATAAATAATAAATAATAAATAATAAATAATAAATAATAAATAATAAATAATAAATAATAAATAATAAATAATAAATAATAAATAATAAATAATAAATAATAAATAATAAATAATAAATAATAAATAATAAATAATAAATAATAAATAATAAATAATAAATAATAGATAATAAATAATAAATAATAAATAATAAATAATAAATAATAAATAATAAATAATAAATAATAAATAATAAATAATAAATAATAAATAATAAATAATAAATAATAAAGAATAAATAATAAATAATAAATAATAAATAATAAATAATAAATAATAAATAATAAATAATAAATAATAAATAATAAATAATAAATAATAAATAATAAATAATAAATAATAAATAATAAATAATAAATAATAAATAATAAATAATAAATAATAAATAATAAATAATAAATAATAAATAATAAATAATAAATAATAAATAATAAATAATAAATAATAAATAATAAATAATAAATAATAAATAATAAATAATAAATAATAAATAATAAATAATAAATAATAAATAATAAATAATAAATAATAAATAATAAATAATAAATAATAAATAATAAATAATAAATAATAAATAATAAATAATAAATAATAAATAATAAATAATAAATAATAAATAATAAATAATAAATAATAAATAATAAATAATAAATAATAAATAATAAATAATAAATAATAAATAATAAATAATAAATAATAAATAATAAATAATAAATAATAAATAATAAATAATAAATAATAAATAATAAATAATAAATAATAAATAATAAATAATAAATAATAAATAATAAATAATAAATAATAAATAATAAATAATAAATAATAAATAATAAATAATAAATAATAAATAATAAATAATAAATAATAAATAATAAATAATAAATAATAAATAATAAATAATAAATAATAAATAATAAATAATAAATAATAAATAATAAATAATAAATAATAAATAATAAATAATAAATAATAAATAATAAATAATAAATAATAAATAATAAATAATAAATAATAAATAATAAATAATAAATAATAAATAATAAATAATAAATAATAAATAATAAATAATAAATAATAAATAATAAATAATAAATAATAAATAATAAATAATAAATAATAAATAATAAATAATAAATAATAAATAATAAATAATAAATAATAAATAATAAATAATAAATAATAAATAATAAATAATAAATAATAAATAATAAATAATAAATAATAAATAATAAATAATAAATAATAAATAATAAATAATAAATAATAAAATAATAAATAATAAATAATAAATAATAAATAATAAATAATAAATAATAAATAATAAATAATAAATAATAAATAATAAATAATAAATAATAAATAATAAATAATAAATAATAAATAATAAATAATAAATAATAAATAATAAATAATAAATAATAAATAATAAATAATAAATAATAAATAATAAATAATAAATAATAAATAATAAATAATAAATAATAAATAATAAATAATAAATAATAAATAATAAATAATAAATAATAAATAATAAATAATAAATAATAAATAATAAATAATAAATAATAAATAATAAATAATAAATAATAAATAATAAATAATAAATAATAAATAATAAATAATAAATAATAAATAATAAATAATAAATAATAAATAATAAATAATAAATAATAAATAATAAATAATAAATAATAAATAATAAATAATAAATAATAAATAATAAATAATAAATAATAAATAATAAATAATAAATAATAAATAATAAATAATAAATAATAAATAATAAATAATAAATAATAAATAATAAATAATAAATAATAAATAATAAATAATAAATAATAAATAATAAATAATAAATAATAAATAATAAATAATAAATAATAAATAATAAATAATAAATAATAAATAATAAATAATAAATAATAAATAATAAATAATAAATAATAAATAATAAATAATAAATAATAAATAATAAATAATAAATAATAAATAATAAATAATAAATAATAAATAATAAATAATAAATAATAAATAATAAATAATAAATAATAAATAATAAATAATAAATAATAAATAATAAATAATAAATAATAAATAATAAATAATAAATAATAAATAATAAATAATAAATAATAAATAATAAATAATAAATAATAAATAATAAATAATAAATAAAAAATAATAAATAATAAATAATAAATAATAAATAATAAATAATAAATAATAAATAATAAATAATAAATAATAAATAATAAATAATAAATAATAAATCATAAATAATAAATAATAAATAATAAATAATAAATAATAAATAATAAATAATAAGTAATAAGTAATAAGTAATAAATAATAAATAATAAATAAAAATTAATAAATAAAAATTAATAAATAATAAATAATAAATAATAAATAATAAATAATAAATAATAAATAATAAATAATAAATAATAAATAATAAATAATAAATAATAAATAATAAATAATAAATAATAAATAATAAATAATAAATAATAAATAATAAATAATAAATAATAAATAATAAATAATAAATAATAAATAATAAATAATAAATAATAAATGATAAATAATAAATAATAAATAATAAATAATAAATAATAAATAATAAATAATAAATAATAAATAATAAATAATAAATAATAAATAATAAATAATAAATAATAAATAATAAATAATAAATAATAAATAATAAATAATAAATAATAAATAATAAATAATAAATAATAAATAATAAATAATAAATAATAAATAATAAATAATAAATAATAAATAATAAATAATAAATAATAAATAATAAATAATAAATAATAAATAATAAATAATAAATAATAAATAATAAATAATAAATAATAAATAATAAATAATAAATAATAAATAATAAATAATAAATAATAAATAATAAATAATAAATAATAAATAATAAATAATAAATAATAAATAATAAATAATAAATAATAAATAATAAATAATAAATAATAAATAATAAATAATAAATAATAAATAATAAATAATAAATAATAAATAATAAATAATAAATAATAAATAATAAATAATAAATAATAATAATAAATAATAAATAATAAATAATAAATAATAAATAATAAATAATAAATAATAAATAATAAATAATAAATAATAAATAATAAATAATAAATAATAAATAATAAATAATAAATAATAAATAATAAATAATAAATAATAAATAATAAATAATAAATAATAAATAATAAATAATAAATAATAAATAATAAATAATAAATAATAAATAATAAATAATAAATAATAAATAATAAATAATAAATAATAAATAATAAATAATAAATAATAAATAATAAATAATAAATAATAAATAATAAATAATAAATAATAAATAATAAATAATAAATAATAAATAATAAATAATAAATAATAAATAATAAATAATAAATAATAAATAATAAATAATAAATAATAAATAATAAATAATAAATAATAAATAATAAATAATAATATAATAAATAATAAATAATGAATAATAAATAATAAATAATAAATAATAAATAATAAATAATAAATAATAAATAATAAATAATAAATAATAAATAATAAATAATAAATTATATGGAGTAGTGTATGGGCCCCCACGCGTTGAGGGACCCTACACAACTCCCACAGGCTGTGTGGGGCCCTACACAGATCCCTCACTCCTGAAGCCATTTACACGGCTTCCACACGACTGGAGCCATGAATTCAACATCACCCCTCCAAAAAATATCATATAATCTCAAGCAAATCATGCTCCAATCCATTCTGACCTTCCCAACATCCACCATACATCCATCCATTCACAAAATAAAACCATTCAGCCCCCCAAAAAAACTTCTACTCCTCCAGAACCACCACCACCTTCTCCTCTGCCACCTCCATCACTCCCTCCTTCACTACCAAAACCACCACCCCTCCTTCTCCTCCTAAAAATACTCCTTGTTTTAACCATTCTAACCATCCTTATAATTTTCATCCTTGAAATACCCTCCTTCCAAATCAAAAACACCACCATCAAACCTTGAAATAATTTCAGGAACTCCGTCATTATATCTTCTGATATATGAGAAAGATTGGAAAAGTTATAATTCATCATTTAGACAAAATTTGATTTTTGGGGAACCCTTGAAATACCACTGATTTGGCTTAGTCTTTTATTTCTCTTAGTTTGAAAGTGATGAAATATAATAACGGTTCAACTTTCCTGATGAAGTTTTAGATATTTACAATAAAAAACTAGAAGATATCATCTGCAAAGGCATTAAAAATTTCAATTCAGAAAAAGGGATTTTTTCACGTTGAATCATCAAAAATTACGCTTGAATTTTTAACCACCATCTCCTCACTTCAATTATACCCTTATCCCCCCTCAAAAAAAAAACACCATAGAAAAACAAAATAAAATTTCCTTCATTTCAGTTTCAAATGTTTTCAAAATAAAAATCAATTTTGAATATGGCCACTCCATCAAGACAGATTGCATCCATTTATCCTAGATGAATCTCTACATTAAAATTTTCTGGCCATTAAGTTGAGATTTTCTGTCAGCTCAAACTCTGTTTTTGATAGAATGCTTGACTAGGATCAAAAGAAAGCCATTCAATTTTTTTCTTTTATGAAAAACACACCCTCTCAGAAAAAATATTTTGTTTGAGCTGAACAAATTCACCATACATCAAATTGCCTTACAGTGGTTTACCTGCCACTCCAACCCAATCTTCCCAAAATTTTTATGATTCCTTTTATTAATCTCCACTCTAAGCTCATCAGATATGCATTGATGATAAGCATCTTCCATGATTTGAAATAAAGCTTATGCTGCTTTAAATATTCAGAATCCATAGAAATTACTTAAATATAATCAATCAAATTTAACTCAGATATCCCCACAACCAAACTTCTAACCATCCATCCAGAATCACTGCTCTAATCTCACCCATAAAAACAACCTCTCATCAATCTTCCAATTGCATATCCATTTCTCAATGATCTAATTCTAACTCCCTCATATTCAACAAAATATAGGGTTTCTAAGAATAACATCAGTAGTTTTTTGAGACAGAAGGAAATCTTCAGTTTAAATTAGAGGAGGAATGGCTCCAAAAATGACTGGTATTTGCAGTGACATTGGGATCCAGCTGACCCCATTTTGGTTGGAATGATAATAGATGGGTTTTTTCCTCTAGAAAAGCAGAGGGCCTAAATAATCTAAATACACAAGGGGCTGAGTAGTGATTGACAAAATTGAAAATAATAAATAAGTAGACAATTTAATAAAATAATTTATTAATAAATAAGGAATCAAGTCAGAAATAAATAGATTTGAGACAAAAATAACTATATTCAGCAGCATAAATTAGATTTGTGAGCCAGTTAAAAACCTAAAAATAAAAAAATAATAGTAAGGTAATTTCTAAAAAATTATTTTAATGAGCATCTTTATAAGCTCAAGATTGAAAACGCAAATTCTAACAGATTTTAAGCAGAATAATATAAGTAAAAGTCTGGTATGAGTCAAAAATGGCCAATGTTATATTTGCAACCCTGAGTTTGCAAACGGGCATGAATGGCCATTCATGGCCCAAAAAGTAGTGAAGGAGTTTGCAAACCCCCGTTTGCAACCCATTTTGCATTGCAACCCTATTTTGGGTTCCAATCAAGGATTTGTGACCCCACAGGGGATGCGGGAGTGGCTAGTGGGGTTTGTGTGTGTTTTCCTGGCCCATTTGGGCCACTC
Source organism: Puccinia polysora (assembly GCA_025617555.3). Taxonomy (NCBI): domain Eukaryota; kingdom Fungi; phylum Basidiomycota; class Pucciniomycetes; order Pucciniales; family Pucciniaceae; genus Puccinia; species Puccinia polysora. The sequence goes on from CM062629.1 coordinate 31,773,421, forward strand.
CCTCCCCCCCAAATGGGCCATTTGAGGGAGGATTTGGGGTACCTAGGCACCCCTGGACCACATGTGAGTTCTGTCAACCCAAATTTGGGGATCTGGAATACTATGTGGGACTATTGGACTACAAAGAAACTTGGAAATCAAAAATTCTACCTATTGGCAAAACTCTTGACACACACCACATACACAAACAACAAATGCCCATTAAATAAATTAATTTTTCTCAAACCAAAAGTGAGCAAAGCTTTGGAGTTTTTGGATTGAAAATTGCATGGAATAATAAATTGCCATTGAATTTTTTTGGTTTATGGGACCAGTGGGAAGCCCAAGCCCTCCTAGATTGAACAAGTCTATGTTAAAGGACTTAATTAAAATTCTACTTAACAAAGTTTTGGTGGAATCTAGGGATTTGGGTAGGAAGTTGGAAAAGAAAACATTGGAAGCCCCAATTGCATCCTCACCTAGAGTTAAAATTGAGGAACAAGATGCTTCTTCACAACTGGAACAATATTTTATGTAACAACTTGAATTGACTCAAGGTGGTGGGTCACATTTCATATGTCATTGGACTGAGAATGATTTGGCTTGACAGTACTAATGTAAATAAGGGATGCCAGAAATTCTTGAACCTCCTCCTGTGAGAGCCTTTGATAATAGGAAAGAAGTCAAGATTTATTGTCAGAAATGGGCAGCCATGCATGGCTATGCATTGACAACTTTCAATTTAAGGAGAGACAAATACTTCAATCTAGCTTGTGACAGATTTGGGGTTGATGAAGGGCCATGTCTCACCAAAAGTCAAGGGCAAACTCACACAAGGAAGGTTGGGGGTCAATTCATGATCCATGCAAGTAGGAAAGTAGCAGATCCTCCATGGCATCTCTCCATTAGAAATGGCCTACACAATCATCAACCATCAGAAATTCCTTGAGTGCATCCACAACTGAGGAGAATATTTGGTCAAGCATTAGATTTAATTAGGGAAGGAATGAAAGATGGGCTCAATAAAATGCAACTTAAAAGTAAATTGAGCAAGATTGATGGTGGAGAATACATTGACTATAGAAAAATCTATAACACTAAGCAAAAGGTAAAGCTTGCTGAACTGGATGGGAAAGGTGTTATGGAAGCTCTATTGGAAATGCTCCAGGAATCCCAATGGGTTTCCAGGTCCAAATTTGGTGGAGAGTGTCACTTAGAGGCCCTTTTCTTGGCTCATCCTGAGTCTATAAAAATTTGCAGAAAATACCATCATATTTTATTGTTGGATTGTACCTATAAAACAAACAGGTAAAGCATCCCTCTATTGCATGTTGTAGGAATGACTGCCAAAAAAACAGACTTTTACAAATGCTTTTGTTTTTATAAAAAAGGAAATGTATGAGTTCTACATTTGGGCTTTGAATGCATTAAAGGAGTTGGCTTATGATCCCAAGAGGCTTCCAAAAGTCTTTGTGACGGACCATGAAAAAGCTCTTATTTGTAATATTAAAAAAAGTTTCCCTGAGTCATCCAGACAGTTGTGCTCCTGGCACTTGTATGAAAACATCCAAGCACACTGTAAAGTGTGCTTAAGTAATAAAAATGAAGGATGGCAAAGTTTCATGACTCTTTGGGCCAAGTATGGGGCCTCTAAAACCAAGGGGGAGGCAGAAGTAAATGATGCAGAACTCAGAGTATGCCAATTTATTGCTTCTTCTATTGATCTCTGCTGGGAGTGCTTACTTTGAAACTTGTATACAGTGTTTCTTGAAAGACCTCAAGGATGTACTTGAGTATATGTAAAAGAATATTTTCCCTATCAAAGAGACATTTGTAACGGCTTGGACTTGTGTATACCCAGACTTTGGAAACAAAACAACGTCTCAGGTAGAAGGGGCCCATTTTTCTTTCAAAAAATTACTCATTGGATCTTTGGGGAACATTTTGGATGTGTTGAAACACCTTGAAGGAACTATTGAAATTCAAATCCAATAAGTCCATGCAGCACTTAAAAAATCTTTAATAAAGTTGGGAGTAGTTCTTCCAACAGAACTATTACCTTTGGGTTACAAATTGACAATTGAGGCAATTAAAATCATTGGGGAACAATTTGAGAAGTTAAAGCGCAATCATGATGGCAAGGTGTGCTCCAAGTAATATTGAAAAACAATGGGCTTTCCTTGTTCCCACATTTTAGGTGCAATACTAGCATCAAAAGGATCAATTGTGCCTGAAGATGTTCATCCTCAGTAGAATTTAGAATATAAACCTTCCAATGAAGTGAGTGGGGTTTTTTGAATGGTAACAATTATTGGATTTAAAGATTAATTATTGGATTGACAGATTAATTATTGGATTGAAAGATTAATTATTTGATTTACAGATTAATTATTGTATTTACAAATTGATAATTCCTTTTTTTTGGAAGTTTTAAGCCAATCCAGGGCTTGATGAAGAATCTCAAATGTTAAACAAGTGGCATTCCATTTATAGGGAAAACCCTGAATAAGTTAGTTTGGAGATTCTAAGTTCAATGCTTCAGAATACAGTTTCTTTGTTTTCCAAGCCAAGGCTTGATCCAAAGGTGTTAAGGTCAAGCCGCAGTTGACCAAAATTGAAAGCAACCCATTGTGAGCTTTCAAAATTTGAGCATTTCAAAAGAGCAGTTAAGAAGGAAAAAAGGGTTAAAAGGGGACCCAAAACACCAAAGACAGTAAGTCTTTTATTTTGAGTGAGAAATTCTCATATTTATTTTTTAATGAACTGATGGGAAAATGATTTCTGAGGTGCAAGGATGGCTCTTCATCTGAATCTTATAGTTAAGAGGACAAGACTGAAGAAACACTTAAAAGGGGACAAGAAAGACCAAAGATATTAAGTCTTTGATTTTGAGAAATGTTCATTTTAATGGTTTAATGAACTAATGGGGTAATTATTACTGTAGTTCAAGGATGGCTCTTCATCTGGATTTCATAGTTCAGTGGAAGAGACTAAAAGTTCATTTGGTTTGTTGCCATTGGAATCAGATTCCTTTTTGAAGGATGAAGCAGAAGAAATGGAAGAGTCAAACAGAAGCTCATCTTTGGTGAGTGTTGATTCCTTTAATGAGATTAGAGTTGTGGCTAACTATTTCTTTATTTTAGGAAGCAAATCACTTCAATCAAATACTAGAGAACTTACATAATTCTTGGGTGGGGTTTGGGATCTGGTTGGTGATTGAAATTGTGGATTTAGATTCATTGCTAAATCACTTGGGTATGATGAGCTTGGATGGTTTCAAGTAAGAAAAGAAATGCTTGAAAAATTGAGTAAAAATAAGATGTGCTATGCTAAGATCCTTGGTAGCATTAAATAATTTGAAAAGATAGAGAAAAGACTTGATGTTAATGAAATCAATGAAAATATCCCCTCTTCAAAATGGCTTTCAAAGCTTGACATGGTTCAAATAATAGCAGATACTTATTGAAGACTAATATGTTTCATTTCATTGGAATCATGTTGTACTTTTACTCCTATGAAAATGGGTGTGAAAGAACAATCAGATCCCATGTTCATTTGCTTTGTTAACAATAACCATTGGGTCCACCTTGTTCTTAAGGGAGATTTGATTCCAATCCCTCCCATTTTTTCCAAACCATGTTCCATGATTTCAAAAAAAGCCTCTGGATGGGTTGATCACCTCAAAGATCAACTCAAGTTGTATTCTAATTTATAGATTAATTTCATCATTTTGGTTTGGGTCCTGATGCTGATCTTGTAATTCTATTAATATAAAGGTTTATAACATTTTGAACATCATCATCTTGAGTTTTTTGAGTTAAAATCATTATTATGAGTGTTTCAAATGAGATTTTATTGGTAAGTCAGTTCAACTTGTGTTGGGCTGATCCCATAATAAGGGGTATTTTTACTTCTTGTGATGAGGTCAGTTTAACACAAGTTGAACTTGTTTTTTTTATTGGCGCTTTTAATTTAGGGCTTGTCAAGTGACTTGTTTTTTTTTGGTTTTTTTAATTTAGGGCTTGTCTAGTGACTTGTCTTTTTTTTGGTGTTTTTACTTTGGGGCTTGTCAAGTTACTTGTATTTTTTTGTGGTGTTTTTACTTTAGGGTGTGTCAGGTTGAACTTGTATTTTTTGGAACTTTTACTTTAGGGCTGCTCCATAGACTCTTTATATTCATTTATTTAAATTTTTATTTATCTATTTTTTTTTATTTTCAATTTATTTTTATTTATTTTCAATTTATTTTTATTCATTTTTGGCCCAATTTTTATTCATATTTATTAATTTTTATTTTTATTTATTTATTTTCTTTTCAATTTCTCTTTTTTTTTTCGATTTCTCTTCTTTTTTTTCAAGGCCTCTTCCTATTCTTCTTCTTCTTTTTTTTTTTTAATTTTTTTTTTTTTTTTGCAAGTGGGTCATGAACAGACGCTCACAACTCCAAATTGGGTTTTGAGCAGCTGTTTACAACTGAGACGGGTTGTAAGTTGTACCATGCAACCCATTTTAGGTTGTGCAGGGGGGTTGCGAGGTCATGAATTTAAAATTGGCTGTCAAAAATATATATGATTAAACCAAACAAAAATCAACAGAAACTCCAATTCATTGGGGAATACTGGGTAACAATTCATTTATTTCTATAATAAAAGGAGCTACATGGGTTGATAAAAGAATCAAGATTGGAATGATTTAATTGAATCATCCAAAAGTCCCTCTTTTTATCTAGTTGATTGAAGCAGGAGTGTGTGAAAATTGAATGGCTTGTGTAAGCTTCAGAGATAAAATCAATAATCAAGTTGAATTTTATATATAAAAATAGCTATTTGGAGTTTAAGCCAGAAATTATCTTGAAATTTGAACCATGGTTCATTTTTAAGCTGGATTAAACTCAAAATTTATGATAAATCAAGGATCTCCCAATTTGAATGAACAAGAATGAAATATAGCCCAATGTTTGAAAAGATTATAATTAAAAATGGGATGCAAAAGCAATAAACCAAATAGTAAAGAAAAATGGATTTTGATTAAGAAGCCACAATCACCAGAATAAAATAAAAGAAGTATAAAAGAAAGCTTCAAAAATCAAAATGAACAATCATATCAAAAAAAAAAGGAAAAAAGCTCTAACATTGGATAATTTTAGAGTAAATATGCAATGCAATGGGGAACAAGTTCAAATGACCAATGGAGTCAAAGCTCTGATCTAAATTATCAGGAGGGACTTTCTTATGTTTTAAAAGGTTGAAAAAGTCTCTTGAGGGTTTGAAAGATTATATATTTTTGAGGTGGTCCAGGTTTGTAAAATTTTTGAAGGCCCAAAGCCATGTACACATATCCAAGAAGTTTGTGCAGGGTGTTAATATGAAGATGCCTGATCTAAATATTTCATAATATAAGTCAGATTTTACAGTGGATGATTTTGATGTTATTTTATCTAATTTAAAGGTTAAATTACATCTGAATATTCATTACATATCAACTCTGAATACCATATGCTGTCCAAGCCAGGTAGATGATGACATGGACATACATCTGGGGTGGAAAAGTGGCTGATGATCTAAATTCACAGGAAATTGTTGTTGAGGCTTTCAGGAGATAAATACATAGAGTGATTGATACTTGATGAGGGCTAGGGGCTTGGATGTTCTTGAGTAATTAATTATTGAATTTTACTGGATGAGTGAGCTAGAATGGTTGAGAAGCTGAGCTTGGAAAATAATCAATACCCCTAATTTGATGAGGAAGTTCATCTCAACATTTCAACCCTGAAGAAGCTAACAAAAAAATACGTATAATCTAGTTTGATCTTTCACAAGCAGCCAGGACCAGTTTAACGCATGGGTAAACATGCCATGCATTCAAGACTTCATGAGCAGTGGAACTGGCTCAGTCTTTTGATACCCAAGCAACTAAAGATTATGATCAATCACAAATTATTTATGCTAAATGGCTCCAACCAGAATGAGAAGAATTCTTGGTAAAACTGTGTCTTATGAAACCTTTTTCATATGTGCCTGAATTCTAGCTAAAAAATTTTCCAAGCCGTCAGTAAGTCCCCCAAGAACATAGATGTTCAAAAATGGTGAGTTTGCTTGGGTTGGAAAGGTATGTATGTACAGTGGGGGGAATTAAGTGTTCACACTGATGTGTGAAATGAAAAAACCAGGAAATTTTGTTGTTTTTGAAAAACAATCTGAAGATGAATGAGTCCAATTGAACTTAAACCATTTTTAATCAACATAAATATGACAAAGATGAACAATTTATAACCCTTTATTTTTTTTAAGATAGATGAATATCTGCCTGAAAAATCAAAAAAAAATGCTCAGAAAGCCTTTGGATTTTTTGCTGAGTCATTTTAAACATCTGGTATTTCATTTTTTTGCATTTTTCTTTTCTTTTCAAGGTTTGAAATCATCCATCAGATCAACATGACTTATTCAATTAAGTATTTTATTTAATTTGAAAATTTTTATTGGTTTTCAAGCAATGGGATGAGCCCCTCCTCAAAACCAACAAAACCAAAGAAATTTCACAAAATTCTAAAAGCTCTAAAAAAGGGAAAAATTTAAATTAAATCATACTTCAGAAATCAAATACAACCAGAAATATTTTATGTCTGACTTTTATGAGTTCTCAGATACCCATCTTGATTATTTTATCAAAATATCATCAAAACCACAAAAAAAAACATAGTAATCTAATTGGATTTTCCCATGAATTTAATAATTAAATTTCACTAGTTTTGTTTTTCATAGTTCTATTCTGATTCTTACCTAAAATTAAATATATTAAAAATAAAACAAACTGCAAAAGGAATGCTTCATTTTTTCTCTTTCTGAAACATCTTTTTTGGGGTATTTTCTACCTTTTTGTATCATTTTTGAAAAAATGAGAGTTTGATTATTTGAATCATTAATCCATTCCCACCTTGAAGAACAGATTCTAAGATAAATTATTCTACAATTTAAAATAAATTTTTGGTTTTTTTGGACTGAAAAATTTGGCCTTGAAAATTGGTCTAAAAATGAAACTACTGATTTTGGCCATCAGTGGGAACACTTACTTCCCCCCCTGTACATACACGTACACTGCAAATGGGTCGGAGCACTCCTGAGGTAAGCCAACCACTCAAGCGTTCGTAGTTTTACATTCACACTTGGAATTCTCCGGTGCCAGTTGTTCTACCATAGAGCAGTCAGATCATGTGCCCCTTGCGATATACTGCAAATTCACCAAGCATCTGTCTTGCACTGGTCTGGTGGATCTTACTATCTTTCAAGGTTTAGCGTTTGAAGCGCCGTATTATGAATTCTTAATTGATACTTTATAACCGAGTACATAATGCTCACATTTCACAACAACCGGTGCACCAGCGGCCTTTTTCACGTCTTTATTTTACGTGAGAATGCAAAAATATATAAAAACAATTTTGAAAAAAATACAACTAGGAAGAGATTCTAAATACGAGTTATGAGATAGGGGTATGATTTTCCTTCGAAAAGACACAAAATTCGGATTGATTTTACTCTGCAACTTTGGTCATCGACCCATCAATCCACCAAGAATCTTTAATTAAATCTTCATGAACGAGGGAAACTGAATTTGAATGATTCCTATCAAACAAATTGGACTGGACTGATTCCTCACATCTTCGGGAATCCGAAGCTGGCAAGGATGGTGCTGGAGATGAAAGGGATGATTGGTCTGAGGGCTTTTCAAGAACCTGAGTCTTGGTTACGATGAATAAATGCCAAAATTCAAATTAATTAAAACCAATGAAAGAGCGACAGGATTAGTGATTGCAGATTTGTTTTTTGTTTATATGAAAAGCGGAAGACTTGACCCAAACTTACGTCGACGGAATCTTGGCAAGTTCGAGTTTTATCAAGAGTCGAGTCCAAATGAGGTGAGCGCCAAATTAGGATCGAGCCTTTTTTAAAAATTTCGGGCTCGTTATTGTAGTTGATTTGGAATCGATCAAATAGGATCGAATGTTTATCTTTGGAAAAAGTGCCCTTTAGATCACCATGAGCCTCTTGCGATGTGCGATTTCCTCGTTTAACTAATGCCCAAAATGTCGTGTTGTATAAATTATTGATGTGAGCTGCTTGAAAGGATGTCATTTGAGCGAACAGCATTGGACTGTGAGCATCGAGGTTTGGAGGGGGGGGGGGGGGGGGGGCGGGGGGGCAATGTCGTGAAAAGTGATTGTTTGACTTTGTTTATTTTTTCCTGGTTTTAAGGAGGTTTGGGTCACCCCGAAAACTCACCGTCGACTTGTCTCCATTTAAAATAGTCTTGTAATTCTTGGTACGTAGCGTATTGAATTATTCTTCAAGCAAATTTACGCAAGCCACGAATGAGGTTTTTTTAAAAAAAAACAGTTGGAAAGAAAAGTCAACCCAGGCGGGAAAGCATGACTAATGCAGATCATCAAAAATTGAATAGCCGTGATTGGAGAGGGGATGAAGGTTTAAAAAATTGAATATGAACCGACCTGCCATCAAAAGTGGGCAAATTGTTGATTGAAAGTGGACTTTCAGGAAAATATTCGGACCATAGGTGGATGTACGCCGCAGTGAAACTGGATAAGACAGTTGTTAAAATTTTGCTAATTAAATCCAAAGGAGGGAAAGATAAGAAGGCGGTGGGGCGAAAGGGCTCAAAATCGACCCCAATCAATCAACATTTTCATGATCGAGACCAAACCTTGCCCTTCGATTAAACGCCTGACAACTTCGACCGAATGCAAAACTGAATTCGTCACTTTGTCCATATGCAAGAATGATTCCACTGGCCGATTTTCTCTTGATTTTCTGGGGATGCTTTTTCGACTTCGAAGAGGACCCGCAGCCCAGAAAACCTCGTCCCAAATCTGATTCGACGACTTGGATCGCCGCTCGGTTCATCAAGTTGAGGGCCCTTAAATCGTTCGGTTTTTCAAAGCCGTGAGCGTCGGAAAATCTAGGCGAGAAGGTTTTTTGATTTTTTTTTAAAAAAACAAGCAACAAATAAACAATCTATCGGCTTTTCGATTCAGGAAAAATGAGATGGTATCTTACTTAGTGAATCCCTTGCCGTCCAAACGGATCACAGCAAATGTGTTAGGTAACAACCGATCATCTAGTTCCGCTTGACGAACATATCCAAAACGGGAGTTGGCCATTAAACAGCACCCGAAGTTGAAAAAATCTGAAGACAATGAACAAATTCTAATCAGTTTCTTCTGTCGAGAGAACGTTAGCTGAGTCGTTTGTCAATCAACACTCACATGATCTCAAATTTCCCTTGAAACCTGCCCAAAAACTGTTTACAGCGGACGGGATTTCGGGGAAATGGGGACGGAAATCCGGGAAACCGGATGTTTTCTTCCCGGATCTACCTTGCTCCTGCCCCGGGTTCTCTTTCCCCCGTCACGTGTTAAAAGGGACAGATGACGGGCGAGGCCGTTTGGGGCGTCTCCCTCCTGACCCCATCCCACAAAACTTCTTCGACAAGGGTCCATATTTGCTTGCGCTACTCAACATTTCAAAGGTGAGTTGTTTTTCTATCTTATGATCTGAAACGGTTGAATTCTTTGCGTGATTAATTTTATATATATTTCATCTTCAAATCCAAATGCTATGGGTGCCATGGCAGATAGCAAATACCAAGCTGCCAAAGAGTTTCAAGATTTATCTTAGGCATATCACCCCATATTTTTGAAGGTAAGCCTGATAAATATTAGTGCGCCATTCTCATCAGGAAAATTTTTGGCAAATCTCAACCAAGAAAATCAAGCGCTAAATCTACCTCCTACCCCAGGAGGATGACCACAGCAACTAATCAGTGATGATCTCAGAGTTCTAATTTATGACAATATAACTGAATCAATTTTGAGTTTTTCAGAAATTCATCCAAAGAATATTTTTCAATAAAAACACAGGGAAATTAATTTGTAAACTAAAAAGAAATAAGCCAAGCCCAAAAGAAATTAGTTGGGAAAATTGTGGCATGTCATCTTCTTGTTGATCACTGCATTTTCATGGAAGAGATTGACAAAATGTCCAAATGATTGGATATATAAAACTTTATAAAACCTACTATTTTTTAAGGGAAGGTCTCAACCAAAAAATACATTTCAAAACTTGCACTAAACTATTGAAACAATCAGTTATTTCAACAAGGGTATTTAAAATTCAACCAGAAAAAGAGTTATTCCAAAAAACCTTTAGAAAATTCTCAGACAGAATTCCATAAATTGTGGTTGCATTTTCTCACATAATTCACCCCCTGACTTCCCCAAACTCATTAGACTTCCATTTTCTTCATACAATATTTCTAAAAAGAAAATTCTTCAATTAAACTTCCACCTTTCATTTTGGGCATTATGCCTTCAAAACATTTTCCAAAAAAGGAAAAACTTGCTCCAACTGAGATTTATTCTAAATTATTGGGCAAACAGAAAAAAATGATCATTGTACCATTACAAATTATTCCAATAAAAATAGAATTTATAATTATTGCTTTGGTTCCAATAATACTATTTGGTTTGGATGACTACCTTATTTTTAAGCAAGCTACTATTGCACAGCCTGCTGGAAATGGTAAACAAAAACAATGGTTCAGGATTATTCCAACAAGAAGTGTATTTTCACTAAATATCATTAGATATTTTAAATTTTCAGCCCATTCTAGATTGGGTCACTCACTGACCCTATATCTGAATTCCTACTACTTGATTGACTTCCCTGTTGAAGTACCACAGCCCAAATGGCCAGGCTTGCCTATTGCACATACACCATGTGTATGTAACATGACTAAAACCAAGCTTTAAACTGAATTCTGTGTTAATTTTGGGATTTTTGGAAGTATTAATGATTTTTTCCAAATTCCTGCATGCAGCTGCATAAAAAATTTATTCCAGCCTGCAGCTTCAGAACAGCATATTCCTGCATGCAGCTATGGAAAAATTAATTCCTGCACAAATCTTCAAAAAAATAAGATCCTGAAAGCATCCTGAGAACATTAGATTAATTCAGGAACCTGCAGAAAAACATATCCCCCTGTGCATCTGCAGAATAAAGCTATTACCACATGCAGAAATAGGAAAATAAATTTTGGAACACAAGGTCAAAAAAGTTCCTGCATGCAGCATCATGAGAAATTCTGACAGATTAAGAACTGCTACACCCCCTCAAAGTAATTTCTACATAATAAACAAACTAGGGACCCATAGAAAAATTAAATCAGAAAAATAATGCATATGAAAGGGGATAACCATAAATATTTCATACAAATGAAAAAATTCCCAGGATTTCATAAATAGGACAAGGATAAATTAAAAGCACCACAAATACAAGTGGAAACCTCTCAACATTGAATTTCAAACTTCCCTTCTGAAATACATTAATCCTAAAAAATAAGGTCAGTGTCAATTCAGGCCTTCAGAATTACCAAATGAAAAACTTCTTTTTTTTAAGAAATGGCCAAGGTATGATTATAGAAGTTTTTTTACTTAAGTCATTACTTGTGGCCTATTTTCCCACCTTTTGAATTCATGTAAACCTTAGAAACATGCTCAAATTGAAAAAATTCTATGATATGAACAGTTACTTCTTGGAAAAAGAAATTCAGATTTGAAGGACTAATAGGGGGTATCAAAGTTAACCAAACCCGCCATTTTTTAATGGCGGGTTTCAACCCAAATCCTCCATTTCAAACCCGCCATTAAAAATCAAAAAACCCCACTTATTTCAGATCAGACGTGTTAAAGTTAACCTGAAATAAGTGGGTTTTTTCAAATAAAGTATTTAAATGCTTCCACCACCTGTCCACGTCATACACCCCTGTCTTCCCACCTCCTTCTACCTCCGACCTCATTGGAAAATTTTTTACCCCCACCCTCATCATAAAATTGATTGACCACTCTCATCACTTTATTGCTCTCATCACTTGATCACTCTTGTCCACTTCATCGCTCTCAAAACTTCATCACTCTCATCACTTAACCGCTCTCATCACTTGATCACTCTCATCCACTTTATTGCTCTCAAAACTTCACCACTCTCATCACTTTATTGCTCTCATCACTTGCGTAGCCCTTACTCTTTCAAATGGCCCCTCAGCAAACCTCCCCCCGCAAGTCCAACACACCCAAGAGAACATTGCCAAGGAACTCCACAACAAACAATCCTCCCCCATCAGCTTCCAAGGGCTCAAGTCAGCTCAAGAGAGCTGATCACATCATCCTGGTAAACTGGCTGAAAATTCCCTCCAACTACGATGCCTGCTTTGGATCCGACAACAAAACACGTGTTGGCCAACCTCCATCCTCTATAGTCAATGGTTATCTCCTGATGGCCAATGAACTCAAGAACAAAACAAAAGGTAGGCTGGATCTGTCATCCAAACAGATGAGGGAGCGGTTCAAAAACTATTGAGCCAAGTACAAAAAGGCCCACTCCATGTCTATCTCCACTGGCTTTGGTATCACCAACTTGGACAAAGCAAAAGGAATCAACTCGGTGGTTGATAAGTTGGACTCCATTTGTCCTTTTTATATTCAAATGGATGAAATTTTCGGAAAGAAGGCCAACATCACCCCCCTAGCTGCTTTTGATGCCCAACAATCCGATTCCGTTGATGCCAAGGACTTGGCTGGGGATTCTCAGCCTACCAACGGGGAACTTGATGAAAACTTGGCCTTGGAGTGGCCCCCATCTGATGACAAGGAGGATATTCAAACACAATCGGCTCCAATCACTTCTACTTTGGTATTGATTGATCAGTCAATACCGACCTTGGACCCCTCACTTCCTTCTTTTGATTGCTCTCTTCCTGGGGCAGAACAACTGGAGAACTTGCCCAATGAGGAGGATGTTATTCCTGGATCACCGTTGCCATCAACATCTGCTCAAGTAAGGAACTAAATTGTTTTTGATTCTGTCTGGTTGCTCCTGACTGATTTAAATTGTAAAAAAACAGGCTCATCCATTTTTGATTGGCCAAAAACTCAAGCCAATGGGGCCTCCCACATTGCCTTCAAATACTAGTGAGGACTTTCAGACTCAAACCTCCTCTGCCAAGGGTAAGCAAAAGGCCTCCAATTCCATCAATGTCAACCCCAAAAGTCATCAAAAGAGGAGAAACACTTCCAGTTTTTTGGGCTTTGAAGAAATCATGGAGAAGCAAGATTCATGTAAGTTGATTGATTCAATATCCTTGCTTTCAAAATCATGCTCATTGCCATTCCCCTCCAAAAAACAGTGAAATCACAAATTGAATCAGATAAACTTCAGTTTGAAAAGCAAAAGTGGGATTGTCAACTGGCCATGGATGGTCAAAAGCAGCAAGCCAAGACTTTGGCAAATCAACAAAAATTGGATGCTGAGTGGAGGTTGAAACAAGCTGAGCTAGAGTTTCAAAAAGAGGAAAAGGAGAAGGATCGGCAGCAAGTGCAACTGGAAAAGGAGAGGGAACAACGGGCAAACAAAAAAAAGGATAAGGTATCAGTAGCTTTGGCTTGCATTGGCAGTGGTAGATTGGTAGAAGAAATACAGCAGATTACTCAAATGCTGGGCTTGTAAATATATTTGCATGGATGAAAGAAAAACAAATTATTTTTTACTACAACAACGTTTGAGAGCATTCTTAACCCCACCAATATACAGATCTTTTTTGTTTTTATTGATATTTTTTTCTCTAGAGTAAATTTGGCCCTTTTTCATGTCCCTACAAGTGCTCTGAGTTTTTTTATTAATTTGGAGTGACATGGCCATTCTGGTATGGGTTGCTGTGTCCACAGCTGGAAAGGTACATTGCTTGTACTTGTTAGCCGCCCAAACCATTTTGACTATACCTTTTTTCTTGAAATCAATTCCAAAGCCAAGGTCAGGAAAAACAAATTGACTGTCCAAAACTTGATATTCATGCGTATTTTCAATAAGTCAACCATTTGATTTTTTGGTTGGGACCACAAGTAAAAAGGAATAGCCAGAGATGTTGCCTTTGTCAATATGAGGAGAATTGTAAAAAGAATCCAAGGTGAAAGTGAGGTTTGGGGAGCAATCAAAAGGTGCAGGCTTGGAACCAAATTCCAACAAAGAGAAAGAGGGGATTTTGCTGTCCTTCATGGTATCACGGTTTGATTCAAAGGCAAGTTTGGCCAAATTACAAAACATTTGTCCTAAAATTCGGGATACTTTGTCGGCCTTCAGGTTGAGGAAAGTGTACTCTTGAGGAGAAGATCTAATGGATGATTTCTTCACATAACGTCCAAATAACTCCAAAGGGTTCATTGATTTTTGCCAACCAATTGCCCACATTTTTCCACCCCAAGATCTTGAGGGACCAACCGGGTTGACAAATTTTTTTGAACAGTGAAGGAATGTTGTCACAAAGTTGATATCTTTCTTATCTTGCTCAGATAGTCAATCCAAAGGCACAAATTCAATGACGGCAACCAGAGCATGGTGATCAGATTGGTGGAGAACAATAACTTTTCCATGGTGGAAGAAGTGGAAAGCCCCAATTTTCTGTTTTGCTTGCTTAAATTCTTCCTGGGTGGGTTGTTGAGGGTTGTGTTTCTTTTCAGCCGTGATAGCAGGGTACAGATCCAAAGGGCATAGCTTTTGTCTAGACCAGGCAAACTTTTCCTTGATCAAGTTGTCAGTCACTTCCAAAGAAATTTCCAAATCCCTCATTTGAGCCCTCCTTTTTCTACGATTCCTCTGCTTGCCACCTCTCTTTATGTTTTTCATACCATCTCCTTCCATCTTTCTCCCTGCCAGGCACTTGCTGCACCCAAGGTGAGGATCAAGGTGAAGTTTGAATGGATGTATAACATTTTGAGTTTGGTAGGCAGTGAAGGAATCAATATCAAAAAAGGGGTTGGACAAACAAAAATACCGGTCAAACAAATAAAAAAAAAAAATGTCAGCAACGTTCTCATTATTGGCAACAAACAGTGGGATTAAAAAAATAAAAAAGAGATGAAAATCAATGATTCCTCTGCTTGCCACCTCTCTTTATGTTTTTCATACCATCTCCTTCCATCTTTCTCCCTCCCAGGCACTTTCTGCACCCAAGGTGAGGATCAAGGTGAAATTTGAATGGTTGTATAACATTTTGAGTTTGGTAGGCAGTGAAGGAATCGATATCAAAAAAGGGGTTGGACAAACAAAAAGACCGGTCAAACAAATAAAAAAAAAAAATTCAGCAATTTTCTCATTATTGGCAACAAACGGTGGGATTAAAAAAATAAAAAAGAGATTAAAATCAACGATTCCTCTGCTTGCCACCTCTCTTTATGTTTTCATACCATCTCCTTCCATCTTTCTCCCTCCCAGGCACTTGCTGCACCCAAGGTGAGGATCAAGGTGAAATTTGAATGGATGTATAACATTTTGAGTTTGGTAGGCAGTGAAGGAATCAATATCAAAAGAATAGAATTAGCTGGGAAGGAGTGGTAATGATGAGGAGCCGCGGCTGGCATCATACTAGGCAAACCAGACTGTCCCAGGACGTAGCTTGGTTGGCGTAATACTTGAGAGAATGTGTTCTGGCAGAGCTAGAAAACCTAAAAAAAAAAGAAACAAAAACAAAGAAAAAACAAAGGGAAAGTCAGTTCCTGTACCTTACAAAAACTCTGCATCGATTGGCCCAAACGATCGGCCAATCAATTGCGAATCAACTTCTCGATCAATTGGCAATCAATTGCTCAATTGATTGTCAATCAATGGCAGGAAGAAGATGAAGGGGAGGGGGGACTCACCAAGGGCAGAGGATGGACCAGAGGATGAGCAGGGGGAGGGGGACTGGGCTGGATGGACCTGGGGGGGTTCAAAGGGAGGGTTATGGTAGGAGATCAGCCAGGTGAAAAAAGAGAAAGGTGATTCAATGAGGGGAGGGGACTCACCTTTGATGGTTGATGGAGGTTGGGTGGGAGGTAGGTATGTTGTTGGTGATGTGGATGTTGGTGAGGTTGGTAAAGAGTGAAGGTGGTGGTGTTTTGGTGAAGTTTTGAAGGTGGTGGTGATGAGTGAGATGGTTTGGTGAGGAGGAGGCAGGGTTTGACCCGTGAGTGAGTGGGGTGAGGTTGAAGGGGTTGAGTGGTGAGGGGGAGGGGGGTGGCATTTGGTGAGTGGCAGGGTTTGAGGTGGAGGTGTTTTTAGATTCAAGTCCACTAAAAAAAAAAATAAATAAAAAAAACCCAGCCTATGAAGCTTGGGTGAACAACCAAAACCAAAGAAAAACGGTGAAGGGAATTTTTACCAATTTCAAAATCAAAAATTACTCATCAAAGCAAGAAAGGGTGAGAGGAAGAATCCGCTCTCTCATAGAAGAAGATGAGGGACCAGATGAGACAGGGATGACTTGAGGCGGATCAGGAATATCATCTTGGAATATTATGTCCCATTAATCTTTGATGTTGGCCAAAAGGTTGTGAAGGATTACACAAGTGATAATCCAGTTGATGAGGAACCTCATATCTTTGGAACATTGGAGCTGGTTTTGCATCTCCTGTAAGCTGGCCCATCTTCCTTTCAGAATTCCTATGGCATGCTCAATCCAAACTCGTGATTGGGCAAGATGATAGTTAAAATTGGTTTTTCCTTGATCATTGGACAAAACATTCCGGTATGCTGGAACTACATATTTCCCACTATCTTGTTATTATTGCAAACAAGTTGTAGTGCCACGGAGTATCTAAACAAAGAGATGGAACATATTTGGTCAGTGTGTGATCCAAAGTTTTGTCATAGCAATTGGAAAAGAAATGAATCAATTGCCTTTTTTTACAATCAAAATAGTGGTTGCCATCTAGGTTGGGTTTTTGACTCAAGGGGATGGTGGTTCCATCAACAAAACCAATGCAACCAGGAAAGCCTTCTGTCTCCATTACTTGAGATATCTCCTTGCGTTCTTCTTTGGTTGGCCATGAAAGGACAAAGCAACGGAAAGATAGGATAGCAATCATGACTCTTTTGGTGTATAAGTCAATGCTTCCGTAACTGACTGAGAATAGATTTTCCAATTGATGGATTGCTGCTCCATTTCCATTTGACCCCAATCTACAAAGAGCAACGGCAAGTTGGATGGCTGGATTGCGTTGAGGATTGCAAGAATTGTTCTGGAAGATGTGGTTGTCTTCAATCATTGCCAAAAGTTTCATGAAAGAAGGCAACAAAGTTTGGAACAGTTTCTGGAAGCTTAAGTCAGGGATGAGATGAAGCTTTTGCCTTTCATACATAGGGTTATGGAGAGTGTGTATTCTTGGAACCATGTATTGCTTTGCCAACAGAGAATTCAAAGCTAACCAAGTTGATTCCAAATTGGAGTCTGAATCAGAGTCTGAATGGGAGTCAAACAGTAGCAAAAGTTCAGTCAGCTTTTTTGCGTTTTCAACTTTCTGGCGGGATGTTTGATTGGACATGTTGAGAAAGGTGGTGAGTGATGTGGGGTGATGAGATGATGATGGGATTTGTGTGAAGATGGGTATGTGAAGGTATGTGAAAAACAATAGAGATGTGTGTGATGCAATGGAGATGGGACTGCTATGGATTTGCTGATGTGGATGGGTTTTTTTGATGTGATGGATGGTGGATGGATGATGATGCATAAATGGCGGGTTTAATGGCGTGTTTGATGATTGAAATCCTCCATTTTCATGAAACACGCCATTTTGAAATACACCAGTTAGGGGGTATGTGTATTTCAGAAACCCGCCATTAAAAATGGCGGGTTTTGTCAAAAAAAATGGCGGGTTTCTAATGGCGGGTTTGCTAACTTTGATACGCCCTAATGGGTGTTTGAAAACATGCATTTTGAGGATTTTTGAAATTATTCTTAAGGTTTTAAAGGACTGCCTGGGGTGGTAAAAAATACCTTTTGAGTGAATTATTTGCTGAAGGTGGCCTTTTAAAATTAATTCAGGCCTTTTGGGTCTCAAATAAGGCCTCTAGACCCCCTGTGGGCTATTTTGGGGTGTAAATTTCTGGAGAGTCCAAATATAGACATAAATTTTATTAATTAAACATGGAAAAATGCAATGGATTTTTTTTCCACATTGGATTCCAATCTGGGCTCAAATTCAACAAAAAACTCATTCAATATAATAACTAAGCAAGATGATAAAAAATGCCATTTTTTCACAAAATGGAGTATTTCCTGTGGTATTTAAATGAAGTTGTACAAAACATAATTTAAAAGAAATAGATGAATTAACTCATTTTTGGAGACTATTCCAAATCTTATTTCAGAAGTGAGAACATAAATTCATGAAGTACATTAATCATAACAAAAACTTTCAAAAATATTCTTTTTGCACAAAATGGAATATCTGGAGTTCCAAATCTGGGTGGTGCACAAGGAGTGATATAATTTCTGAGAGTTTTCTGAACTCCATGGTAGTCCCCAGGTCTTTAGTCAGACAGAATGTTAATGATCTAAGATTATTCTTGATAAATTTGAGTTGAAGATCTATCTCATTGACAAGTAGGTCAATTTTTCTCCTGGTGGGCTGGATGGATTTGTTATTGAAGATCTTTTGTTTTTATTTAAAATTATGGATTTATAAAATAAGTTCTTCTTGAATTGTGGTAAGAATTCTTTATATGTGTTGAAATTGATTTAATTTTAAATTATTTATAGATTCCCTTAATTGATCAGTTTGATCTTTGAGATTAGAAGATTCCAACTGATAAGGTTGGAAGTCAAATATTTTGGAGAAAACTAATTATGATTTATCCAATCAAGAGTATATTCTATCCAAATTGTTACAGAAAATTTTAAAATTCTGCCTGAAATCAATAGAAAAACTATTAAATACAGGAATCAGAAGTAATGGATGGAAAAACTTTTTCAATTTCTGAGCTGAAAAAATTATCTTGTCCTACTATCTGGGATTCTTTCCCTTTTTCTTCTGGTGGGAGGTCCTGATTAATTTCCTCTCAGTTGGACTGATTGATCCCAATGGTTCTAGTTTGTGATTTGGGATTCCACCTCCTTCCTGGTGATCATCCTCTTTAGGGCTATTTGGTTAGCCTTTTCCTGTGAGAAAGCCTTTTTCATGGACACCTGATCCTCCTTTTTTTGAGCTTCCTCAAAATTCTCCCAGATTTTCACATGCTCCATAATGAATTCTTTTATCATGGTCCCTTTGGATGGGTAAATCATTTTTTGAGGCTGACACAAACCTCAAGGCTCCTGGGATTCCATCACACTTGACACTAAGCCTTCCAATCTCAAAGGAACTTAAACTCAAAAGGAATTCAGGCATTAAATAATGATTATTCAACCAGGTGACTTGCCTTTATCATGCATATAGATATCTCAGGCTCTTTCACATACTCAATCTCCTAGGCTTGCATATACTTCAAACCTTACATATTCTGTTTATCCATAATCCATTTATGGTTTATCCTTCTATATATATATATATATATATATGCGTGTGTGTGTATGTATATATGTATGTATGTATGCATGCATGTATGTATGTATGTATGTATATATATTAGGTATTTGAATTGTGCATGGACCACTTTAAATATGCAAATTGTATGTTAAATTAAAATACAAGGATTTTCAGGGATGTGTGGTTTTGCCTCATCATCTGGCTGTGGGTTTGCTTGGCACAAGATAGAAGTAAAAATTAAATAGAAGGAAAATGAAGCACAAGGAAAAGGAGAGGGAAAGTGCACAGAAAACAGAAAGGAAGTGGGGATTTATATAAATGGAAAGGAAGGGATGATGGAGGAGTTATTCCAAAAAAATGGGCTTTATTGGCCACAAAAGGATAGTGTTGCTTATTTGGAAGTGGCCAGAACTCTTTATCCTTGGTAATACTTATTAAAATCCTCCTGCTTATTTTATCTTATACACTCTAACCCTTAGTGCATACTATCATGACTCAAATTTATCCTGTAATATGTTAAAATTTACCTTCATAATTTATAAATCTCAGACCTGAGATCCTGAAAGAATTTAGTAGACCTATACTTGTTCTCTGAATTGTATTAATTACTAGTCCTTGCTAAACTTATGAATCATTGTCTCCTTGGGCTCATATTACACCTAGTAGCTCTTTTCCCTGAATGCTTGCATCTTTATCCCCTAATGTCACCTGTTTTTATAAATAATGGCTTGCTTCTTTATCCCTGATTCCCTTTCCTCAATATAAATTTTTACTACTTCTTAGTATGCATTAAATCCAAGAAATATTCATTAAACCAAAGTCTATCCCATCTGAATTAATTAATCTGCTCCCCTCAGAGACCCTCATCCAAAAAGCCCCAAAGTCTACTGTGAGTAAATTAATCATTTTTCAAGCCCTGATGGCACACCAGAATTCATGTTCAAAATAAAACTCAGGGTATGGGAAAATGAAGAATATCCAACATCAAGTTTGGCAAGTCAGGAGTCACAGGGCTTGTTTTCTCTGTGGGAAACACTTTTGTGTTGTTTGTTGGAGCCCCCTCATTTCCACCATATTTGGAACCGTTAAGGCTGAAGCTTTTATGAGGAAAAGATCCATTGGATAGGAATTTTTCCACAGTGCTGTTAGTGCATCTGTTTTGATTCATCATATATAATGAAAAGACTTAATTTTTAGAAAAAGGATTTTATCATTATTTTTTTTCAAAAAAAAAAAGGATGGTTACCCATTCAAATTAAGGTTTAATGATACAAAAACCTTTTTTTGGTGTAGTTTATCCTGATCAGGCATTGCTAGAGGATCCTTGTGCATTCCCATGAGGTCCTCAGCCAAATCCAATACTCCAGGGCATCCAGAGGCGTCAGTGATGACATGATCTATTGAATTCAGCTCAGGGGTAGGAGCTGAATTTTTCTGTGAAATGATAACTAAATGGTAGACAAGAAAGACAATTAGATTAGTTTTATCATTATTTCATTTTTTTTTTGATATTTAAAGAGAAAATTACTATTATTTTCTTTTGCTGTTAAATAAAAAAATTCTTTGATATTTTCAGCTGGCTGCTGTTCAGAGACCACTGACACATAGCCAAGAGAAGAAATAAAAAAATATAAGAATGATAAAAAAAATTATAAAAAATATTTTGGAAATAATAAGAACAAGAAAGAAAAAAAATAATAAAAATGAGAAAACTGCTGTAAGGAGTAGGAAATATTTAAACATTATTGCAAAATTATATTTTTGATGCCCAATTATGTAGGGTCAACCAATTCCCACTCCTTCAGTTAGAATCACATCCACTTATAAACCCTAGCTCACAATGTCTGCAGGTATGGGTTTGTGACCAAAAATTTGGACAGAAACCCATAATTATGTATATTTAGGGATTTATGGACAATAATTAATTTCATCCATAACCCTGCGTGCAGCTGCAGGACCTCTAAAACCTCAGAAAGCTGAAAATAGTCTTGCTAGGGCCACAAACAGATTGTGCAACTTCCAAAGGATGTGGAGGCAGTTGCAAGCTGTGTGGAACAGAATTGTGGACAAGAAACAATATCTGAAAAGATCCTTCTCCAGTCCAGGAATTATTGTTCTTGTTTGTTTCTACCTTATAAAATTTCAAAAATCTTTCTCCCAGATTTATAGAACTCCTTCTAGATGGATTCTGAAACTATTTATCAGAAACTACTCTGCAATCATCAACACTACTAGAATTCTTCACATGAAAATATAAATGCTCTCTAAGTTTTTGGTTTTCATAAGTTAGACTCTCTGAAAAAGTTTGTGTATATTCCCTGCCCCCCCTACCTGATGCTGTAAATATGGCCTTACATATACAATCCTCAAAACAAGAATAAAACAAAAGATGTCAACAAGAGAATTCCTCTGCACTACCCTTCCCCCCTTATGCACCTGAAAAATTGACTGCTCCCTGTCATAATCTGCCTATCCCCAATTGGTCCACATGCATGATCACACAATTTTTTGCAATCTCTTATATTTTACTAGCCAATTGGAAACAACACGCCTACCTTGAAAGATCCCCATAAATCCTCCTTGGGAAGATCCCCTTTGATCTCTGCATTTTGTGGCCTTGAAATTCACAAGCTATCTACCCAACAATAAACTGTCCAATATGCAACCCCTTGCATACCCCATAATTGGTATTTGGATCCATGCTTGTGGTATGCTAATTTCTTGCTTGGCCATAATTTTCCTCCATGCATATAGCCCTGCTATCCATAATTTTGAATAAGGTCAGTCTCTGTAAAAAATAAGTTGATCTGCACTTGTGATTTTGTTTCAACACAACTTTATTCACTGCCTGCCATTTTCATGACTGCTCCATATCCAGCCACTGTTTCACTGCTGAGCCTATTTTGAAAATAATCACCACAGCAATTACCCACATGGGCCAGGGAGGTCTAAATGGCTGCAACCAACTGCCATCCCCACCTTTATTTTTGCAGGCCAGGAAGTTAAAAATGGTTGAAACAAACTTCCATCCCCACTGGTAGTTGCACAACTACCTTTCCTGGGCCTGAACCAGCCCACCCAATCTTTGTGCAATGGCCAGCCACCCATCCATAGACCAGATACCAGGCTGCAGGTTACCTAGGATAAACCCTAAGGCTTGGTTACAAACCAGATGGAGACAAATTAGCACCACCATGTGGTGGTAATCCTCAAAAAACCTGGACAAGTAAGCTAAAATCTGAAAAAATGGGGCCCTTCACCTCATTAAGCCTGTACCCAAGTTATCCAGGGCCCCTGTAACTTCATCATTGCCATTCAAACTGTCTTTGGGATCATCCTCAAGGTTCTCAACATCTCTTTTGATCATTTCTGCCTGTTCCAAAAAAAAAAAAAAAAAAAAAATTAGAAAAAACAATCTAAAAAAAAATAAAATAATAATAATAAAAACTAACCATCATTCCATTGGTTGAGGCAAAAGCAAAAGTGATGGTGAGAGGAGCAAGGGAGGGATGGAGCCAGGGAGCAAGGGGGGATGGAGCAAGGGTGGGAGGGGGATGGAGCAAGGGTGGGAGGGGGATGGAGCGAGTGAGGGGGGGTGCCAACAGCTTGGCCTTGGCCAAGCGGAACTTGGCTGTGTGCCAAAATCCGCAGCGCAACCTGATGCGGAAATCAAGCCCGCTGGGCACTCACCCAAGCCCGCTGGGCACTGTGCCAAGCGGGACTTGGGCATGTGCCCAGTATGAATATATGGGATGCATAAATACATAGTTCTCAGGATAATCAATATGCATAGATAATAACTAGAGCTTTCAAGAAGCCTATCACATAGAATATTCCATGTACACAACAATAAACCCATAACTCAGAATATAAAAGAAGCACGATCTTGTAACTAACAATAATTGACCTTGGGGGAAATTTAAATTCTTTTTTTCACGCAATATATTATCATACCCAGACGAGCTTGCAACATCATACTTAGAAGCGGTCCGATCTAGCAAGAGCTAAGATCGCCGCCTTAACTATTTCCATCAGGTGTGTTTGTTACATAGAAGCGGTCGGATCTAGCAAGAGCTAAGATCGCCGCCTTAACTATTTCCATCAGGTGGCACATCTTAAAATCCACAACGTTTCTTTTGTGCCTACGCTACTACCAAAGTGGCCATGTGGTGTGCACTTGCGGAGGCTTGCCTTAGGACCTTGATGCTTACTCGGGAGCATGGTGCAACCCGGCAGGATAGTTCTCCAATCAGGACAGCTAGCCACAAATGAAGTTTGACGCAAACTGATCACTCAATCGGCGTACACAAGAGGGAATGAAACCGGAGTGCCTTTGTCCCAATGCAAGTATCCTTGGGAACGTTTGAAGGCCCAAGCAAAGTGTGATGATATGCACTGAGCCTCATTATCAGTGCATCGCTTTGCTTGCATGGGAGACTGCAAGAAGCTAGACCCAGCGGAGGGCCTTGAAGCTGTTGAGATTGTAACCCCTGTTGAGGGAATAATACTTTCTATAACAAATTGATCTTATTTCCAATTGAAGGATAAGATAATTTGGACCATGTTAGAAAAAAGAATCATCTAAATATGATGACTAATGATGAAGTTATCAAAGATCCAATACTTGTCAAATAAAAGACAAGTATGTTACAAGAATATCAACATAGCCCAGTAACCGGGTACATCATACTAATAAAGAAAAGAAGAGATAGTGTGAAATGTATAAATAAAACAATTAAAAGAAACACTTATGTATTTAATCCTGAAATGTCCTATGCAGATAAGAATAGCAAGGACTATCAGAGTAAATGAACATTTCATGTTCATCGCACTCCATGGTAAAACAAAGAAACCAAGGAAAAAAGCATTTCTCAATTATTTCCCTCTCAGCTTGTATATAGTCATAACGGTGAGGGAGATCTTGTCTATAAAAGACCCCCTCTACTAAGTTGTATTTCCCTTTGATCCATTTTCACATTCATTCACACATCATCGAAACTCATCCATTTATCGAATCAATCAAAATACAATTAAACTTATCTACCGACTGTCATCGCTATCACCGATAGAAGCATGGTTGCCGTGGTGATGCTTGGAAATACCAGCGGCACAACAGCTCAGGAGATATCACCATTGAACGTGTCGATACCAGCTGTCGGACACCTTCATGCAAACGGTCTACACAAAGACTCCAGCGAGCGGGATACATCCAATCACATGCCAATTACCAATGGATAGATTTCCTGGATAGCCTTTGAGGCCAATGGAGGGGCCGAGGTTGTGATGCGGGGCAAGGAAGAACAAGGGTTCACACATACAGCATCAAGAAGTCATCAAACGGGGACGTCAGACGATCTGGCGGTGGGCCACTCTCCAGTGATGAAGCCTGGATTGGCCTCAGTCCAAATTATTATCAAGTAAGCTGGTTGCCAGAAGGGGCGAGAACAGGGCTCTGCGACGGGGTGGTAGCAGAGATGCAGGAGCTGTGCATGCGACGACACGGGTGGGGCAGAAATGTGATATCTGATTATCTAATGATCAATATTCATTGTCACCTGCCGGTTCATACGAGGGGAAGCGAAGACCGAAGCTAGCAGTACAGGCATCGAGAAAGTACGCATGAGCAAAATGAAATCAATCATTTCAATTTCTTCTTGGGTCGGAGTTGGGAGGAGTGTCCACATGAGCGCTTGCGGCAGTTGGTGGCTCGGGGAGGCAGACGAGCCTGGGTGATGTTAATCATGAACGGGCATTAGAAGACAAGGCAAGGTTACCAGGGCACGGGATAAAGTTGGCTCACGTAGCACTTGCGGCAGATCATCTTTTCACAGTTGTAGGTGGAGGCCAAAGCTTTCAACGAAGGTTCGATAAGACCACCGCGCAGACGTAAGACTAAGTGAAGGGTCGACTCCTTTTGGATGTTGTAGTCGGCCAGGGTGCGTCCATCCTCAAGTTGTTTGCCGGCGACTGCAATCAGAAAGCTGTCAGACGTGCGAAGGAAACCAGGCTCCGAAAGGGGATTGGCAGCTCACAAATCAATCTTTGTTGATCCGGAGGAATGCCTTCCTTATCTTGGATTCTAATTGTGAAAACGTCAAAAGATGAGCTTGCAGTGAGAGTCGATGGCTCGAGCATGGTGAGGACCTACTTGGCCTTGACATTGTCGATAGTGTCGGAGGACTCGACCTCGAGGGTGATGGTCTTTCCGGTGAGGGTTTTGACGAAAATTTGCCTGTGGAAACATGAACGATGGAATAGGAAAAGTTTCAGAATGTTGACATGTATTGACGGATGAGAGAAGTACTCTAGGAACGATTGACGAACATCTTGATTGGCTTCGAGTGGGATCGTGTTCTTGGGGATGTCGATTCGCTGTACCCGAGGGAAGCTGCTGTGGCGGGGGTGGGTGGACTGGCTGGGGCGGCGGGGGACTGAGGGGGGGAAGTGTTCATCATCACCTTGGGGTTAGGTTTAACATCCCAGTGCGCTCTCCGACCAGCCGCCAGAAGTGGCGCGCAACGTCCGCGGAAGAATGCTCTCTGGCATCGTCGCATCAGAGGTGAGCAGCAAAGCAAGCCAGCACCAAAACCCGTCGTGGATACGCCGGCGTCCTGAGAGCATCCGCAATCGTCTCGGTAAACCCGACCGAGCACGAGCCCCAATCGTGGCCCAAATAGGAGCTCGCTACGTAGCAAGCTCCATAAGTTTGATCAAAAATTGGCAAACTCATGAAATCTTATGGAGCTCGCTAGCGCCAACCCCCAGCAGGATTTACCATACCTCCTATAACTCCACAAAACCCACCATCAACAAATCCTCCATTAATGACATCAATCATATTATTTTGCCATCAAGGTAAGTCTCCCTTATCTTCTCTCATCCTTCCATATCATCCATCCCTTCATCCTGTCCAAAGATACCAAGTGACTATGGAGAGGTGGTTGATTGCAGGCCAAGCATCATTAGCTAGCTGGTGTGTGGGTTTAATGAGTGCAATCGTGTCTCACACCAGCTAAAGCCCTTGCTTAGTATCTTTTTTAGCTAACAAGGGCTTAGCTAACAAAAAGTTATTGACAACAATTGTGGATGCTCTAACCTGCAAAGGGATCTCTGATTGTTTGGCATAAGAGCATCTCAAGCAGTGTTGGTCAATTTACCAATGGGGGGCCCAAAAACAACCTCCAGCAGTGTTGCTATGGCGGTTGCTATTTTACATGTGTTGGTAAATTGGCCTCTTGCGTTGCTACATCTGGAACAATTTACCAACTGTGAAACCTCAAAATAGTGCACCCAACTTGAAAGCACTCTCTTGTACTCTCCCCATTGTCCCATATTTGCATTATTTTGGATCAATATCTGCCATATTCCCCTTGCCCTTTTGCAACTTCAGCAATCTTCATCCCTCAATACATTTCCACAAACCATCTGCCCTCCCACATCCCTCCAGCCTCCAAATTCACTGGCATATACCTTGGTACATTCCTTCCCTTTTGGCTCTTTCATATTTGATTGTATATCCTGTTTGACCTTGACCAATTGCGGGTATTTATAGACATCCCAATAATCAAGATACTGCCACTTGATCCATCCCTATTGTCTGAAGATGCTGAATATGTTGGGAGATCTCATTAAGTTAATCATTCCCTTCATTTTTGCAATTGGCTCACGTTGACTGATACACATTCATATTCTCTGCCACAGTGATCCCAGAAACTGAATCATTACAGGGCAAAATGATTAAATTTAACAATGTGGAAGTCAGAGCTCAAGCCCAAAACTACTCCAAATTAAATGATGTTCAAATATGCATGTCATGGCTTGAAATATCTGAAGATCCACTCAGCAGAACCAACAAAACCACTGCAAAATTCTGGAAACAAGTGGCTGATCACTTTCACTGCCAAATACCCCTCCCTCTTTGCACCCTAGTCAGCCTCAAGAATTGATGGAGCACTGTTCAACATGAAGTGAAAAATTTCAATGGCTGTGTTAAGCAGATTTCAACAACCAATCCTAGTGAGACAACTCAAGATAATTGCCTGGCCCTGGCTAACAAGCTCTACAAGCAGATTTATTCCAAGTCATTCCTGCATCTTTGGGCTTATGATATACTTGACCATACCCCAAAATGGAACAAGTACACTCATAGCCTTGAGGAAAAAAAGAAATACTAAGAAATAAATCAACCCAGCATAGCTATTCAACCAAATTTCAGTCATCTTATCACACTGCTGATCCTTCCCCACCATCCCCAGAGAACAAAATTGATGTTTCCAAACCCATCAGACTCTCCAGTGTTAAAAAAAATCAAGGTAGAAAACACATGGCAAAAGAAGAAGATGAAGATATCAAACAACTTGCACATGCCCATTTGGAAATAGCACACAAATCAAAGAGGGCCAATGAAATATTGGATAACCAGGTAGAGGTATTTTTTCAGATGCATGAAAAAGAAGTCATGACCAAAGATCTCAGTAACCTTGAAAAATGGGCCAAGGCTTTCTATATGCAGAAGTGGATGAGAATAATGGAAAAGTATCAGATCAACACTGACAGCCTTCCTGGTCAATCTTCTTCTTCTTGATAATTGAATCAACTATCTGACTGATTTTCTTATCTATCCAACTTGAATATCACTTTAATAGTTATTTCACCTATCAAAAAATGCTCTCAATTATTGTTTTTCACTCATTGCACTATTTATTTCACCTATCCACCGGTTCAGTCTTTTTTTTTTGTATCTGTGCCACAAGAAGACTCCTCCTTGAATTGTTTCAATCAAGT
Organism: Puccinia polysora; assembly: GCA_025617555.3. Lineage (NCBI taxonomy): Eukaryota > Fungi > Basidiomycota > Pucciniomycetes > Pucciniales > Pucciniaceae > Puccinia > Puccinia polysora. The sequence continues at coordinate 31,801,589 of CM062629.1, forward strand.
ACATACCACAGATTTTCACTCTCCTTTCTACTGTTATATGAAACATAAAAGGTTTTGTTGTCATCATTCAAAATGGAAATGAGTATGATTAGTTTGGTCAAAGACCCAGATTTGAGCAAACAAACTCCTTTGGGCAAAGACCCCATCATAATCAGGAAATTTTGAATTTAAAAAAATAAAAGCAAGTTGAAAAACAAAAAAGAAAAAATTGAAATGTTTGAATTTAAAAAAAATACAATCAAATTAAAAAACCCTTAAGCAAAAAAAGACAATACAAGGTTAAATAAGCTAAAAAATTCAATACAAGCTTATTATTCAACCTCATTACAGCCCTTGTGAGCCCATAGGTGCGCAATAAAATCATTTTTAAGAATATAATGATCACTTGATCATCAAATCTTGGACATCTGAATAATAAAAAAGGAAAAATCCGCAGGTTGGTTTGGTTGATGGGCTCCCAAGGTGAGGTTGGTGTTTTAAACAATCGGCTCAATATCTAAGTCTTGTTCATCTTCCACAATCATTTTGTGGAGGATGATTCAGGTCTACATCATTTCCTTCACATTGGCTTGGTCCAACCCATGTTATGGAGTGTGGATGATTTAAAATCTTCCTTGAAGTACTCCAAAGGCTTCTTCCACATCCTTTCAGCACGCTTCTTGAATTTGAGAAAAGTGCCTTTGTTTTGGATCTTGCAGTTGCAAAATTGTCTTGAATAATGTGGCCAAAATGGGGTAGATCCCATTGGAAAGTTAGTATCCAATATTGTATTGTCAGCCATTTATATTGAAGTAAAAACTTGGTGCAGTTCTGCGGAGAAGTTCCTTGAAAAGAGGGGAAGATTCAAGAACATTAATATTGTTGTAACTTCCAGGTAAGCCAAAAAAGCATGCCAGAACCAGAGGTTGTGAGATTCCAATTCCCAAAGTATAATCATTGGTTACTTCTCTTTAACTGTATATTGATCATGCCAAGAACAGGGGCAATTATTCCACACCCAGTGCATACAGTCTAGTGATCCTAGCATTCCTGAGAAGCCTCTTTGTTCATATATTTCCAGGATTTCCTCAAGTTCTGAGTGGGTAAGATATCACATGTACTCCAATTTGAAAATGGCTATGATGGCATTACTGAACCAATGGATACACTCCAAAGATGTTGTTTCCAACATTCTGAGGTATTCATAGTTTGCATTGGCCAAGGTCCTTTAAGCAATCATGCAAATGGCTGCTTTCACTTTTTGAAGTAAGGAGATTGTTAATTTACTTGCAGAATTGGGCTTCTGGAAAAAGTAATTATTTTATGCTTCAACAGCATCTAAAATCAATAGAAATAGAGATTTTTGAATTTGAACCCATTGAGGGAATATATGCCTGGGGTATACTGGGTTTTCAGAGAAGTAATATTTGAAAATCTTTTGGAATCCTTGGCGATAGTTCCAATTGAGAGTTGGTAGATGATTCATGACTGATACATTATTTTTATTTTCTTCAGTCCTCCTTTTTTTTTGTTTAACCAAGGTACCAGCAGAGGCAATTATCAAAAATTGTTATTTAATTTGTTGGCCAAGGAGAAGGCTCTGGGAGTTGAGGATTTGTTGGATTTTTTTTTTTGGAGAATCAAATATGATGAAATCTGGGGAGGATTGAAGGAAATGGGAATGATGAGAATGGTCAGCAATGATGAAGAGAATGGGAAGATTGTTTCAAGAAAGAATGAGATAAACAAACCTTTTATTCAAAGAATGAAGGGAACAAGGGGGCAGGTGATGGCCAGAACATTTGAAGAAAGAAAGGAATGAAACAAACCTGATACAAAAACCAAGAGCAGAAACATGCAGGTGATTGGTTTCACATGAGTCAAATCTCATTTACCTTTGGTTTTAACAATGCTGCTGGATGGCACAGCAATTTGGCGCTGTAAATGCAGAAGATGGATTGGTAAACTTAAAATAAGTATTGATATTTTACCAACACTGCTGGAGATGCTCTAAGTAGGGAATGTCAATATTAGCCTACATTGGGGGAGGTAATTTTGTTCCAAAAGAAGAAATTTCATGGACCCATGGGACATGTCTAGTTGTGAAGGATTTCAGCCTCCTGGATGCCAAGGTCCTTGCTACCTTCTAGCTACCAGAGGTGATAGAATAAATAATAGGGCATATCAAAGTTAAGCAAACATGCCATTTTTCAATGGTGGGTTTCAACCCAAATCCACAATTCCAAACCTGCCATTAAAAATCAAAAAAACCCCTCTTATTTCACATCAGACATGTCAAAGTTACCTGAAAATAAATGAGTTTTTCAAATAAAGTATATAAATGCCTTCAACAGCTCAACCATGTGTCATTCCACATCATCACCCCTGTTTTTATCCTCCAACCTTATTGGAACACTTCATAACTCTCATTGCTTCATTGCTATCCTCATAACTTCATCACTCTCATAGCTCCATTGCTATCCTCATCACTTCATCACTCTCATTGCTTCATCACTTCATCACTCTCTTTGCTTCATCACTTCATCAATCTAACCTTGCTTTATCACTGTCATCACTTTATTGCTTTGATCACATCCATCCTCTCATTGCTTCATTGCTTCATCACTTCATCCCCCCTTTCATCACATCCTAACTGTCATTGCTTTATTGCTTCATCACTCCATCCCACTTACTCTTTTTAAATGGACCCTCAGCAACACTCCCCCTGCAGGTCCACTCAACCAAAGCAAACATAAAACAGGAACTCAAAATTCAACAATCCTACCCCATTAGCTTCCACAGGCTCAAGTCAGATCAATAGAGCTGATCACATCATCCTGGTAAACTGGCTAAAAATTCTGTCCAACTATGATGCTTGCTTTGGATCCAAAAATGAAACACAAGTTGGCCAACATCCATCCTCTAAGGTTAATGGTTATCTCCTGATGGCCAATGAACTCAAGAATAAAACCAAAGTTAGGCTGGATCTTCCATCCAAACAGATGTGGGAGGAATTAAAGAACTATCAAAACAAGTACAAAAAAGCCCACTCACTGTCAATCTCCACCGGCTTTGGTATTACCAACTCCAATAAAGCAAAGGGAATCAACTTGTTGGTTGATAAGTTGGACTCCATTTTTCCTTTTTATGTTCAAATGGATGAAATATTTGGAAAGAAGGCCAATATCACCCCTTTAGCCGCTTTTGATGCCCAACAATCAGATTCATTTGATGCTGAGGACCTGGCTGTAGATGCTCACCCCAGCAATGATGATCCCAATGAAACCTATGAAGGGCCCCAATCTGATGTGGAGGAGGATATTCCAACAGAATAAGCTCCAATCACATCTACATCAGAATTGATCAACAATTCAAACCCTTCCTTGGAACCCTCACTTCCTTCTTTGGATTGCTCTCTTCTTGGAGTGGAAGAAATTAATGACTTGTTCAATGAGGAGAAAGTTATTCCTGTATTGCCACTACCATCAACATCTGCTCAAGTAAGCACCCAAGTTCTTTTCTCTTCTGTCTGGTTAATCCCTACTGATTTATATTGTAGAATAAAAGCCTCATCTATTCCTGATTGGCCAAAAACTCAATCCAATGGGGCCTCCCACATCCCCTTCAAATGAGAGTGACAAAAATCCAACACAAACCTCCTCTTGAAAGGGAAAGAAAAAGGCATCCAATTACCTCCCACTCAACCCTAATAGCCATCAAAAGCGGAGAAACACTTCAAATTTTTCTTGCTTTGAGGATATCATGGAGAAGTAAGATTCAAGTAAGTTCATTTATTGATTGTACTTGCTTTAAAATCAATCTCATTCCTATTCCCCTCCAAAAAACAGTGAAATAACAAATAGAATCCAATAAAATTCAACTTGAAAAGGAGAAGTGGGATTTTCAACTGGTCATGGAGTGTCAAAAGTGGAAAGATGAGAGTTTTTCTCATTAACACAAGTTGGATTCTGAGTGGCAAATCAAGCATGCAAAGCTGGATTTTCAAAAAGAGGAAAATGAGAAGGATCAAGAACAAGACCAACTCAAAAAGGAGAGGGAAAGGCTAGCCACAGAAAAAAAAGATAGGTTATGGGTAGCCATGGCATGTATTGGTAGCAGTAAAACTTTGGATGAAATAAAGGAAATTGCTCAATTGCTTGGTTTGTAAATATATTTGGTTTGATAAAAATTTTAAACATAAAAACAAAAAAATATTTCTGATTGCAACAACGCTTGAGAGTATTTTTAACACCACCAATGAATAAATCGTTTTTATTTTTATTTATTTTTTTTCCTAAGATATATTTTGCCACTGGCCAAGTCCTTGCCAGTGTTTTGAGTTGTTCTATTGATTTGCATGGACATGGCAATCCTAGTATGGGTTGCAGTATCCACTGCAGGAAAGGTACAGTGTTTTTACTTGTTTGCTTCCCAAACCATTTTCACAATACCCTTTTGTTTGAAATCAATACCAAAACCCAAGTCTGGAAACACAAATTGGCCATTGGATACTTGATATTCATTCTTGTTTTCAATAAGTTGTCCATTTGATTTTTTGGTTGGGACCAAAAGTAAAAAGGAATAGTCAGAGACATCACCTTGGTCAATATGGGGAAAGTTGTAGAAGGAGTCTGAGGTGAAGGTGATGTGAGGCAATCAGTCAAAAGAAGTAAGGCCAGATCCAAATTAAAATGAGGAGAAGGAATGGATGTTTTTGTTCATCATAGCTTCACGGTTGGAATCAAATGCAAGTTTGGCTAATTTTTGAAAAATTTGGCCCAATATATGAGAGACCTTTTCAGACCTAAGGTTTGAAAAATAATACTCTTTAGGGGAGGATTTGACCACATCTTTCTTCAAATATTGTGCCAATAGTTCAGAAGGGTCCATCAATTTTTGCCATCCAATTGCCCACATTTTCCCACCCCAAGATCTTGAGGGACAAACAGTGTTGACAAATTTTTTGGATTGGTGAAGGAATGTTGTTACTGAGTTGATGTCCTTCTTCTCTTGCTCAGAGATTTCATTCAAAGGGATAAATTGGATTATGACAACCATAGCCTCCTGATCCAATTGATCTTGAACATATACTTTTACAGAGCTGAAGAAATGGAACGGTTTGATCTTCTTTTTGGCCTGTTCCAACTCTTCAGGGGTGGGTTTTTGAATTTTATTGACAATGGATGGATAAAGGTTCAAGGGATGTAGTTTGCGTGAATACCAAACCACCTTTTCATAAATTTTTTCCTCAGTCACCTCCAATGCAATTTCCAAATCCCCCATTTGAGCCCTCCTTCTCTGGCAAGCCCTTTTCTTCCCACTTCTCTGTATGTTTTTAAAACTATCTACTTTCATCTTTTTACCTCCCAACCATATACTTTAATTGGGGTGAGGATCAAGATGGAAATCCATTAGTTGTAACATTTTGAGTTTAGTGGGTGAAGAATGGGCCGTCAAGAAAGGGTGGTCAAAGCGGTGGAATGTTCAATTGCATTGCATTGAATAAAAAAAAAGAAAAAAAAAACAGTCATTAGTCTGGTATAAACCACTTAGATGAGTAACAAACATAGAAAATAACAAAAAAAATATGTGCAATTCTCCTACCAAAAAAAAAAAAACAATCATCAGTCCGGTATAAACCACTTAGATGATCAACCAACATAGAAAAAAACAAGGAAAATTACTGGTAATCTCCTACCAAAAAAAAAAAAAGAACATTAGTAAACTTCTAAAGCAATGGGAAGGAGGAGGAGGAGCTGAAGGGGGGGAAGTCCCTGGTTGGTCAATTGGAAAGCCATCAACCATTTGCTTGCCAATCAATCAATAAATTGGCAAGCCATTGACCAAATGCTTGCTGATCAATAAATCAATTGATTGCTTGCTTGCAGGTCAATCAATCAATCAATTGCTTGCTTGCCTGTCAATCAATCAATCAATTGCTTGCTTGCTGGTCAATCAATCAATCAATTGCTTGCTTGCTGGTTTATCCATTTGCTTGCTTGCCAGTAAATCAATTGATTGATTGGCAAGAAAACCGTTTTTTGCTTGAAAGTCAACCAATCAATCAATTGGAAAGAAATCAATTGTTTGCTTGACAATCAATCAATTGGAAAGAAATCAATTGTTTGCTTGACAATCAATCAATTGGTCACCTGGCAAGGTGGTGGTGGGAGAAGATGAGAAGCAGGAGGAGGGGGAGGATGGGGGGTGCTTACTGGTGGTGCTGAGAAAGGGTGCTTACCAGTGGGGCTGAGAAAGGAGTGATGAATGGCATGGAACTTGTAAAAGGAGGAGGAGGAGGGGGGAGGTCAGCTCCAATGAATCAAGGAGGAGGAAGGGGGGGGGCTTACCTGGGGAACTGAGCAAAGAAGAATAAGGAGGAGGATGACCGGGTGAACTTGGAAGTAGGTGGAGGTGGATGGTGAGGTGGTTTGGTGAGGAGGATGGAGGTGTGGACTGGTGGTTGGGTTTGGTGAGGTGATAGTTTTGTGAGGAGGAGGGAGGATTGGACCGGTGTTTTGGTGGGGTGAGGTGGGTGGTTTGGAAGTTGTGGTTCTGGTTTTTGTCTAAGTCCAAAAAAAAAAGAAACAGGAGTCAGCCTAGGATTCTGGGGTAAAAAACCAAAACCAAAAAAAATAAATCCTGTGATGTTATTTTTTACCTATTTAAAAAACCAACACTACTCATAAAAGTGAGCAAGTGTGAGGGTTAGAATCCACTCTCTCATGGCCAAAGATAAGGTAGAAGATGGGTCTGGGATGACTTGAGGAGGATTGGGAATATCTTCTTCAAATATTTTTTCCCATTAATCCTTGATGTTGGCAAGATTGTTGTGAAGGATTACACAACTGATAATTCAGTTGATGAGGAACATCATGTCTTTGGAAGATTGGAGCTGGTTTTGCATCTCCTGTAAGCTGGCCCATCTTCCTTCAGGATTCCTATGGCATGCTCAATCCAAACTTGTGATTGGGAAAGATGATAGTTGAAATCAGTTTTGGCTTGATCATTGGTTTAAAAAAAGCGGTATGCTGGAACCACATATTTCCCCCTAGCATAAGCTGAATTGGACAGAAGGTATTGATCATGGTCAAAGTAGTTATCTGATTTTTGGGCAATCCACATCAAATTGAAAACATATGAATCATGACCAGAACCCAGAAGGCCAGCATGGAGGGATATGAAATTCTTGTTGTTATCACAAACAAGTTGTAGGGCCACAGAGTATCTATACAAACCAAAAAAACAAATTTGGTCAGTGTATTATCAAAGGCTTTGGAAAGGAAATGAATCAATTGCCTTTTTTTCTGATCAAAATAATGGTTGCCATCTAGCTTGGGTTTTTGACTCAAGGGGATAGTGGTTCCATCAAAAAAACCAATGCAACCAGGAAAGCCTTCAGTCTCCATTACTTGAGATATCTCCTTGCAGTCTTCTTTGGTTGGCCAAAAAAGGACCAAGCAACGGAAAGATAGGATAGCAATCATGACTCTTTTGGTGTATAAGTCAATGGATCCATAACTGACCAAGAATAGATTTTCTAATCAATGAATTGCTGCTCCATTTCCATTTGATCCCAATCTACAAAGAGCAACAGCCAATTGGATATATTGATCACATTGAGGATTCTGAGAATTGTTCTGGAAGATGTGGTGGTCTTCAATCATCTCCAAAAGTTTAATGAAAGAAGGAAATAAATTACAGAACAGTTTCTGGAAGCTTAAGTCAGGAAGTTGGTGAAGCATTTGCCTTTCATACATAGGGTTGTGGAACCATGTATTGCTTTTCCAATAGAGAATTCAAAGCAAAATCAGTTGATTCCAAATTGCAGTCTGACTAAAAGTCAAATAATAAAAAAAGTCAAGTCAGCTTTTTTGTGTTTTTAACTTGCTTCCAGGAAGATTGATTCAACATGTTGAGAAAGATGGTGATGTGATGATGATGGGATGTGTGTGATGATGATTGAGATGTGAAGCAATGGAGATGTGAAGTGATGGAGATGTGAAGCAATGGAGATGTGAAGAAATGTAGATGTGAATCAATGGAGATGTGAAGTGATGAAGATGTGAAGCAATGGAGATATGAAGCAATGAAGATGTGAAGCAATGGAGATGTGAAGCAATGGAGATTTGAAGCAATAGAGATGTGAAGTGATGGAGATGTGAAGCAATGGAGATGAGATGTGTGTCATGCGTAAGGATTTGATGAGTTGGAGGTTTGGATGGGTGTTTTGCATGCCATGGATGGTGGATGGATGATAATGGTGGGTTTGATGTTTGAAACCACCATTTTCATGAAACAAGCCATTTTGAAATACACCAGTTAGGGGGTATGTGTATTTCAGAAACCCTCCATTAAAAATGGCGGGTTTGGTCAAAAAAAAATGGCAGGTTTCTAATGGCCACTTTGCTAACTTTGATACACCCTAATAGATATATTATTATAAAAATGCAGCAATAATCCCTAAAATATTTGGATAAAGCAAATGCAAGGCAATATGGTTTGGATATTAATGATTATTATTGATAAAAATTTATAAATTGATTATTAAATAAATAAAAAGAGGGGCCACAATGATATTGGGGATCTTTAACACATCTTCTTCAGGGAATTTAATTTAAAATCCATAGGCCTGGTTACTTTGGAACCTTTAATTTATATTCTTAAAGGAGTTATTGCCCAAAGATAATATATATATAAAATATATGGTGGAGTGGCAGGGCTTTTGTAACCAAGCTTCCACAACAGAAAAAGGATAATGAACTCACTGGTATGGTATTTAATCCTTTGGGTAAATGTTTGGGATGTTTACTGATGGGTTAAACCTGTATCTGGGGCTAAAAGACTGTTCAGAAGTTTAAATTGATAAAAATTGTTTTGGGATAGATAATATTAATCAGGCCAAAGCCATAAATCACTTAATTATCTCCAATAAGTACTTGATCACTTTGGGACAGTTTCTGGATATATATATATATATAACTGGGTTTCTGGTATCATTAACCTCAAAAAAAGCTCTTTATTTATAGCTTTTTGGGTCCACATTCTGTCCTTCTGAGGGCTATTGGGGATCAAAGGGACAGATTCTAAGGCTGGAAGGGTAACCAGTGATAGCCAATCACATTTTTTTGGTGCTATAACACAGGTAGCATCTAGTTCCACAGGATAATGGAATTATTTTACTCTTTGATTGAGTTATTGGAATGTGAATAAAAACTTATTTATCCACAAGATCTTTATTCCATTAATCATCCTTAGTAAATATTCCCAGTTTGATGATATTTCTTCTCAGTAGAAATTCCTACGGATAATCTGATTCAAGATAATTTCTCATTATGTATTCAATGATGGGAACAAAATCATAATAATGATTTTGGTCCTTATTTTCAATTTTTTTTTCATTTAATTGAAATAATGAATTAAAATATATTCTGTGTGAATTTATGTATTATTTTGTAATATTCAAGCTCCTTGGTATGTCACAGAAATTTTGATGCTTTTAAGTCCTGATATTTTTAACTCAAAGGCATTTTAAAAGATTTCTCAAGCTTTTGTTATCTCATTTTTGACATTTTAATATTTACCTAATATATTTTTTAAAATTACATAAAATGTTTATTTCAAGTAATATTATATAACTTTATCTATTTTTATACTATTTACTATGCACAGGGACATTTATTAAAAAATTTGTATGTTCCTGTGTTGGTAGTAGCACCTTTACGCAGTACCTCAGCTTTCATGCTTTCTGTCAGCTTGTCAGCCCGTAGTCCCGCAGGTGTGTACTTGTCAGATGCCTGGGAATGTGTACCCAGATTTTCAAGTTATGTAGACAGGAGGGAAGTGCTGCTGCTGAGCTGCGCACAGATGTCCTAGTTTTCACGGCTGCATGCAGGAATTGTGACAAATCACTTTTCCGCACGTAACTCCTCTAAATCACAGAATTCATGGATTCTGAAATAATTTAAACTGTGAAACCTACACGTGGGGTTTCATGTGAAATTTCCAAAATGGAAAAAACATCAATGCCGTTTCTTCTGTTAATATTTCATTAATTATTTAAAAATACAAGGAGTGGGAATTTGGGGTAGCTGTCAGTGAGTGACCCTACCCTAAATTTAGTAGAAAATTTGAATACAAAATAATATTTTAAGATTATTTCTTCCTTCATCCTTTTATTTATTTTTGTATTTTATGTTTTTAATTTTGCAGATTTCTCTGTAACAGTGGCAAGCTGACAAAGGAAATGAGGACCCATAAAGAACCACAAACTCCCCCACTCAAGTAAGTTGAGTTCAGCCATCAAAATGATAAGAATTTCAAAAAAGGAGTTTAAGGCCTCTTAAAAACTCCTTTTCCAGCCCACAAGTGTAGCAAATTAATAAAAGTCAAGTGACCACTGCAGTCTTATAAAAAAGGGATAGAAATTTTGGCATTTACAGGCATAAATTTTGGTAGTGAGTTAAAAATAAATGGATTAATTTCAGAAAAGAAGGATAAGGAAATTTTGTGCAATAAATTGAAAAAAAAATGGCAAGTAGAAAAAAGGAAAGGATTTATAAGAGTTGGAAAATATACCAATTGTTCAATTTCAGGATTTATCCAAATCAAAAATTTCAAAACTGAAATTAAAAAAATTGGAAAAACCCACTAATTTCACTAAAGGGGTGTCATAGAGTTTCCTAAAAATAAGTGGAAATTTTCAGATATAGTATATAAAGTTATCCAAACCATTCAAAAAATCTGGGACAAACCATCCACCCCTTTGTTCCCACTTCAATCTAACTCAAACTTTATTGGAGATATCCTCATCCTCTCTGCCCATAAACCAAACCACTCTGCCATTTTAAAATTTGACCATACTTCTGCAAACTCATTCTACATCCTGGATTTTTTATCTTTCATTGTCTCATCATTTCATGGCCTATAGTCCTTCTATGGAAAAAAATGGCTACTCAGAAAACTCAGAAAGCCAATGGATCCAACAAAAAATCTTCAAGTAACTTAAAATCAGAAAAGCCAGCAAAGCTACTGTTGCAGAGCCAGCTGACACAGTGTCAGAAAGCACTTAAGTAAAAAAATATAAAAAAACAAGGAGAAACCCTAGTAGTAAAAAATTTTCATAAAATATTATTACATAAAAGAATTCCCAAAGTTCATTTCAGGTGGGGTCACTCACTGACCCAAACCTTGAATTCCCCCTCCTTAACCTCCTTCCAGATCAACCAAAGGTATCAAAACTCAAATGAATTTTTCTGCACATGTATATACCTCATCTGATATGTCATTTATATGTGAAAAATCCAAAATTAAGCCAGAATTTAAAAATTATTTTTAGTTTTGAGTTATCAAAAATTCTCCTTTTATCAGAATTCCACATGCATCCACATGGCACACATTAAAAATTCCTGCCTGCAGCTGCAGCTGTATTTTTAATTGCCAAAAGAAACATGACAGAAAATCCTACACAGACTCATGGCCTGCATGCAGGCCCACAAAGTGTGAACTCACACCCATATCAGTCAGACAACCTGCCAAAAAACTACTGAAAATATGTGTTGGTGATGGTGCAGTTTTGAAGTTGTTTGGTTTAAGGGTTTTTTTAAAGAACAAAAGGGTTAAGAGGTGCCACAGTTTATACAGACTGGGGGTCTTTAACACCTCTAATTTGGGTTATTAAATTTTGAAGCTGGTTCCCTGGAACATTGGAACCTTATTCCTTGACAATAGGGTGTATCAGAGTTAGCAAACCCTCCATGTTTGTAACAGTGGGTTGCAGTAAAATACCAAAATTTCTAAGATGCCATTAAAAATAAAATAAAAAAAATTATTTCAAATAAGAAGTTTCAGAGTTTCTTGAAAATAAGTGGGTTTTTAAACATAAAGTATTCAAAGGTTTTTGCAACCTCAACAACACATCAGTCCATGTTGTACACCCCTGGTTTCCCAACTCCTCCTACCTTCAACCTCATTGGAAAAATATGGCTCATAAATCAAATAACTTTATCTCTCTCATCAATTCATCTCTATAATAGCTTCATTTCTTTCATCAATTTGTTGCTCTGATCTCACCATTGCTATCCTCACAACTTCATTATTCTTAAGATTTCATTGCTCTTACTCTTTTCAAATGGCCCCTCAGCAAATATCCTCCTGCAATTCAAAATAAATATACAATCCACAAAAGAAAGAATTTCAAAAGAAATCTACAAAAAACAATCCTCCCCCATCAGCTTCCAAATACTCAAGTCAGCCCAAGAAATCTGATCACATCATCCTGGTAAACTGGCTCAAAATTCCCTCCAACTATGACACTTGCGTTGGATCCAAAAATTAAACATGAGTTGACCAAAATCCATCATCTAAGTTTAATGATTATCTCCTGATGGCAAATGAAATCAAGAATAAAGCAAAAGTTAGGCTTGATCTTTCAAAAAAAAAAGATGAGAGAGAAATTCAAGAACTATTGATCCAAGTACAAAAAGGCCTACCACATGTCAATCTCTGCTGGCTTTGGTATCACCAACTCTGATAAATCCAAGGGAATCAACGTGGTGTTTGATAATTTGGGCTCAATCTGTCCTTTTTATATTCAAATGGATTTAATATTTGGAAAGAAGGCCAAAATCACCCCTTTAGCTGATTTAAATGCCCAACAATCTGATTCAGTTTAAGCTTAGGACTTGTCTGTGTATTCTCATCCTAGAAATGATTATCCTGATGAAAGCTTTGAATGGTCCCAATTTGATGCAAGTAAGGATATTCCAATGCAATCAGCTCTACATTGGACTTAATCAATCATTCAAACCCTTCCTTTGACTCCTCACTTACTTCTTTGGATTTTTTCCTCTGGGGGTTGAAGAACTCAAAAAATTTGCTGATGGGGAGAAAGATATTCCATTAATTCCATTAAAATGAACATATTTTCAAGTAAGGAAGCAATTGCTTATCTTTTCTGGTTAATCCTGGCTGATTTAGAATTTAAAAAAACATGCTCATCCATTTCTGAATGGCCTCACACTCAAGTTAATGGGGCCTCCAAAATCACCTTCAAATCATACTGAAGAAATTCAGAAACAAACCTCCTCTGCCATGGGGAAGCAGAAAGCCTCCAATTCAATCGACCTCAACCACAAAATTCATGAAAATAGGAGTAACACTTCCAATTTTATGGGCTTTGAAGATATCATGGAGAATCAAGATTCAAGGAAGTGCATTGATTGAATCTCTTTTCTTTCAACATCAATCCCATTTATATTCTTCTCCAAAAAACAGTGAAATCAAAAATTGAATCCAAAAAACTTGAATTTGAAAATAAAAGGTGGGATTTTCAACTGAATATTGATGATCAGAAGCAGAAATCCAAGAGTTTGGCTCATCAACAAGAATTTGATGCCAATTCAAGATTGAAACAGGATGCGTTGGAGTTTCAAAAAGAGGAAAAGGAGAAGGATTGAAAAGAAGATTGACTGGAAAAGGAGAGTGATAAAATGCAAATGGAAAAATAAGTTAAGTTATTGGTAGCAATTAAATGTATTGGTAGCAGTAGAAAGGTTGAGGAAATAAAAACAATTACTCAATTAATGGTATTTTAAATCTATTTACTTAGAAAAAAATTTTAAAAAGAAAAAAAAGATGTTTTTTATCACAAAAATATTGTAGACTATTTCTAACCCCAACAATAAAAAAATATTTTTTCTTTTTATTTATTTTTTTCTCTAGAGTATATTTTGCCACTGTTCAAGTACCTGCAATTTTTATGAGTTCTTTTTTTGATTTACATAGAAATGGCCATCCTTGTATGGGTGGCAGTTTTCACATCAGGAAAATGACATTTCTTTCACTTGTTTTCTTCCAAAATCATTTTAAAAATACCTTTTCTTTTTAAATAAATTCCAAAAACCAAGTCAGGAAATACAAATTGGCCACCAGAGACTTGATATTTGTCCTTTTTGTCAATAACTTTTAAGTTGTATTTATTTGTGGGAACCACCAGTAAAAAGTGATAGGAACAAATTTTGCCATTGTCAATGGGGCATACCAGAGTTAAACAAACCTTCCATATTTAAACCGCGGTTTCAAACACAAATCCACCATTTGAAACCCCAATAAAAAGTAAAAAAAACACACTTATTACACATCAGACATGTCAGAGTTACCTGAAAATAAATGGGTTTTTTCAAATAAAGTATTTAAAGGCTTTCACTGCCTCAACCACACATGATTCCACATCATCACCCCTGGTTTAAACCTCCAGCCTCATCAGAAAAAGTCTACCTCCAACCTCATCATAAAAATTTGATTCATCAATCTCATCACTTCATTGCTTCCTCATTGCTTCATCACTCTCATCACTTTATTGATTTCATCACATACTCACTCTCATTGATTCATCCATTCATAACTCTTACTCTTTTAAAATGACCCCTCAGCAAACCTCCCCCCACAAGTCCACATACAAACCCAATGGACCAAAGCAAACATTCCCAAGGAAATCTAAATCAAAAATTCCTCCCACATCAGCTTACAAAGGCTCAAGTCAGCTCAAGAGAGCTGATCACATCATCCTGGTAAACTTTATCAAAATTCCTTCAAACTATGACACTTGCTTTGGATAAAACAATGAAAAACAAGTTGGCCAAACTCCATCCTCTAAGGTTAATGGTTATCTCTTGATGGCCAATGAACTGAAGAATAAAACAAAAGGTAGGCTGGATCTTTCATCCAAACAGATGCAGGACCAATTCATGAAATATTGAGCCAAGTATAAAAAGGCCCATCCAATGTCAATCTCCACTGGCTTTGGAATTACCAACTTGGATAAAGCCAAGGGAATCAACTTGGTGGTTGATAAGTTGGAATCCATTTGTCCTTCTTATATTCATATGGATTAAGAATTTGGAAAGAAGGCCAACATCACCCCTTTAGCTGCATTTGAAGCCCAACAATAAAATTCAGTAGATGCTCAGGACTTGGCTGTGGATGCTCAGCCTAGCCATGATGATCCCAACAAAAACTATGAGTGGCCTCAATCCAATGCGGATGAGGATATTCCAACACAACCAGCACCAATCATCTCTACATCAGCATTGATCAATTATTAAAACCCTTCCTTGAACCCCTCACTTCCTTCTTTAGATTGCTCTTTTCCTGGGGTGGAAGAACTTAACAACTTGGCCAATGAGGAGCAAGTTATTCAACTATCTCCATTACAATCAACATCTGTCCAAGTAAGGAATCCAGTTCTTTTCTTTTCTGTCCGGTTAATCCTCACTGATTTAGATTTTTTAAAAAAAGCAACATCCATTTCTGAATGGCCAAACACTCAAGCCAATGGGACCTCCCACATTAACTTTAAATGAGAGTGAGTATGTTCCCAAAAAAACCTCCTCTGCAAAGGGAAAGAAAAAGGCCTCCAGTTCCATCAAAATCAACCCCAATAGCCATCAAAAGAGGAGGAAAAATCCCAATTTTTCTGGCTTTGAAGATATAATGGAGAAGCAAGATTCAAGTAAGTGAATTGATCAAATCTCCTTGCTTTCAAAATCAAGCTCATTCCTATTCCCCTATGAAAAATGGTGAAATCACAAATCACATCTGAAAAACTTCAATTTGAAAAGGAGAAGTGAGATTTTCAACAGGCTATTGATTTTCAAAAGCAGAAAGACAAGAGTTTGGCTCATCAACAGAAATTGGGAGCCAAGTAGGCATTGAAACAGGCAGAGAAGGAGTTTCAAAAAGAGGAAAAGGAGAAGGTTTGAAAGGAAGAGAAACTGGAAAAGGAAAGGGAACAACTAGAAATAAAAAAAAGATAGTTTATTGGTAGCCATGGCTTGTGTTGGTAGAAGTAGGACAGTGGAAGAAATACAGAAAATTACTCAATTTCTTGGCTTGTAAAATATTTACTGTGATAAAAATTCCAAAAATAAAAAAAAAAAATTTTTGATTAAAAAAATGTTTGAGACTATTTTGAATCCCAAAATAAAGAAATATTATTTTTCTACAGTATATTTGTCCACTTTTCAAGTCCCTGCAAGTGTTCTGAGTGGTCTTGGTAATTTGCATAGACATGGCAATCCTTGTATGAGTGGCAGTCTCCACAGCAGTAAAAGTAAAGTGATTGTACTTATTGGCCACCCAAATCATTTTACCCACACATTTTTCTTTGAAATTGATACCAAAAACCAAGTCAGGAAAAAAATTGGCCATTGGATACTTGGTATTCTTCCTCATTGTAAATAATTTGTCATTTGATTTTTTTTGGAACCACCAGTAAAAAGGAATAGGAAGAGGTGTCACCTTTGTCAATGTGGGAAGAATTTTAGAAGCAATTTGAAGTAAAGGTGATATGGGGGGCACAGTCAAAAGTAGTGAGAAAGGATTGAAATTCAAATGAAGAGAAAGAGGGGATATTTTTTTCCAGCATTGTTTGATGAATGGAGTCATGTACCAGTCTGGCTAATTTTTGAAACATTTGGCCTAGAATTTGTGAGACCTTGTCAGAACTAAGTTTCAAAAAAGAAAACTCTTGAGGGGAATATTGAATAGCTTCTTTCTTTAAATATTTTCCAAATAGTTCAGAAGGGTGCATCAACATTTTCCATCCAATTGCCCACATTTTCCCACCCCAAGATCTTGAGGGACCAACAGTGTTGAAATTTTTTTTGGATTGGTGAAGGATGGTGGTGACCAAATTGATGTCCTTCTTCTCTTCTCCAGAGAGTTTATTCAAAGGGAAAAATCCAAATATTACAACCAGCGCCTCATGATCTGATTGATTTTGAACAAATAATTTTCCAGAGGAGAAGAAATGGAACTGTTTGATATTCTGTTTGGCCTGTTCAAACTCTTGAGGGGAGGGCTTTCAACATTCTTTTTTTTTTTGGAAGTGATGGAAGGATACAGATCAAAAGGCTGTAGTTTTTGCTCAGACCAAAAAACCTTTTCATTTATCCCTCCCTATTCTATCTCCAAAGAGATTTTGGAATCTTGGTATTGAGACCTCTTTGGCTGAAAATCCCTATTCTTTCCACCTCTCTGTATTTTTATCCAATAATTTCCTCCCATTGAAATCCTTCAATTGGGGTGAGGATCAAGAAAGGATTCAAATGATTGTGCAAAATTTTGATTTTAGTGGAAGAAGAATTGGATGGACAAAAAGATGGCAGTTGTAGACCAAACAAGGGGTGGAAAGATGTTTTGCATTGCTTGAAATAAAAAAAACCTCCATTGGTGAGTTATAATGGAGGTAGATGATCAAAAAACAAAAAAAAAAAAATTAAAAAGTACTGGTCAATCTTGCCCCCCCTTTTTTAAAAAAAAGGTCAGCCAGATATTTTAACCATTGAGGAGGAGGAGGAGGAGGAGGAGGAGGAGGAGGAGGCGGGGGGGGGGGGTGCTGACCTGGGTCAGGGTGATGAGCAATGGAGGAGCAAGGGGGGGGGGATTCTCTGAGGAGGAGGAGGGGAAGGGGGTCAGCATTCTTAATGTTGATCAATCATCAATCAATCAATTGATTGATTGATTGGTCAATTATTGATCAATTGATCAATGAGGAGGAGGAGGAGGAGGGGGGGGGGTAGCTTACCAGGACCAGGGTGCCAAGCGCCAAACAAGAAACAAAGCAAAAAAAAAGGAGGAGGGGGGGATGGCCTAAAGGGGCAGGAGGAGAGAGCAGGTAAGCAAGATGATGATGAGGAGGGGGGGGGTGATGAGGAGGAGCAGGATTGACTGAGCAATTGATTGGAAATCAATCAATTTGTAAATTATCAATCAATCAATTGATGATGATGATGATGAGGAGGAGGAGGAGGAAGGGGGGGGGGTAGTTTACCAGGACCAGGGTACCAAGCGCCAAACAAGAAAAAAAGCACAGAAAAAGGAGGAGAGGGGGATTGCCTAAAGGGGCAGGAGAAGAGAGGGGGTGAGCAAGATGAGGAGGAGGAGGGAGGAGGGGGGGGGGGGTGCTTACCTGGGGCAGGGTTCTGAGAAAAGAATGAGAAATTGAAGTGAAGGTGGATGATGGTGAGGTAGAAGTGTTAAGTGAGGCAGTTTGGTGAGGTGGAGGAAGGAATTGACCAGTTGGTTTGGTGAGGAGGAGGAAGGAGTGGACCGGTGGTAGGTGAGGTGTAGGTGGTTTGGTGAGGAGGAGGAAGCAGTGGAACTGTGGTTTGGTTGGGTGAGGTATGAGGTAGAGGTTTTGTGTTTTTTTATATAAGTCCACCAAAAAAAAAAAAAAAACTGAGTCAGCATAGGATTCTTGGTTGAAAAACAAAAAGAATTACTGTGACATTAATTTTGACCTATTTAAAAACCATATGCTACTGATCAAAGTGAGCAAGTGTGAGGGGGTAAAATCTTCTCCCTCATGGCAGAAGATGAGGCAAAAGATGAGACAGGGATGACTTGAGGAAGATTGGGAGTATCTTCTTCAAATATTTCCTCCAATTCATCTTTGATGTTGGCCAGAAGGTTGTGAAAGATTAAACAACTGGTAATCCAGTTGATGAGGATCTTCATGTCTTGGGATTTTGAAGCTGGTTTTGAATTTTGCTTAAGCTGGCACATCTTCCTTTCAGCACTCCTATTGCATATTCAATCCAAAGAAGTTATTGAGAAAGATAAAAGTTGAAATCATTTTTAGCTTGATAATTGGACAAAACATTCCAATCAGCTGGAACAACATATTTCCCGCTAGCATAAGCTGAATTGGCCAGAAGGGATTGATCTTGGTCAAATTAGTTCTCTGGTTGTTGGGAAATCAGCATCCAATTGAAAAAATATGAATTGTGACAAGAACCTGGAAGGCCAGCTAGGAGGGATATGAACTTCCTGTTGTTATCACAAAAACATTGTAGTGAGACAGAGTATCTATAAAAACAGATAAAAAATATTTGGGTAATTTTAAATTCATGGCTCCAACCGTGTGGTAGTTTTTTAGGGCCCTACACAGCCCATTTGAGCCATGGGGGCCCATAGATGACTACAAAGGGCTGTTCCAAACATGCGCAACCCCAGGGGGGGGGGGGGGGTTATGGGAGCTGTTTACCCCCGTACACGGCTAAAATCTGGTGTTTTTGGGGGTGCAAAACCCCCTGGAAGTTGTGCCAGAATTTTGGGCACCCCCTGGACCACACTTGGGTTCCCTCAACCCAAATTTGGGTTCAATGTATACTATGTGGGACAGTTGGACCACACCTAGCAATACCAAAGCAAAATTAAAGTGAAATCAAATTGAAATCAATTGAAGTATTGTAGATATTAAAGTGAAATTTGAAACATCTTTCTTAAGTCAAAATTGAGTAAACTTTGCAGCTGTTCATTTGAAAGTTGGATTGAATACTGAAGTAGCATTGCAATTTTTTTGCATTATGGGAAAAGTGGAAAGCCCTCCTTGTGACATGGCTGCATTGAAGGACTACATCAACAGTGCTGTTAAAAAAGCTTTGGAAAAAAAGGTTTTGGGTAATGAAACTTTGGAAGCCCCAATTGCATCCTCATCTAGGATGAGAATTGAGGAACAAAATGTTTCACAGTTGGATTTGACCTCTGGTCATGAGTAATATTTTATGTTACTGAGGTCATAAAATGGTCATTAGTAATATTTTATTTGAATGAGGTCATAAAATGGTCATGAGTAATATTTTATGTTACTGAGGTCTTAAAATATTACTCATTTGCCTGATTTAATTTGATCAAAACTAATTGAGGGATTGTAATTATGAAACTATGAAACCATAAAACTATGACACCTATGAAACTATGACAATAACCAACAAATGTTTACTGAATCCACTTGTCCTACCTCCCGTGAGAGCCTTTCCTACTAGGGAAGAGGCGCAAAACTATTGTCAAACATGGGCTATGAAGCACAGTTAAGATCCGACAGTTTTCCACTCAAAGAAAAATAAATATGTGGATTGAGCCTGTGATCAACATGGTTCCTACTTGGGGCAACTTCTTACCAAACAGTCTTGGAAAAATCACACAAGGAAGGTTTGGCGCAAGTTTTTAATCCATGCAAGTTGCACAAAGGCAAACCCCTTGTGGCAAATCTTCTACAAAGAAACTCAACATAACCATCAAACATCAGAAAATCCCTCTGTGCATCCTCAAATGAGGAGAATCACTGGGGTAGCCTTAGACAATCTAATAGAAGGCATGAATGATGGGCTCAATATGTTGCAACTTAAAAGAAAATTGAGCAAGATTGATGGTGGCAATTATTCTGATGACCAAACAATCTATAAAACTAAGCAAAAGGTAGCGCTTGAAGAACTAAAGGGGAAAAGTGTTATGGATGTAATCTATGAACAGCTGCAAGAATCAAGTTGGATTCATTGGTAAAAAATCAGTGGAGGTGGTCACTTGGAGGCCCTATTATTGGCCCTCCCAGAGTCATTAAAGCTTTCCAAACAATTCCATCATATTGCTATGTTGGATTGTAATTATAAAACAATAAGTAAAAAATCCTGCTATTGCATGTTGTAGGAATGACAGCCAACCAGAAAACTTTCAAAAAAGCTCTTGTTTTCATAAAAAAAGAAACATTTGATTTCTACAGTTGGTCTGTAAATGTATTAAAGGAGTTGGCTTATGATCCTGAGAGACTTCCAAAAGTCTTTGTGACGGACTGTGAAAAATCTCTGATTCATGAAATTAAATATAGTTTCCAGAGTCATCAAGACAATTTTGCACTTGGAACTTGTCTAAAAACATACAAGCAAACTGTAAAGGGCACTTTGTTAATGAAGTTGAAGGATGGAAAAGCTTTATGACTCTGTGGGAAAGGTACGGGGACTCAAAGACCAAGGAGGAGGTGGAGGTCAATGATGTGGAACTCAGAGTAGGTCCAAATCACTGCTTCTTATTCTTCCTAGTTTTGTTTTCTAACCTTTTGACTTGTATAGTGTTTCTTGAGAGACTATGAGGATGTGCTTGAGTATATGGAAAATAACATTTTCCCTATCAAAGAGAAATTTGTAACAGTTTGAACTTCTATAAACCCAGATTTTGAAAAAAAAACAACTTCTTGGGTTGAAGGGGCCCATGCCACTCTCAAACAATTCCTTGAAAACTCTTTGGTAAACATGTTGGATTTTTGGAAAAACCTTGATGGAACATTTTCAAATCAAATTAAATTGGTTCATGCATCACTAGAAAACTCTCAAATTAAGTTAGGGACAGTTCTCCCACAAGAAATGTTACCATTTGGATACAAATTGTATTTAGAGGCAATTCAGCTTTTTAGGGAATAATTTGAAAAGTTCAAACGTGATCTTGATGGCAAAGTGTGCACCAAGTCATACTCCAAGACTATGCGTTTGCCCTGTTCCCACCAAATAGGTGACTGTCTAGCATCCAGAGGATCCATGGTACCCAAATATGTTCATCCTCAGTGGAGGTTGGAATATGAAACTTGCAGTTCTAGTTCTGTAAGTTGGCTTAACTTGGATTGTTCAAATCACTATTTGATTAATGATTTTTGATTGATTATTGATACTTCACTAATGGTTGATCCTTTTAAATTTTTGAAGTGCAACTTGGATGAAATGCTTATCCTTCCTCAGTTACATGAAAAAGTGAATGCAATGATCTTGGAATCTCCAGATCATGAGAAAGGCAGACTATTGAAGTATATCATTTGAAAGATCACAAAATATTGATCAAAGCCAAGACTTGAAACTAAAGTCTTACAATCAAGTAGGGGCCGGCAAAAATTGACAGATACGCGGAGAGAACCATCTTGGTTTGAGAATTTTTAAAAACAACTCAAGTGGGAGAATAGGACTGGAAGGGTGCCAAATAAGAAAAGAAAATTTTTTTAAGTCTTTTCTTTTGGAAAATGTTCATTTTTTGGGTTTAATGAACTAATTAACTAATGAGGAATTGTTATTCAAGGTTGGCAGGATCAGAATATGAATATAATAGTTCAGAGGAAGAGACTGAAAGTGAATTGGGATCACTGAATTTGGAATTGGAATCCTCTTCAGAGAAAGAAAACGTGCAGCAAATCTCAACCAGAATCTCATCTTTGGTGACTATTCATTTCATTTATCTGATTGAAGAATTGAATAATAAGTTATTTTTCATGATAGGAACCAAATGTGAAATAACTCAATCAAATACCAAAGAAATTACTAAGTTCTTGGGTGAGTTTTGGGATACAATTGGAGATGGGAATTGTGGATTTAGAATCATTTCTGAATCTCTTTGTTACAATGAACATGGATGGTTTAAAGTGAGAAAGAAAATGATTGAAACATTAGATAAACATAAAGCATGCTGCATTCAGATGCTTGGTGTTGCAAAAGAGGTAGAAAATATTAAAAAAAGTCTTGATGTTGAAGACATCAATCAAAAGATTCCCTCTTCAAAATGGTTGGCTAAAATAGATATGGGACAAATATTAGAAGACACATACGCCAGATCTATATGTTTCATTTAGTTGGAATCATTTTTTTCTTATAGTAAAATGAAAAATGGTCTTAAAGATCAATCAGACCCTATTTATATCTCCTTTGTAAACAATAACCCCTGTGTTCTATGGGTAATTGAGGGAGAAATGATTCCAATCACACCCATTGTAGAAAAACCATGTTCCTTGATTTCTAAAAAAGCCTCTTGTTGGGTTGATAATCTCAAAGATGAACTGCAAATGTATTCTAGATTATACATATTATAGACTTTGAATTCATTTCATAATTGGGTTTCATATAAATTGTAATTCTAATGCAGCTAACAAGTTCTATTAATATAAAGGGTTATCACATTTTGAACATCATTATGTTGAGTGTTTTGATTTAACATAATTATATTGAGTGTTTTGAATGAGAGTTTAATGGTAATTCAGTTCAACTTGTGTTGGGCTGATTCCATCATAAGTAGTATTTTACTCCTTATGATGGGATAAGCTTAAAACAAGTTGAACTGGTTTTTTTTGGTGTTTTTACTTTAGGGCTTGTCAAGTTACTTGTCTTTTTTTTTATGTTTTTAGTTTAGGGCTATTCCAGTAACTTGTCTTTATTTTTGGTGTTTTTACTTTAGGGCATGTCAAGTTACTTGTCTTTTTTTGGTTTTTTTAGTTTAGGGCTAGTCCATTTACTTTTTTTTTGGGTCTTTTTACTTAAGGGCTAGTCCATTGGATAGTAACATTTTTTATTTATTTATTTATTTATTTATTTATTTATTTTGTTTTTTTTTTAACCAAAAAATGAACATTTTTTGATTTTTTGGTTGAGTTCTGTTTTTTTGGAAGGTTTATTTAGTGTATGGGTTATGTTAGTACCCTTTCATTCCTTTTTGTTTTTTGTTTGTTTTTGTTTTTGTTTTTTTTTGGATCACCACAGTCCGGTGGCGTGTGGGATTCCACAAGACTACATTCAAGCCAAAATAGGGGGTATCAAAGTTAACCAAACCCGCCATTTTTTAATGGCGGGTTTCAACCCAAATCCGCCATTTCAAACCCGCCATTAAAAATCAAAAAAACCCACTTATTTCAGATCAGACGTGTCAAAGTTAACCTGAAATAAGTGGGTTTTTTCAAATAAAGTATTTAAATGCATCCACCACCTGTCCGCGTCATACACCCCTGTCTTCCCACCTCCTTCTACCTACGACCTCATCGGAAAATTTTTTACCCCCACCCTCATCATAAAATTGATTGACCACTCTCATCACTTTATCGCTCTCATCACTTGATCACTCTCATCCACTTCATCGCTCTCAAAACTTCATTGCTCTGAAAACTTCATCACTCTCATCACTTAACCGCTCTCATCACTTGATCACTCTCATCCACTTTATCGCTCTCAAAACTTCATCACTCTCATCGCTTAACCGCTCTCATCACTTGATCACTCTAATCCACTTTATTGCTCTCAAAACTTCACCACTCTCATCACTTTATCGCTCTCATCACTTGCGTAGCCCAAACTCTTTCAAATGGCCCCTCAGCAAACCTCCCCCCACAAGTACAACACACCCAAGAGAAAATCGCCAAGGAACTCCACAAAAAACAATCCTCCCCCATCAGCTTCCAAGGGCTCAAGTCAGCTCAAGAGAGCTGATCACATCATCCTGGTAAACTGGCTGAAAATTCTCTCCAACTACGATGCCTGCTTTGGATCCAACAACAAAACACGTGTTGGCCGACCTCAATCCTCTAAGGTCAATGGTTATCTCCTGATGGCCAATGAACTCAAGAACAAAACAAAAGGTAGGCTGGATCTGTCATCCAAACAGATGAGGGAGCGGTTCAAAAACTATTGAGCCAAGTACAAAAAGGCCCACTCCATGTCTATCTCCACTGGCTTTGGTATCACCGACTTGGAAAAAGCCAAAGGAATCAACTCGGTGGTTGATAAGTTGGACTCCATTTGTCCTTTTTATATTCAAATGGATGAAATCTTTGGAAAGAAGGCCAACATCAGCCCTCTAGCTGCTTTTGATGCCCAACAATCCAATTCCGTTGATGCCGAGGACTTGGCTGGGGATGCTCAGCCTACCAATGGGGACCTTGATAAAACCTTGGCCTTGGAGTGGCCCCCATCTGATGACAAGGAGGATATTCAAACACAATCGGCTCCAATCACTCACTTCTACTTTGGTATTGATTGATCAGTCAATCCCGACCTTGGACCCCTCACTTCCTTCTTTTGATTGCTCTCTTCCTGGGGCAGAACAACTGAAGAACTTGCCCAATGAGGAGGATGTTATTCCTGGATCACCATTGCCATCAACATCTGCTCAAGTAAGGAAATAAATTGTTTTTGATTCTGTCTAG
The DNA here is from genome assembly GCA_025617555.3 of Puccinia polysora. Lineage (NCBI taxonomy): Eukaryota > Fungi > Basidiomycota > Pucciniomycetes > Pucciniales > Pucciniaceae > Puccinia > Puccinia polysora. The sequence continues at coordinate 31,826,352 of CM062629.1, forward strand.
TTGCTCCTGACTGATTTAAATTGTAAAAAAACAGGCTCATCCATTTTTGATTGGCCAAAAACTCAAGCCAATGGGGCCTCCCACATTTCCTTCAAATACTAGTGAGGACTTTCAGACTAAAACCTCCTCTGCCAAGGGTAAGCAAAAGGCCTCCAATTCCATCAATGTCAACCCCAAAAGTCATCAAAAGAGGAGAAACACTTCCAGTTTTTTGGGCTTTGAAGAAATCATGGAGAAGCAAGATTCATGTAAGTTGATTGATTCAATATCCTTGCTTTCAAAATCATGCTCATTGCCATTCCCCTCCAAAAAACAGTGAAATCACAAATTGAATCAGATAAACTTCAGTTTGAAAAGCAAAAAGGGGATCGCCAACTGGCCATGGATGGTCAAAAGCAGCAAGCCAAGACTTTGGCTAATCAACTATAATTGGATGCTGAGTGGAGGTTGAAACAAGCTGAGCAAGAGTTTCAAAAAGAGGAAAAGGAGAAGGATTGGCAGCATGTGCAACTGGAAAAGGAGAGGGAACAACGGGCAAACGAAAAAAAGGATAAGTTATCAGTAGCTTTGGCTTGCATTGGCAGTGGTAGATTGGTAGAAGAAATAAAGCAGATTACTCAAATGCTGGGCTTGTAAATATATTTGCATGGATGAAAGAAAAACAAATTATTTTTTACTACAACAACGTTTGAGAGCATTCTTAACCCCACCAATATACAGATCTTTTTTGTTTTTATTGATATTTTTTTCTCTAGAGTAAATTTGGCCCTTTTTCATGTCCCTACAAGTGCTCTGAGTTTTTTTATTAATTTGGAGTGACATGGCCATTCTGGTATGGGTTGCTGTGTCCACAGCTGGAAAGGTACAGTGCTTGTACTTGTTAGCCTCCCAAAACATTTTTACTATACCTTTTTGCTTGAAATCAATTCCGAATCCAAGGTCAGGAAAAACAAATTGACCTTCCAAAACTTGATATTCATCCTTATCTTCAATAAGTCAACCATTCAATTTTTTGGTTGGGACCACAAGTAAAAAGGAATAGCCAGAGATGTTGCCTTTGTCAATATGAGGAGAATTGTAAAAAGAATCCAAGATGAAAGTGAGGTGTGGGGAGCAATCAAAAGGTGTAGGCTTGTAACCAAATTCCAACGAAGAGAAAGAGGGGATGTTCCTGTCCTTCATGGTATCACGGTTTGATTCAAAGGCAAGTTTGGCCAAATTACAAAACATTTGTCCTTAAATTTGGGATAATTTGTCGGTCTTCAAGTTGAGGACAGCGTACTCTTGAGGAGAAGATCTAATGGATGATTTATTCACATAACTTCCCAATAACTCCAAAGGGTTCATCGATTTTTGCCAACCAATCGCCCACATTTTTCCACCCCAAGATCTTGAGGGACCAACCGGGTTGACAAATTTTTTTGAACTGTGAAGGAATATTGTCACAAAGTTGATATCTTTCTTATCTTGCTTAGATAGTTGATCCAAAGGCACAAATTCAATGAAGGAAACAAGAGCATGGTGATCAGATTGGTCAAGAACAATAACTTTTCCATGGTGGAAGAAGTGGAAAGCCCAATTGTCTGTTTTGCTTGCTTAAATTCTTCCTGGGTGGGTTTTTGAGGGTTGTTTTTCTTTTCAGCCATGATAGCAGGGTACAGATCCAAAGGGCATAGCTTTCGTCTAGACCAGGAAAACTTTTCCTTAATAAAGTTGTCAGTCACTTCCAAAGAAATTTCCAAATCCCTCATTTGAGCCCTCCTTTTTCTACGATTCCTCTGCTTGCCACCTCTCTTTATGTTTTTCATACCATCTCCTTCCATCTTTCTCCCTCCCAGGCACTTGCTGCACCCAAGGTGAGGATCAAGGTGAAATTTGAATGGATGTATAACATTTTGAGTCCGGTTGGCATTGAAGGAATCGATATCAAAAAAGGGGTTGGACAAACAAAAAGACCGGTCAAACAAATAAAAAAAAAAAATGTCAGCAAAAATCTCATTATGGAAAAGGTGGGATTAAAAAAATCAAAAAAAGATGAAAATCAACGATTCCTCTGCTTGCCACCTCTCTTTATGTTCTTCATACCATCTACTTCCATCTTTCTCCCTCCCAGGCACTTGCTGCACCCAAGGTGAGGATCAAGGTGAAATTTGGATGGATGTATAACATTTTGAGTTTGGTGGCCAGTGAAGGAATTGATAGATATCAAAAGAATAGAATTAGATGGGGAGGAGTGGTAATGATGAGGAGCCGCAGCCGGCATCATACTAGGCAAACCAGACTGTCCCAGGACATAGCTTGGTTGGCGTAAGACTTGAACAATTGTGTTCTGGCCGAGCTCGAAAACCTAAAAAAAAAAAAAAAAAAAAAAAACGAACAAACGGGAAGTCAGTTCCTGTACCCTACAAAAACCCTGCATTGATTGGCCAATCAATGGCGAATCAATTGCTCAATCAATTCGCAATTGATTGCCAATTGATTGCCCGATCAATTGCAAATTGATTGGGCAATTGATTGGCAATTGATCGCTTGATCGATTCGCAATCAATCGAGCGATCAATTGCGAATCAATTGCTCAATCAATTTGCAATTGATCGGGCAATTGATTGCGAATTGATTGGGCAATCGATTGCCAATCAATCGGGCAATCGATTGCCAATCAATCGGGCAATCGATTGCCAATCAATCGGGCAATCGATTGGACAATTGATTGCGAATCAATCGAGCGATTGATGGCCAATCAATGGCCGATCAATTGCCAATTGATTGCGAATTGATTGAGAGATTGATTGCTTGATTGATGAGAGGAGAAATTGGAGGAGGGGAGGGGCTCACCTTGAGGGATTGACCCTGAGGGATTGACCAAGGGATCCAGGGGGGGAATACAAGTTGAATGATCAAAGGATCAGCAACTGGTGAGGGGAAGGAAGAGGAAGAGCGTGGAGGGGGCTTACCGGGATTAGGAGGAGGGGATTCAGTGAGTGAGGTGAGATGAGGTGGTGGTGGTGAGTAAGGTGGTGGTGATGAGTGAGGTGGTTTGGTGAGGAGGAGGCAGGGTTTGACCGGTGAGTAAGTTGGGTGGATCCAGGGGGGGACTACAGGTTGAATGATCAAAGGATCAGCAACTGGTGAGGGGAAGGAAGAGGAAGAGCGTGGAGGGGGCTTACCAGGATTAGGAGGAGGGGATTCAGTGAGTGAGGTGAGATGAGGTGGTGGTGGTGAGTAAGGTGGTGGTGATGAGTGAGGTGGTTTGGTGAGGAGGAGGCAGGGTTTGACCGGTGAGTGAGTGGGGTGAGGTTGAAGGGGTTGAGTGGTGAGGGGGAGGGGGGTGGCATTTGGTGAGTGGCAGGGTTTGAGGTGGAGGTGTTTTTGGATTCAAGTCCACTAAAAAAAAAATAAAAAAAAAATCAGCCTATGAATCTTGGGTGAACAACCAAAACCAAAAAAATACGGTGAAGGGAATTTTTACCAATTTCAAAATCAAAAATTACTCATCAAAGCAAGCAAGGGTGAGAGGAAGAATCCGCTCTCTCATAGAAGAAGATGAGGGACCAGATGAGACAGGGATGACTTGAGGCGGATCAGGAATATCATCTTGGAATATTTTGTCCCATTCATCTTTGATGTCGGCCAAAAGGTTGTGAAGGATTACACAAGTGATAATCCAGTTGATGAGGAACCTCATATCTTTGGAACATTGGAGCTGGTTTCACATCTCCCGTAAGCTGGCCCATCTTCCTTTCAGAATTCCTATGGCATGCTCAATCCGAACTTGTGATTGGGCAAGATGATAGTTAAAATCGGTTTTTCCTTGATCATTGGACAAAACATTCCGGAATTCTGGAACTACATATTTCCCACTAGCATAAGCCAAATCGGCCAGAAGGTATTGATCTTGGTCAAAGTAGATCTCTGGTTGTTGGGCAATCCGCATCCAATTGAAAACATATGAATCATGACAAGAACCTGGAAGGCCAGCATGGAGGGAGATGAAATTCTTGTTGTTATTGCAAACAAGTTGTAGTGCCACGGAGTATCTAAACAAAGAGATGGAACATATTTGGTCAGTGTGTGATCTAAAGTTTTATCATAGCAATTGGAAAAGAAATGAATCAATTGCCTTTTTTTACGATCAAAATAGTGGTTGCCATCTAGGTTGGGTTTTTGACTCAAGGGGATGGTGGTTCCATCAACGAAACCAATTCAACCAGGAAAGCCTTCTGTCTCCATTACTTGAGATATCTCCTTGCGTTCTTCTTTGGTTGGCCATGAAAGGACCGAGCAACGGAAAGATAGGATAGCAATCATGACTCTTTTGGTGTATAAGTCAATGCTTCCGTAACTGACTGAGAATAGATTTTCCAATTGATGGATTTCTGCTCCATTTCCATTTGACACCAATCTACAAAGAGCAACGGCAAGTTGGATGGCTGGATCGCGTTGAGGATTGCAAGAATTGTTCTGGAAGATGTGGTGGTCTTCAATCATTGCCAAAAGTTTCATGAAAGAAGGCAACAAAGTTTGGAACAGTTGCTGGAAGCTTAAGTCAGGGATGAGATGAAGCTTTTGCCTTTCATACATAGGGTTATGGAGAGTGTGTATTCTTGGAACCATGTATTGCTTTTCCAACAGAGAATTCAAAGCTAACCAAGTTGATTCCAAATTGGAGTCTGAATCAGAGTCTGAATGGGAGTCAAACAGTAGCAAAAGTTCAGTCAGCTTTTTTGCATTTTCAACTTGCTGGCGGGATGTTTGATTGGACATGTTGAGAAAGGTGGTGAGTGATGTGGGGTGATGAGATGATGATGGGATTTGTGTGAAGATGGGTATGTGAAGGTATGTGAAAAACAATAGAGATGTGTGTGATGCGATGGATATGGGACCGGTATGGATTTGCTGATGTGGATGGGTGTTTTTGATGTGATGGATGGTGGATGGATGATGATGCATAAATGGCGGGTTTAATGGCGTGTTTGATGATTTAAATCCGCCATTTTCATGAAACACGCCATTTTGAAATACACCAGTTAGGGGGTATGTGTATTTCAGAAACCCGCCATTAAAAATGGCGGGTTTCGTCAAAAAAAAATGGCGGGTTTCTAATGGCGGGTTTGATAACTTTGATACGCCCTAATGGAGTTCCACACAGCTCAAATGGAGTTGGGCAACATCCCACACAAGTCCGGACCGTGGTGTGTGGGCTACGCGGTTATTTGAGCTGTGTGGCATGTGGCATGGCTTGAATTTGGTTGTGTGGCGTGCCACACGGCTCATTTTGAGTTCTGTCCATGGCTCAATGGGCCATGAATTTAAAATTACCAAAAATATTTGGTCAGTGTGTTATCAAAGGTTTAATCAAAGGCTTTGGGGAAAAAATGAATTGATTGCCATTTTTTCTGATCAAAATAGTGGTTGCCATCTAGCTTGGGTTTTTGACTCAAGGGGATAGTGGTTCTATCAACAAAACCAATGCAAAAGGGAAAGCCTTCAGTCCCCATTAATTGAGATATCTCCTTGCATTTTTCTTTTTTGGCCAATAAATAACTGAGGAATGGAAAGATAGCATAGAAACCATGAATCTTTTGGTGTATAAGTCAATGGTTCCATAAAAAACTAAGAATAGATTTTTTAATTGATGAATTGCTGCTCCATTTCCATTTGATCCCAATAAAAAAAGCAACATGGCCAGTTGGATAGATAGATTGTGTTGAGGATTCCAAGAATTGTTCTGGAAGATGTGGTGGTCTTCAATCATCTCCAAAATTTTCATGAATGATGGAAATAATGTTTGGAACAGTTGCTAAAAGCTTAAGTCAGGGAGGAGATGAAGCTTTTGCATTTCATACATAGGGTTTTGGAGAGTCTGTCATCTTGGAACCATGTATTGCTTTTTTAATAGAGAATTCAAAGCTAACCAAGTTGATTCCAAATCAGAGTCTGAATCAGAGTCAAATAATGAAAAAATTTCAGTCAGCTTTTTTGTGTTTTCAACTTGCTTCTGGTAAGTTTGATTGGAAATGTTGAGAAAGATGGTGATGTGATGTGGGTTGATGAGATGATGATGGGATGTGTGAAATGTGATGGAGATGTGAAGAAATAGAGATGAGATGTGTGTGATGCAATGGAGATAGGATTGGTATGGATTTGCTGAGGTGAAGGTGTGGATGGGTGTTTTGCATGCAATGGATGGTGCATGGATGATAATGGCAGGTTTGATATTTGAAATCCTCCAGTTTGAAATACACCAGTTAGGGGGTATGTGTATTCCAAACACCCACCATTAGAAATGGCGGGTTTGGTCAAAAAAAATGGCACATTTGCTAACTCTAATACACCCTAATATTCTGAAAGACATAGAAGGAATCAGATGTAAATGTGTGGGGAAACGTAAAAAAGAGTAAGCCAGGATCCAAATCACAAAGAAGAAAAGGAAAGCATGTGGTTTTTCATCATTGTTTCACAGTTTAATTCAAAGGAAAGTCTGACTAGTTTTTGAAACATTTGGCCTAAAATTTGAGAGACCTGGTCAGACTTAATGTTTGGAAAAGTAAACTCTTGAGGAAAGATTGAATAGCCAATTTCTTCAAATATTGTCCAAACAATTCACAAGGGTGCATCAATTTTTCCGTCCAATGGCCCACATTTTTCCACCCCAAGATCTTGAGGCTCCAAAAGTGTCAAAAAATCTTTTTGATTGATGAAGGAAAGTGGTCACAAATTTTATGTACTTCTTATCTTTCTCAGAGAGTTTATTCAAAGGGGAAAATTTTATTATTACAATGAGAGGATTTTTCAGCTGGCTACTATTCAGAGCCAACTGACTAAGCCATGAAAAATTAAAATAAAAAAGTAAAATTAGAAAAACATGGAAATGTGAAACTAAAAATAAAAATAGAGAATTTAAAAACCTTAAGTAATGAGAAAATAAGAAATATTTTTGCAGAAATGAGTTCCTGGCACCAATTTAGGTAGGTTCACCCACTGGCACCACCCCCCATTTCCTGCTCCTTCAGGTAGAACAATTATATAGCGGTGTACCCCACCCATCACATCCACAGGTATGGGTTTCTGACCAAAAAATGTGGTCAGAAATCCATAATTATTTCTAGTTTAGGAGTTATGGGCAAAAGCATGTTTTTTCCATAACCCTGCGCGCAGCCACAGACCCTCTGCAACTGCAGGATCAAGCTACGGCATGCGCCAGCTCCATGAGCAGCCAAGCCACCACCTTGCGCAAGCCTGAGGTAGTTGCTATCTGGCAACTACCATGCAAGGCAGTTTCTACCAACTAACCTTCAGGTATTCAAGCAAATAACCCACAAAGCAGTTGCTACTGACCAACACGCACGGTGGTTACTGCCGGCTGCCGGCCCCGCAAGTAGTCAACCAACTACCTTGCATGGGATCCTGGCAACTGACTGGTGTGGTATCATTATATAGCCTTGGATTGGGAACTGCGTTGCGGCCTGCGCGCTCAGCATTTGGTGGGTCAGGCTCAGCAGTCAGGAAGCGCGCGTTCTCAGCAGTGGCCTCTGCGGGATCAGCAGCAGTTGCTGCAAGGCTCAGCGGTAGGCGCAGCAGGACCAGCACGCGGCTGCGGGTTGGGCCTGACTAGGTGGGGACGGGCCGCAACCCGTTTGGATATCCCACTTAGGAATGGAGCAAGGCCAATCATGTTCTCAGGCGGCTAGTTTGGGGAGGGAAGAGTGGGGAAATTGCGGGGCTATGTGTGTGGACGGCTGCAGGCAAGCACAAGCCAGCCACAGGACTGGGGAATTCACAACAGCGCTTTGGGCGGACACAGGCAGGCGCGGTGAAATTTGAGTAGCACGCGGCAGAGGGCCGCGCAATGGGAGGACACACTGGATGAGTGTAAAGGCAGGCGGGCTGAAGGGATAGGGTATGGGTTACGGTTCTGGGTCTAGGGTTTCTTCTTCAAATTGTGGTCAGGTTGTTCTTGTGCTTGTACCTAGGTTAGGGCTGAGGGGAGGGGATGTAAAAGGCCTCTCCCCTCAGCACAGGGCAGAGGGGGGAGGACACCGTGCGGGGGGGGGGGGAAAGAAGAAAAGTAAAAGGAGCATCCTCAAATCTTACAGACTCTAGAACCATTGACTCCACAATCAGGGACAACTACGTGAGGGACAACCAAAAAAGTTTCCACATCTGGGGGTCTGGCCAGGAACCTTCAATCCCCTCTCAGTCTCTTGAAGACAATGCAGGATGCTGCCGACAACCGCTCCGGGATCCAACATTCCCCCTTCCTATCCCCTGCGCTTGACTCCCATTTCTGCTACTCAACCCCCCCGCCGCCATCTGTCCAAGCTCCTAGAGCTAGCTGTTTTGCTCCTCCCTTGGAGTGGTTGTTGGACATGGGGGTGGAGGTCCCTTGCCCCGTGTTGCTAAGACCGAGGGACTTTCCTCATCTTTGGTTCAGTACCTTGGATGTGGAATGGTTCCTTTCCAGGTTTGAAGGCATTGTGGATTTGGAAGGCGCAACGGGCGTGGAAAAGTTTTGGACTATTGTGCTCTTAATTACTGAGGAGGAGGAGCTGGGGGACGTGGAGGAAAAAGTTGGTTACAAGAGGCAGGATTGGGGGAAGTTGAAAAGTGAGATGTTGGCAAGGTGGGGAAAGCGCAAACCCCGGTTCCAAGAAAGCAATTTCAAACAAGGCGGGGAGGAAGCTAGCAAATGTGGGGGGGTGCAATCATGCAAAGGACTGGTGGAATATATGTCAAAGTTTGAGCGTATCTATGGCTACTTGGCAAAGAAAGAGGTTGTTGCGGGTCAGACGGGTGCTATGAAGTGGGCGTTTTTGGGGGGTCTTGCGCCCCAGCTCCATTCCAGGGTGCAGCAGTACCTGTATGACCATGGCCTGGTTGAGAGGTTGCTGGATGGGAGCATTGCAATTCTTCCCAATCTCTTGGTTATCCGCCAGGCCGTGGAGAGCAAAATTGATTTGGACAAGCTCATTGCGGACACGGCACAAACGTACCCAACTTCCTCCAAGAAATCAGGCATGATCTCAGCGCCGGCTCCTAATCAAACCTCAACCGCGCAGCCGCCAACATCCTCTCATGCCGGACCTTCCCAACAAGCTCTGGGACCACCAGTAGATGAGATAACAGAGATTCTGCGGGACCTAAGGATTTTCCTCAACCAAAAATTGGCTCCTGCGGCTCTGACAGCCACTACGTCTCCGGTGGCTTTTGCTCAACTACGTGCAACACCGCCTCACATGGTAGAAGGGTTCAAGCCTCCCAGCAGACCCTCCGGGTTTTTTGGGGTGCGCACTTGTACTTATTGCATGGAAAAGGGGCACTGGAAGTTGATGTGTGAAGGCCTCACTTGAGACATGAACAAGGGGCTGGTTTGCACATCCAGGATGACGTACATATTCCCGTTGGGCCAGTTGGTGGATTTGACCAAGGACCAGCCGCCCCCAATGGTGCAAGTGCAGGAGAAAGAAAAGTCTCAGGCCAAGAGGGTCTGGGTTTTGCTTGGAATTGTCACCATGCCCAGGACCTGGGTAGCGCCAAGGGTGGAGGCAGAAGTCAGAGCATTGGCGACAAACAAACAAATTGCAATGGATGTTGACAAGAAACCAACAGCCCCAAAGCCAACCGCGTGCGTACCGGCAACGGAAGGACCGTCCACTGATCCCGCGGGGAAGAAGAAGGCCGCAGACATTGTCCAAAGGGTAATGGGGAACAACTCACCAATACCCCTGACCCTACAAGAGTTAGCAGTGGTGTCCCCAACGGTTGTCAATGAGATTGCCCAGGCCTTGAAAGAATGCGGTCAGAACCGGGTACCGACAACAATTCAGTGGGTGAACGTGGCCGAGGAGGAGATGGATTGGGAGCCATGCCGGTCAAAGTTGGTATTGGTCCTGCTTGCTTATGTTGCAATGTCTATTGCGGGACAGAAGGTGTGGGGGATGGTGGAAAGCGGGTTGATGGTCAACTTGCTTCCGTCCAGGTTGGTGGACAAGCTTGTCTTGGTGCGGAGGAAGTGTGCAATGGGTCTCTGGGGTTTAAATGGCGGCAAATGCCGCGTGGACGGGGTAGTGGAGGCGGAGGAGGTTGAAGTTGCAAAGGTTTTTAAGCCCATATTTTTTCTCTCAGTAGAATGCGGTGACGTGATATTGGGTCAACCGTTCATGTTTGGGTTCTGAGCTCAAATGGCCTTCAACTCCAAGGAAGGAAGGGAGGCTCTGAAAGTTGAGGATTCACTTGGCACGCGGTTTGAGATGACAATCTGCAATCACGGGAGAGGGAGATGGGTGCGGGGGCCAGTGGCTGGCGGCAACAAGGAGTCTGATGTGGGGGCAGACCGTAAGGGTTACCCCGCGGAGGATTTTTCCTAGTTGGCCGCGGTTACCACACGGAGCAAGCTCCGGCTCAGTGCAGGCGGCCAACGGGTAAGGAGCAAGTGGAGGAGGGCGCGTGTAGGGCGCAGGCGCCAGAAGTAAGTTCCATTCCTCAGTGTGCATTTCCGGAAGGTTCTATGCTTCAAAAACCCTATCATTGTTCCACAGTCGTGAGCAAAGGCAAAAGCCCTGGTTTGGTTATTACTAGGACTCATGACAGCAACGGCTGGGTCTGGATGGCGCGGTGCAATGCAGGAAAGTACAAACCAGTGGCAGGGAAAGTTCGGCCATGGAACAAGCCAATGCCTCAGGGGCTCAACAGACCCTTACGACCAATCGCATGGTCCCAAGACCCGCGGGAGATGCCCCTTAGGAAGAACGGATGGGTAACCCTGTCAGTGCAAATCACGGATGAGCGGGTGGACGCCCTTAACTTCGGAACGGTGGGATGGTTGAGTACGGAGGAAAAAGAGTTGTTGGTATTGGTGCTGGTGTTAAGGGAGAAGGCCCTTGCCTTTGGACCGGATGAGCGCGGGTTGTTGAAGGGAAAGATTGGGGACCCTTGCGTGATTCCAACTGTCCCTCAAAAACGGTGGCAGATCAAGCCAATTCCAATTACTTGTACCCTTTGGGAAGCTTTTCTGGAGCTGGTACAGGAGCGCGTGAGGATGGGGCTTTAGGAGCAGTCCACGTCAAGTTATTCAAGTCCTATTTTTGCGGTTTTCAAGCAGGACAGGAAGTTGCTGAGGATTGTTCATGATCTTCAGAGTCTCAAATTGTTCACTATTTGCAATGCGGCTTCCTCCGCGCATGGAAGAATTCCTGGAATCAATGGCCGGGCGCGCTTGTTACGGTCTGGTGGATGTGATGGGAGGATGAAATCAGCAAGAACTCAATCCCAGCTTGCGGCCGCTTACAGCGTTTGAAACCAGGCTAGGGAGGATGCAACTGACGCAGCTACCGCAAGGCGCGACCAACTCAGTGACAGTGTATCAAGCTCAAATGAATTGAATACTGCGCAAAAATCTTCTGGAGGGCGTGAAAATCTTCATTGACAATGCTGGCATCAAAGGCCCCAGAACAGACTACAAAGGTGCGGTTCTGAGGGACGCCCCTGCAATCTGTTGATTTGTTTGGGAATACACGGTGACTCTGGAATGGATCCTGTTTCAGATTGAAGAGCGGGGCCTTACTGTGTCTGGAAAGAAGTTAGCAGTCTGCTTTCAGGCGCTTGAGGTGCTGGGACACGTTGTAGCCTTTGAAGGTAGGCAGATAGCCGAGAGGAAGCAGAAAAAGGTCCTCAAATGGCCAACTCCCTGGAGGGTGTTGCATATTCTTCAGTTTCTGGGGTTGTGCAGCTACGTCTGTATGTTCATCAAGCAGTTTGCGGAAGTAGCAAGCCCTATGCGGGCACTAACGCGGAAGGGTGCAGGGTGAAATTGGACCACGGAGTGTGATGTCGCGTTTGAAAAGCTCAGAAAGATTGTGGGGCGCAACATTGTCCTTTGGGATCTTGATTGCAATGCTGGGGAATACGCTTGGCGGTTGACTCTAGAAAATTTGGTGCCGGGGGGGGGGGTCCTGACGCAGGAGAAGGATGGGAAATATAGGCCAGTGCTCTACAAGTGGGTCACCTTTACCGCAACCAAGAGCCGCTGTCCTCAGCCAAAGCTGGAGTTGTGCAGTGTCACCAAGATTGCGCAGAGGCTGCAGCAACTTTTGTGGGGCGTGAATTTTGAGCTCTTGGTGGATGTGGAGGCTTTGGCGCAAATGATCAACTCACCAATGTTGCCAAATGCGCCCATGACCAGGTGGGTGGCGTTTCTTCAGTTATTTTCCTTTAGTGTGGTGCACGTTCCAGGGAAGGCATTCACAATTCCCAATGCGCTATTGCGGTACCCACGGGGGGACCCATACAAAGGGGCGGAACCTCTGGACATGGAAGCTCCGGTTGTTTGGGTGGGAGTGGTGGAGGCAGAGGTTTGTCTTCCGTTGTGTCAGTCAGGGGGTTACGCGGTGTGGTAGACCAAACCTGATCTATAGCCATCAGACTCAATTTTCTAGTATAAATAAAATCCCAATCATAAATTTAACCTCAGAAATGGATTCTACACAAAAAATAACCCATAGTCACCCAGCCAAACTACCCCTCTATCTCTCATGGTTTAGAAGATACAGCCAAAATAAATTGTGGACAGCTCATATCACACCCAGGTATCACAAACTAGTGAAAGTCCATATGGTTATATTTTAAATCCCTAAACACATACCAGTAACATCTCACCATAACACCTCAACCAAACATACAACCAATCACCTCATCTGTATACTCAGAACCATAAGCAAGACCATGTGTAAACTAAACAACCAGCAGTACAAGGCACCACAGGACTACCCAGAAATATATGCAGGCAGTCTGGACCATGTGTAAACCAAACAACCAGCAGTACAAGGCATCACAGAACTACCCAGAAATATACATGCAGGCAGCCTGGACCATGTGTAACCAAACAACCCACCAGTACCAACAACCCTCAGCACCACACAGCAATTTATGTAGCCAGAAGCATGTGATACCAAACAAACCACCAGTAAAAGTACCACAGGGCTACCCAGCAATATATGCAAGCAGCCAAGACCATGCAGCACCAAACAAACCACCAGTGGATGCACAGCAACACATGTAGGGAGAAACAAGTAGCGCCAGACCAACCACCAGTACTGCACAGGAATATATTGTATCTGCACTTCACAGCAGTTTATGCAGGGCTGTGCATGCATGAAATCCCTGTACCAGCTTTTTCCAACCAGCAGAATTGCCTCAGTTTCATGCAGTGTCTTTTGTCCAACCAGCAGAATTGCCTCAGTTTCATGCAGTGTCTTTTGTCCAACCAGCTAAAATGTCTCATGTACCTGTATCCCACTGTAAGAGGGGAAGCCCCAGGGCACCCTCAGGGGCAGCCCTGAGCATCCCATGAGGACCAGATTTTCTATTTAAGGAGGGCCTCTCTGCCCTATCCAGGTTGTATCCACCATCATCCATCAACCAACCAACTACCATCACACCATCTCATCAGCTATTTGCCACCCAACCATCTGTGGTCTTAACCAGATATAAAAAAAAGGGGATTATCAGTGTACCAATAAATAAAAAAGGAAAGGAAATCAGAAACCAATTTTATACCTCATCAACAATTGAAACCACCCCATTAGGTGCTTTGAATAAGGGTTCTTCTGTGACCTAAATATTCAGCACCAAATTAAAGAAGCACCACCCTTCAGTCAATAAATAACCCTTACAATTAAAGAGAGCACAAACAAAAAGGGACTACAAACCTTTTTCCTCTACCCAGCCCCCTGTGGGTAAACCCATCCTTGGGTCCTCTCCTGAACCACCCCTTTGATAAAACCCTTGAAACCTTTAATATTTGGATATTGGTTAAGATCACACATATCTGATCAACCACTAACCAATAAGCCAATACATCTGGTCCATTGTTCAACAACCCTACCAATAACAAGTAATAACCAATCAAGGTCTGATCTGAGACCTATATTTAGTCTCAAAGAAACCAGCCATTAATTTAAATACATTATTGTGCAGACTTACTATAGTACTAGAAGGGCAGGCAATTCAAAACCACTCTTGGTGTTACTAACACTCTAAAGGAGTAGAAGTAATACTAAATTCCCCTTCAAGGACTGCCAGCAAGCTATTTGCTACTTTTATTTATATAATCCCACAGGAGTCTCTACAATTGGTGTCCCAACAGTGGCCTGTTTCCTTTAGATTTGACGAGTTATGAAAACAATATTGGTGGGACATTAGCCTCAAGAATTTGCTCACCAATTCTGAAGGCAGAAAGAAGAAACCCATACCAGATAATTGAAGACCTCAAGGACCAACTCAGAGGGATTGAAGATAATAACCAAGAAGCCCTATCTTCAATAATCAGGATGGAGAAAGAACTGCAAGAAAAAACAAAAATAACCAGTGGATCCCAGGATAAACTAGAGGAAGGCCAGGAAAGAAGTCAAAATCAGCCAGAACCTGGAGTAGAAGCAATGGGGAACCTTGCCAACATTTCCAAACTCATAAACAAAATGCTTGAAGAAGAAGCAGCACAGGGTATTCCAGAAACCCCATACACCCAACCAAGAACCAGATTTCAGACCCAAACCACAAGATCAGCATATGGAAGAATCCCAGCAGAAACCATGGAAGAATCAACAAACCCATCCATAAGCCCAGGAATAAATATATATCCCCAAGCTAGAGAAGCAGGAAGAAGAGCTACTAGGAGCCAATATACTGAAGGAACCCCAGCCAGAAGATCAGTACCAGATAACTCAATAATCAATAATAATGAAAAAAATGGAGTATTGTTAGATGGCAAGAAAGTGAACCTTGAATTTGATGGAAAAGAGGTGGAACAGTTTATTAAAAGAGTAGAGAAACTGGCAAGGATTCAGAAGGCAGGGGGAATAGATATAGCCCTACAATTACCTTTTCTAGTACAAGACAAGAAGATCAGGGAGTCTATTGAAGATATGGAAGGACATGAATATGCAGACTGGGACCTTTTGAAGAAGGAACTAAAAAGGAAATGGGGCACAGCTACCCCCCTTAGAAGGTTCAATGAGGAGTCCATACCAAGGCTTCTCAGACATACTCAAGAGCAGGGAGGCATCAAGACCAAGCATGACTTTAAAAAGTTCATTGGGAGTTATGAAGAGAAGGTCCTTTACTTCATCAGAATGGGTTATGACAACACCAACTGGGAGAGTGGAGATGTCAGCCTACTAGATGCCAAGGACCTCACTCCCTCTTGCTACTAGAGGTGATAGAAAGTTTGGATCAAAAATAAGATAAAATGCCAGGTATATGATTTGGCTAAAAGGGTTAAATTTATTTATATATTTATAAAATAAATTTAAATGGAGGGGCAAAGACCTTAATGGGGCTGTTGAGCCCTCCGGAACACAGGTATATGTCTTTTAAGGACAATATAGGAGCAATTGTGGTGCCTGTGGGGTTGACAAGGATTCCTTTCAAGAAGGGTGTGTGTAATTTCCTTGGTGCATAGGTTATGCAAAACCTACAAAAAGGGGTATAAGTCAGCAGGATCACTTACTAGGTCTAGATCCGGACTTATTATTGATGAATTGGCCAATATTCAAGGATTCAGGGTGCTGGAAGTTGGTACTGGGGCAGGCTGAATGGTTGGTTGTTCAATTTGGCCAAAAAAACAGTGATTCAAGAATTATGGTCTACAATTTTATCAGAAAGTGGCCCAGGATCACACACTTATTTCTTATAAGGGTTTGATGGCTTGAGGAAGAAAATATCTGAAGCAAATAATGACTCTATAACTGGATCCATCTGTTAGAAATGGCTGGGGGAAGGGCCTTTATTTATATTGTTTGGGTCCCCTCATGGTACAGCCCTTTTTCCAGCCAAAGGAGGGTGACTCAGGCTAGTGCTGAGGCCAGGGAGCCATCAGTGTGTTTGTGTGGACCTGCTCTAGTCACTAAAGAGGTACAGGAAGCCCTATGTCATCATGATTTGGGCTTGATACACGTTTCTGTGCCCTTAATGACCTCACTGTATCTACCAAAGAGGTTGTATTCAATTAATATTTATAAATATAAGCCATGGCTTCCTGAGGCCAGGGTCTTGAACACAGGCCATGGGGACCTTATGCTGCAAGGAAATTTCGAGTCTGAGGCTCTTCTTCTCATATTGGGGTGTCTTACAGTTCCTTAATTGGACAGTACACCCCTAGTTGTGACTAGTTACGTACAGTTTTAATTATAAGGGGTATGGAGAGTGTTGTATGTATTCCTGGTGTCTTGTGATCCATCTAGCACGAAGCTAGGCCCCTGTTTATGCTCAGTACACACTCTCAGGGTGTTACAGTAACTCAAAGATACCTTTTTAGATACAAATCTTCCATACAGGCCCTTTTAAAGAGGCCCTGACAACCCTTTGGTATAGTTCCAAAAAGGGTGCAGGGCCCATTTTTCCGAATTTTTGGGTTGTTTATCCCCTTTCATACTATTCCCCACCACATGGTGGCGCTCTCTGGCCCCCATGTGATGTGGAACAGGGCTATGGGGTGTATTGGAGGTACCCCACAGCCCGGTTTCCGTTTTGGGAGAGGGGAGGGCTGGCCAGTCACTTTGCGCGGTGGCTTGGTTGGTCACTAGGGGCCCGCGCAGGGTAGTTGGTTGAATACTCGCGGGGCCGGCAATAGGTAGCGGCATCCGCGCGAGGTGGTCGCTTGGCTACCCGCGGGCTGGTAAGTGGCCACTACCTTGCGTGGTAGTTGCTCAACTACCCGCGAGGCTGGTTGCTTGACTACCCGCAAGGCTGGTTGGTAGCTGCTGCCTAGAGCCTGTGCGAGGTAGTCGGGCAACTACTCGCGGGGCCACTGCCTGTCCGCAACCTCTTTGGTCCTGCGCAAGGTAGTCGCTCAACTACTCGCGGGGCTGGTTGTGCTGTGGCTCCTAAGAGCTGCGCGCCTAGCTGCAAAAAAATGACCTGCGGCTGCGCGCAGGGTTATGGAAAAAACCAGTTTTTTTCCATAACTCCTAAACTAAACACAATTATGGGTTTCTGACCGAATTTTTCGTCAGAAACCTATACCTGCGGATGTGATGGGAGGGTGCACAGGTGAACCATGGTTCTACCTGAAGGAGTGGGATTTTGGGGGTGGTGCCAGTGGGTGACCCTACCTGAATTGGCTTGACAAATCCATTTTTTTATAATATTCTTGGATTTCTTACAACTTAAGGTTTTATTCCTTAATTTTATTTTATTTTATTATTTCCGTATTTGTTTATTATTAATTTATATTTGATTTGTTTTTAGGCTTTAGTCAGTTGGTTCTGAATAGTAGCCAGCTGACAGGAGAGAACCTCTGGAAAGCCTTGTCCACTGATCTCAGGAGGGTGGTGAACAGAGAATTGGCTCATGCAGGGAGGATCAAGATTGCAAGAGATGGAAGATACCTTCCCCCAGACCTGGAAATCTTGAAGGAATTTGTGGAAATGACCTTGGGCTTATGGGATGTGGATGAAGAAGAAACCCCTAAACCTATCATCAAAAACCTAGTGGAAACAAAGAAGGAAGTGAAGTTTCAGCAACTAGGAGTAGATGAGCTCTTGAAAATGAAGGAGGATATTTCAAAACTCACCATTGCCTTGAATCAGAAGCAGGCACCTCCCCACTTTGATAGGATCAACCAAGGGATGGCACAAAACTACAGACCCTCATCCCCCAGTGCAGGACCCAGATGGCCAATCAGATGTTACTATTGCAAGGATGAGCTCCATACCCAAGTCAACTGTCCAGATTTTTCAGAAGATATAAAGACCAAGAGGGTGTTCAAACAAGGACCCAACTATTACTTCCCAAACAGAGAACCCATACCTTATAGCAACCAGGAAAGATTCAGAGACAAGGTCAAGAAATTCTCAGAGGCTCAACAAGTCCCAAAATTGGAGGAAACCCAGAAGAAGGAAGAACCTACTAATGTTGCAGCATTCTTAAAGACTGGAGATTGGGAAGCCTTGACACCACCAGAGGTAAATATGAAGGAATCTCAAGTTCAGTGGGGAATGGGAAGATCACAAAGGTTGGCTGGAAATCCACCAGAGAAGGATAAAAACCAAGAGACATCAGCCCCAGAACCAAGGAAGAGGAAAGCAAGTTACCCAGGAGCATGGGTGGAAGTGGACAAAGACTCTGAAGAAGAAGAAGATTCCCCCAAAGAACCTGTCAAGGAACCTGTGACTGAACCTGTGAAGAAGAACCAAGGAAAGTCAGAATCATTGGACACTCATGAAGGAACCAAGATGGAAGAAAGTTTGAAAAAGAAAATATTAAAACAAAACTTTAACCTTACCTTGGAGGAGCTCCTTTCAGTTGCATCAAATTTTCTCCAGAAGTTAAAAGATATGACCCCTGAAGGAACCTTGGATTTGGATAAAGCCTCTAAGTCACTAGCCAGCAAAAACAGGAAGATTAATGGATGCCAACACCATTTTGAAGACTATTCAGATGATGAATACCCATGCCCCATAGGACACAACCTCACCTATGCTTCTCCATTGGGATTCATTGATATTTGGATCAAGGGAAGAAAGATCAAGGCTCTGGTGGATACTGGTGCTTAATTGAATGTCATACCAGAACATTTGGCCATTCAGTCAGGCTTGGTTTCCAGGGAATTATTTATGAACGTTACAGGGATTGGAGGCCATTCTACACCACTAATTGGATTGGCTGAAATAACAGTATTTGAGATAACACCTGGGGAACCAAAATCTGCCCACTTCTTCATTGCTAAGGGATCAATTCATACAGTACTTGGGAGACCATTTTTGGTGTATCATAAAGTAAGGCTGGAACTATCCAAGCATAAAGGGGAAGTTCTAAGCTATGAGATAGAAGATGGGGAGAGATTATGCATTCCAATCTGTTCACCAGACCAAGCAGGATGGCAGATTACACCACCCAGAAGACCAATGGGCATGAATAGTATTACAGCAAACCTAGACCAAGAAGAGGCTTGGATCAGTGGACAGAATATACCAGTAATAGACCTTGAAGGCTTACCAGACCCCTGGGAAAACAACATCATCACCCCTGAAGTACCAGCAGAAAGAGGTTGGGAAGAGGTTTAAAAAAAACAGGAAGCTGAAGAAACCTTGGTAATCTTCCAACAAATATTTGGAGGATTCTGGACCAACCTTAAAGACATGGAGGGAACCCACTGGGAAGAGTTACCTGGAGCAGGATTGGACAACTCAGACTTCATGGACCTACTCAATACTTACACTGGAAACACTCTTCTAATCCATGGTGAATGGCCATCTCATCATGGCAGGGTCCCATGGATAGTCAGGTACTGTTTGTATTATGGGGAAGAATGGGCCAAGGAGTGGGTGGACCATAAGGTAGCTATGGACCAGGTAATACCAGACCATGTCAGGTGGTCAGGGTACCTGGAGGAGTGACTTCCCCATCAAAAAATAAAAATAAAAATAAAAATAAAAAAAATAATAAAATAATAAAAAAAAAAAAAAAAAAAAAACGAGTTTCCTTTATAGTTGAATAGTTCACCTCTTCCTCTCCTGTCCTCTTCTCATTGTCTCTTGTTGACTTCACGCGCCTTGTTGGAGGAACAGAAGGCCAGCAAGTTGCCCCGGTAGCGCCAAGGGTAAGGGAGGGTACCAAGGAATCTTATTGCAAAAAAAGGGGGGGGGCATGGTTCTCTGTTATTACATCAAAAAAAGGGGAAGAGTGGGCCGCATGTACTAGTTCATTTCTCTTTTTCTTGCTTGCATCAAAAAAAAAATAAATAAAAAAATAAAAAAAAAGAATATAATAAAATAAAAAAAAAATCAAAATGGAATAATATGTAAAAGAGGCCCGCCCGGACAACATTCTTGTATCAAAAAAAAAAAAAGAAAAAAAAATAATAATAATAATAAAAAAAAGAGGGGGAAGGAAAGACGGGACAAGCAAGAAATCATTAGGAAGACACGCGGGATAGCTGGCAATCAATCAGAGACTTTTGTTTCAGTTAACAACAAGGGGAAGGGCACGGGGGAACCGTCAGTCTCCGTTGCAAAAAAAAAAATAATAATCAAGGAAGGGGGCTTGGCGCCCCGCCAACGGTTTTTCAAAGGTTGGAGGAAGATGGGACTATTGGGCCCGGCCGTCAATCCATTGCCTGAACTGCTGTTGCCGTTGTATTCAGACTCATGGTCGGAGGGAGGGTCAGTTGAAGCTTGAGAACAGGTGATGGAGGGAAGATTGGAGGACAAATCCTCAACAGGGGCAGGGAAGCCATCAAGGGAAGACCCCGTAGAAGTCAGGGGGGACAACGGGGCGGCGACCGTAGGTGAAAGACAGTTGTCCGGCCCAGTAGAAGGCGTGGCCGGCAAGAGGAAAACCCGGGATGGATTGACAAACAACTTGAAGGTGGGGGCCTGTGAACAAGAGTCAACACGGTCCTCGGGGCCGCGGCTAAGTGCTGGGGGAAAGCTTGGGCGAGAAAAAGAGGGGGCTGACCAAGCAAAATGCGGGCTTGAGGGTTTCTGTTTGGACAGGACGGGCAAATGATAGTCCACGATTGTGATGGAAGCCTTGGAAGATGAATTGATACCAGGTGGCGGGTCTGAAACCAACCACGAGGAAGGGGATGGTGGCTTGTTGATTAAGGGCACCCTAGAGAAAGAAAGAGAAAAGGGACAGGGAGGCAGTTAGTACACCTGCAACCCAGGATCGTCATTGGGCTAGAGAAGGAAGAAAACCATTACTGACTTGGGGCTGCGGCTAAGCGCTGGGGGCAAGCTTGGGAAAAAAAAGGGGTGGCTGACCGAGCAAAGGATGGCCTTGAGGATTCCCGTTTGGATGGGGTGACCAAAGGACATCCCACAACCGTGATGGAAGGCTCAGAGGATGAGTTGCTACCGGGTGGCGGGTCTGAAACCAGACACAAGGAAGGGGATGGAGGTTTGTTGATCGGGGGAATCCTAGAGAAGGCAAAAGAGATGGATGGAGAGGAAGTTAGTACATCTGCAACCCAGATTGTCCTTGGGTGGAGAAGAAAAAAAACTCAACTGACTCGGGCAGCAGACAGGGAAGACCTGGGGACATGACGGGGAAGGAGGGAAGCAAGGAGGAAGGGGTCCTTATATACAGCATGGTAACCCCTGAGGAGAAGGAAGGAACAAGGAGTCACCACCGAGAGGAGGGGGAATTCCTAGCAGAAGTGGCAGGAGTCAGGCAAAAAAAGAAGGGGGACAAGTACGGCAGGCTCAAGGGACCCCCCCTTGACAAGGACTAGTACAGCCAGACACAGCCTGCAGATGCAGGCGGTAATGAAAACAAAAAAAAGAAGGAGGAATGGGGAACAAATACAAAGGACTCTTACCTGGATATATGTCACACGACCACCCCACGTACTATAGGGAAATTCTTAGATGATCGTGAGCGCAAAGGAATACCAAGTGCAAGGGCAAGTGCAAATAGAAAGACCCAGTTGCAAAGTGCAAACTTGGTTATGCCACTCAACAAACGGAAAGATGAATGGAAGGTGTTCCAAAGAAGGAAACTCAACCTGAGTCCAATGTGATAACTAGGTTGCAGAAAAATGCGAGAACGTATGAAATTAACTAAATGAGGAGACAATCATCAGGCAAGGGGATAGCCCTTATAAGGTAATCCAAAGTGACTAGATACAACCTGGTGATGAGCTAACTACAGGTGAAGCGGTGAGGCAATGAATGACAGGAACGGAATAGGAAATGAAGCAGTGGTATAGATCCAAGGTCTTAGCGTAAATGCAAGACAATAGAATCTGAGCGTACAATTGCATGACAAATTGGGATAAGAGCGAGTGACGTTGAAGGTAATGCAAATGAGGGGTAATAGTGTATGCAGGGTAAGGACTAGTCCAATTGCGAACTATACAGTAGTGATGGCTTGGTTAGACGTAGATGCAAACTAACAAACAATGCATGACCAAAGATGGAAGTCCAAGGCTGTTGATTGGCCAGGGAAGGAGATTGGATCTCATAATGGATGGTTGACCGGTATGGAGTTAACTGCAAAGTTTGCAAGTATACACTGAGTTGTTTGCCAAGATTGGAAGGTCAGCGCAAGCCAGAGGAAATAGCAGATTGCACCATTGATGTTGTGCTTTTATTTGTTTCACGCTTTTAGACTGAGGTAGATGGTACTGAGGAGAGGACATGTTGAAGTGGTGAAGACAATAATCCTTAAGTGCAAAGCGTGACAGTTGCCCGGGTATAAAGACGCAAGCTCCTGCAAGCGTTCAGGTAAATTTTCCCATCAATCTCAAGTTGTTTAACTATCACTGTATACCCTTATACATTACTTAATTCATTACCCAATAGATTTTTGAAAATTTTTTAAGAATGTTGTCATTGTCATCCCGCCGTTGCAAAAACTGTATTTGCGGCAACAAGCGTTGTATTCCCAGTACTGCCGTCCAAGGTCTCCAAGGCAAGTGCAAGCAATGTTGACTTTGCAAGATGGCGTGTAACTTTCTTATAAATGTTGAGTCAACTTTCAAGGGTCCTTTGGAATCATCAAGGGAGATGCAAAGTTGTAGGTCTGCGCCAAGGGTCAATTACAAAATACCACCATTGCCGGAGATCAAATACTTGGGGACGCGAGTTCCTGGTGAGTACTAATCAGGAATAACTAATGAACTTGAAATAGTAACTAATTATTTGCTTGTTTTCTAGTGTTGCCTCGTTTTCAAAGATATACTACTAACAGACCACCACCACCACCACCTTACTGGGGACCACCAACCGAAAACCCGGGGACCCAGATGAATGCCAAGGTGCAAGGCAAGGTATCCGGTGCAGAACTGGTAGGATTTATCACCGAGGAAGCAAGGGAGGGAGAAGAAAACGCAGCGGAAAGAGAAGAGGAAAATGGAGAAAATGGAAGTGGAGAGAACAAAGAGGAAACGGGTGAATTAGAAGGAGGAAATGAAGGAGATGGAAGGGAGGAATTGGCTGGGACGGAAGGGATGGAAGGCCGAGGCAAAGCGGATCCGGTGCGAATTGTATTGCTGGTCAAAACGGATGCGAGGCGCCTGACGGACAATATTGGAGAAGGCACGTTGGGGGGCCAAAGGAAGAGAGCGTATGAAGAGCTCTTGGAGGAAGGCGGATGGAATGCTTGGCCAAAGCAAGCTTGACTTGCAAGATGCAAGGAGGTTTTCGAAAGGCACATCGTAACGGAAGTGCTGGTACTTCAAAGAATGTCCGCATTGATCAATGATGAAGACCTTGATACCTTTTTTTCCATGGTTGCGGAATTGAAGGCAAATTGGGAGGATGCAGAAAGAGAAATAAAAGAAAATTTGTATTTTAATGTATTTTTTTTTATTAAAAAATAGAATTATTATTATTATTATTATTATTATTATTATTATTATTATTATTATTATTATTATTATTATTATTATTATTATTATTATTATTATTATTATTATTATTATTATTATTATTATTATTATTATTATTATTATTATTATTATTATTATTATTATTATTATTATTATTATTATTATTATTATTATTATTATTATTATTATTATTATTATTATTATTATTATTATTATTATTATTATTATTATTATTATTATATTATTATTATTATTATTATTATTATTATTATTATTATTATTATTATTATTATTATTATTATTATTATTATTATTATTATTATTATTATTATTATTATTATTATTATTATTATTATTATTATTATTATTATTATTATTATTATTATTATTATTATTATTATTATTATTATTATTATTATTATTATTATTATTATTATTATTATTATTATTATTATTATTATTATTATTATTATTATTATTATTATTATTATGATTATTATTATTATTATTATTATTATTATTATTATTATTATTATTATTATTATTATTATTATTATTATTATTATTATTATTATTATTATTATTATTAGTCTGGCCTGCCTGACTGGGGTGGGATGATTCATCCCTTCACCTATCCTGCGTCTGTCCGTGGACAGACGCGCGCAACAATACCGGATCACCCCCACCCCTTGCCCAAAGTCAAAAGGGGTGGGAAACGGGAAATGGATCAGGCCGCCCGCTGGTGTCCGCGGGCGGCAGACGACATTTCCCCACCCCCACCCAAAGACGGAGGGGGGTGGGAGTTATTGATAGATTGGCGTTGGGGTTGAGCAATGTAGGGAGGTCAAGTTGATGACGTAGCGTGATCGTAAAGTGGAACTCGAGGTATTTGGCCCATTGTGCCTGTCTACGTGTGAGGACTTTTGAACTCATGAAATACTTCAAAGAATTATGATCAGTTAAAACCTCAAAGGATTCCCTAAGACTCAAAAGGTATGAACGCCATTTCTTCAAGCAATAAACAATTGCAAGAAGTTCCTTGTCATGAATCTCATAGTTAAGCTCTGCAGCAAGCAACTTGCGAGACTTGAAAGCTACGGGGTGAAAGAGAGAAGTGGAAGGAGAAAAATGTGAGATGACTCCTGCGATCGCATAGTTGCTTGCGTCTGTTTTGACAATAGTGCGAGCTAGCTTGTTAAAGTGAGCAAGTATTGGAGCAGTGGTGAACACTTTCTTCAGAGCTTTGAACTCCGAAGCAGCTTGTTTGGTAAAAATAAAAGGAGTGTCTTTTTGAAGAAGGTTAGTAAGATTCACGGTTTTTTCGGCGTAACAAGCAATAAACCTTCTATAGAAGTTACTGAAACCAAGGAAAACTTGAAGATATTTAACGGAAGAAGGTGGGGGCCAGTCCAATATGCGTTTGCTCTTGGCTGGGTCCATTGATAGTCCTTGCTGCAAGACTACGACACCTAAAAAATGAAGAGAAGAGGAATGGAACTTGCACTTAGAGGCTTTTGCAAACAGGTCATTCTTGCAAAGTTGCTGTAGCACCTCTCGCACATGTGCAATGTGATCTTCAAGGTTTCGTGAGTAGACTAGTATATCATTGAGATATACCACAAGGTATTTACCTACAAGATTGGAAAAAATGTTGTTGACAAAATGTTGAAAAGTGGAAGGAGCGTTGCAGAGGCCAAAAGGCATGACAGTATACTCATAGCTTCCAAACCGGGTTCTCATTGCAGTTAAATACTCATGACCTCGCTTAATGCAAATTCGGTTATAGGCACCTCGAAGGTCTAACTTTGAGAAATAAGTAGCTCCATGGAAGAGGGTAAGGAGATGTGACATAGGCGGTACTGGATAGGCATTCTTCAGGGTTACCTGGTTCAGTTTCCTGTAGTCAAAACAAAGGAAAAGTCCGCCGTCCTTTTTTGGTACAAATAGAACAGGGGAACCGGTGTTTGAATGGCTTGGTCAAAGAAATCCTTTCGCTACATTTTCCGCAATGTAGTCTTGAAGAAAAATTGATTCTTGCGTTGAGAGAGAGTAAACTGGTCCTGGTGCCGGAGGTGGGCCAGTAATCTTGATCTTGTGATCATAAAGACGGGATGGAGGCAGTTTATCTGCTTTTGCAGCTGAAAAGACGTCAGAAAAATCATGATAAACCAAAGGTAAAGACTCTCGAATGATTTCTAAATCTTCAATCTTGTCATCTTTGAGCACGGGGTTTGAGGTGCTCGCATGGTGCAAGAGGATTAGGGAGCTCAAAATACACCTTTTGGTTGGTTTCTGTTTCTCTTTGAAGGAACAGGAAAGAGGTAAGCTGGATATGTAAGCAATAACTCCTAAATCTGAACAGGGAATTTGAGAATGAAGGTCAGGATATTGCAAATCTCCTGGCGGAAAAGTGTCATCCAACTCAATGACAGTGTCAGGTAGGCTGTTTAATTCCTGATTGATGGAAAGGTTAGCCTTCTGTGGGTGCAAGGTTTGAAGGTTAATTACTCCTTCTTGCCAATTCACATCCAGATTCCAGTGAACTAGGAAATCATGGCCTAGAATGGTATCATCCATTCCGGGTATAGCTAAGACAAATAAATCCCATTCAAAGCTGGGGAAATTGGGAAATGCAAAGGTCCATTTTGCCTTTTGGGAAACCCAATAAGACGGTTCAGTTGCACTACTTACTAGATAGATGGGAAATTTATCTATCTTGGAACGCATAAGATTTTTGGAAGTGGAAAAAGATTCACTGATGAAGGAAACATTAGCACCGGAATCAAGTAATACTTGATAAGGAGTGTCGTTGGAATGGAATAGGATAAATCTCCAACTCGGAGCACCTAGTGACTCGCAAGTGCAAAGATTTACTTGTGGTGATTTAGATAATGTGTAGTTTTCCTTGCGAGTATCAGAAAAACTACAAGCTAATTTTTTGACTGCTTAGCCGCTTCACGCGCTAACCGCTTTGCACAGCTGTTGAAATCATGTTTACCTCCACAATACATACACAGCCCGTTCTTTTCCCTTCGCAGTCGTTCCTCACTTTGAAGCATCCCGGTTTCCTTGTCCAAGAACTTCAGAGTTTTGGCGACGGCTTTCCCTTTCAAGTTGGAGTTTGAAGTTGGGGTTGGTTTGGATGGTTTTGGGTTCCTTGTGTTTTGCTTAGAGGAGTCGTCCACCTTTGGACCCAAGGTGGATGGTCCATGGTTGTTTTGCCGAGAGCAATTCTTGTCATGATAGCCATTATCAAGCTCAATCACTCAATCAATTAGCTGCTGAAGCAAGGTTGTCTTATGAACCCCAACTGCAAGCTGTTTGATTAAGCGTGCCGGTAAACCATTTCAAAAATGGAATAGAAGAGCGGCCTCGTTCCACTGGATGCAAGACTGCAAGGTTCAAAAATGAGAAATATAAACAGAAGCTCTACTATTCTCCTTCATAACTAAACTATTAAGTTTGTATTTGGCGTTTCGAACTTCATTGGGATCGCCAAACAGGGTGAACAATTGTTGCTCAAACTTATCCCAGTTGTTGCAAATACAAGTGGGACTGTCATTGGATAAAAGTTTGAGGTACGGTTTGAACCACTGCAAGGCTCTACCTCCTAAGAAGGACA
The DNA here is from genome assembly GCA_025617555.3 of Puccinia polysora. NCBI lineage: Eukaryota > Fungi > Basidiomycota > Pucciniomycetes > Pucciniales > Pucciniaceae > Puccinia > Puccinia polysora. The sequence continues at coordinate 31,853,306 of CM062629.1, forward strand.
AAGAATACATAACTTTATGTCTATCGGAAGGGAAATTGTTGGAGTCGTTTGAAAAGATGATTTTACAAGACTGTACTAGGATCTAAGCTTATGAGGGTGTTCTCCTGTAAAGTGATCAGGTTGTTTCATGCCCAGAGTGCGAAAACTAGGATTGCTTGGACTAGATTGCTGGGCACCATGAGTGAGGGCCTGCATCAATGTTGAAAGCAGGGTTGGAGCATCAGGCTCAAGAGCAGTAGTGCAAACCCCTGGTCTAACACGAGTCAAGGTTTCATCGGAAGAATGGACGGAGTCTGCAAATTCCGCAAGAGGGTCCGTTGGAGCATCCTGTGGAGGAGCCCAAGGATCATCGAGAGGTTCCACAGATGGCGATTTGGAAGGAGGAACTGGATCTAAGGGTTGTTGGGCCCAAGGAGCGCTGGTTTTCCCTACCTGATGGATCTCATCATTGTAAGGGGCAAGGGAAGCGTTCTGGGTTGAGCGAGTACGTGACATCGAAAAAGAAGAAGTCTACTATAGGTTGGAAGGCTACAATAGATGAGTTGAGTTAGTTAATTTACTGTCACACGACCACCCCACGTACTATAGGGCAATTCTTAGATGATTGTGAGCGCAAAAGAATACCAAGTTCAAGGGCAAGTGCGAATAGCAAGACCCAGTTGCAAAGTGCAAACTTGGTTATGCCACTCAAAAAACGGAGAGATGAATGGAAGGTGTTACGAAGAAGGAAACTCAACCTGAGTCCAATAAGATAACTAGGTTGCAGCAAAATGCGAGAACGTATGAAATTAACTAACTGAGGAGACAATCATCAGGCAAGGGGATAGCCCTTATAAGGTAATCCAAAGTGACTAGATACAACCTGGTGATGAGCTAACTACAGGTGAAGCGGTGAGGCAATGAATGAAAGGAACAGAATAGGAAATGAAGCAGTGGTATAGATCCAAGGTCTTAGCGTAAATGCAAGACAATAGAATCTGAGCGTACAATTGCATGAAAAATTGGGATAAGAGCGAGTGACGTTGGAGGTAATGCAAATGAGAGGTAATAGTGTGTGCAGGGTAGGGACTAGTCCAATTGAAAACTATACAGTAGTGATGGCTTGGTTAGACGTAGATGCAAACTAACAAACAATGCATGACCAAAGATGGAAGTCCGAGGCTGTTGATTGGCCAGGGAAGGAGATTGGATCTCATAATGGATGGTTGACCGGTATGAAGTTAACTGCAAAGTTCGCAAGTATATACTGAGTTGGTTGCCAAGATTGGAAGGTCAGCGCAAGCCAGAGGAAATAGCGGATTGCACCATTGATGTTGTGCTTTTATTTGTGTCACGCTTTTAGACTGAGGTAGATGGTACTGAGGAGAGGACATGTTGAAGTGGTGAAGACAATAATCCTTAAGTGCAAAGCGTGACAATATATTAGGAAGGAATGCAAAAAAAAAAAACGTACCCATCGGCAGAAAGAGGGAGCAGGCTTGACATAGGAGGGGCCGGGGAAAGGACCCCATCAAGACCCGGAAACACTGGCCACCCTCACCAGTAAATAGTTGCGCGATGGATGGAAGCTGCAGGAAGGGGACAAATAAAATAAATAAGTGAAGATATGTATATAAGTAAACAAACAAAAAAAAAGAGAGAACAAAAATATAAGTTATAGTCAACAGGTAAACAAATAAAACTCACCACTCAAGGGAAGGGGGACTAGAGGCAAGGCATCCAGACTGGAGGGAGGAGGTGTACAGGAACCAGGATGTAAGCGTTCCCACAATCGGTCTGACATGATTGGCAAGGGAGCGCGCGGTCAACAAACCATCAAGGGCCAAGCTGCAGAGAGGCGTATGCACTGGTCAAATGAGATAAAATAATATAGAAATAAATATAAGTAATAAAGAAAAAACAGAAGGAAGATATTAGATAGAGAAGGTGACTCTCCGTGGGCTGTATTCCGATTGAGAAGATGACTTGAAGGTATGGAGGACCTCTGGCTGGCCCGGATGAGAAAGCCATGAGCCATAAGACAGGTGGCGAGCGACTACAGCGTGCAGTGCGCAAGTAGGGCCAAGCGCGGGCCCTAGAAGGCGGGCGCCTAGGCACCCCAAAAGCATCTGAAGAGCCCCGGGCTTGGGCTAGCATCAGGCCTGCAAAAGGGGAGGACCCACTATTGGCAACCCGAGGGACCTAGGGTCCGTTGGCCCTGGCGTTTTTTTTTTTTTTTTTTTTTTTTTTTTTTTTTTTTTTTTCTTTTTTTCCTCTCCGCTCTCAAACCCGGCCTGGGAACATTGGGTCCTTGCACAACCTTAAACTGCAGAAAGATACACACCCCCCACCTCAGCTACGCACTCAAGACCAAAAAAAAAAAAAAACCAACATCAAAAAAAAAAAAAATAAAATAAAAAATAAAATAAAATAATTTTTTTTTCAAAAATCAAAAGAAATGGAACCAGAGATGATGGCAGCAAAGTATAAGAGTGTGGAAAAGAAGATCCTTCCTGTGAATCAACCCATACCTCAAGATCTGAACCCACCCCTCCAAAGGCCACCTCTCTCCAGGGATCCTTATAGAACCTCATTAACACCTCACCCTCCATGCTTTGCACCAACAAAAAGGGTAACAGAGGAAAGACTGAAGCTGGTCAACTTTGGGACTACCAACTGGTTGTCTCAGGAGGAACTCAAGCTCCTTCAGCATGTGATGGTCCTTAGGGAAAGGGCAATTGCCTTTACAGAAGAAGAAAGAGGCCTCCTCAAGCATTCCTATGGCCTTCCCTATAGGATACCTACAGTGCCTCATGAACCATGGCAAAAAAAAGGCCATACCAATACCCCAAGCAATCAGGCCAGCCTTTACAGAGCTGGTAAGGAAAAGAATCCAAACAGGCCTATATGAGCAATCCACCTTCACCTACTCAAGCCCAGTCTTCCAAGTAAGGAAAACCAATGGGAAACTGAGAATCATCCATGACCTGCAACCTCTCAATAAGGTGACTATAAAAGATGCTGGGCTGCCCCCCAAAATACAAGAATTTGTGGAATCATTTTCCGGAAGAGCCTATTATGGGTTAGGAGATATCATGGGGGGTTATGATGAAAGGGAATTGGATTATTCCTCCAGGCCACTAACCACCTTTGAGACCACCCTTGGAAGGCTACAGCTTACAAGACTACCCCAAGGAGAAACTAATTATGTAGCAGTTTACCAGGCCCAGATGACATGGATTCTCCAGGAGGAAATCCCAGAATATGTAGGGATATTCATTGATGATGGAGGAATAAAAGGGCCCAGGACTAGATAAAATGAAGAATGCCTAGAAGAAAATGCTCAGATAAGAAGGTTTATTTGGGAATATGCTACAATCTTGGATAGGATCCTATTCAGGATAGAGGGAGCTGGGCTAACCATCTCAGGAGAAACATTTGCCTGCTGTGTCTCTGCCCTCAACATAGTAGGACACGTGGTATCCCAGGAAGGAAGAAGGGTGACAGAAAAGAAGGTGAACAAGATCCAGAGTTGGCCCCAACCAAGGAATAAGAAGGAGGCCAGGGGATTTTTGGGCCTCTGCTCCTACGTCAGAATGTTCATTAGCAACTATTCAGAATTATCAGCACCAATCAGAAGGCTAACCTGGGATGACATGGAATTCAAGTGGAATGAGAAAAGTGAGGCAGCATTTGCCCTACTCAAGAAGATAGTAGGAGAAGACATAATCCTCAAGAGCTTGAACTATTCAAAGGGAGCAGGGAAGATAATTCTGGAAGGGGAATCAAGCTACATAGCAGCTGGGGCAGTACTAATGCAGGAGGACAAGGATGGGAGGCCAAGGCCAGTTTATTATGAATCTGTAGGCTTCTCAAAAACAGAAAAAAATACTCCCAATCAAAGCTAGAACTGTGTGGTGTGGCAAAGATACTCAAAAAACTCCAAACTACACTCTTGGGGCAACATTTTGAGCTGCATGTAGATGCAAAAGCCCTTATTGAAATGATCAACACCCCAAGCCTCCCAAGTGCCCCTATGACCAGATGAGTGGCCTTTATTCAGCTATTCTCCTTTGACCTAGTACACAAGCCAGGGAAGACCTTCACCATGCCAGACAGCTTATCAAGAAGGCCAGAAGACCCAGAGGAAGAACTCAAGGATTTTGATGAGGAAGAAGAATGGATCAGCCCACACCCAGGTCTGGGGACCAAGTCACTCTACTCCATAGGAGACCCACAGTTACCCAAAGGGGAAAAAAAGTTCTGGAGATGGATGAGGGATTACCTAACAAACTTGAAGAAACCAGAAGGGAGTTCAGAAAAGGAGTTCAACAGGATTAGGAGGAGGTCACCCAACTTCTATATGGAAGGAGGGAAGCTAATGAGGAGGGGGACCTGGGGTCCACAAGTGGTAATTTTCTCAGAAAGGGAGAAGCAGGACATCATGAGGAAGCTTCATGAGGAAATGGGGCATAGGGGAAGTGGGGAAACCTACAGAAGGGCCAAACTCAGATTTTGGTGCGAAGGAATGAAGAAAATGACAAGGAAATGGGTACAATCCTGTGAACAATGTCAGAAAAGTAGCAAGCTTCAGCAAAAGGAAGAAGGAAAGGCCACAACCACTAACACTCTATTCCAGAAGGTGGCTATGGATGCAGTCCATGTCAAGGCAGGAAAATGGAAGTATCTAGTGGTAGCCAGGGATGACCTCTCAGGGTGGGCTGAGACAGTAGGACTCACCAGCCTGAGCTCAAGGAATATAGCCAATTGGTTCCTATCAGAATGGATTTACAGATATGGGATTCCTAAGGAAGTAACAGTGGATGGGGGAGGAGAATTCAAGGGGGAACTCCAGAAGGCCATAAAAAAAGTAGGGACCAAACTTAGGGTGGTCACCCCTTACTACCCAGAAGCTCAAGGAATGATAGAAAGAGGCCACAAAGAGATAAAAGATGCCCTAGTAAAAATCTGTAGGGAAAATGGGGCCCATTGGAAGGAATACCTACCCTTGGTCACTTTTGCAGATAGGATATCCACAAAAAGGACAACAGGATTCTCCCCATTTGAACTTCAGTTTGGACAACCAGCTGTACTTCCTATAGAATTAGAAATTGAAACCTTCCTGGGAATAGAATGGGACCAAGTCACAACCACTTCCAAACTCTTACAGGCAAGGGCCAATCAGCTAGCTAACAAGGAAGAAAATATACAGAAAGCCCAGCGGAAACTAAAGAAGGCCAGGGAATCATCAGTAAAATACTGGGATCAGAAGGTAGCTCACAGGATAAGGGAACCACTAAAAAAGGGGGACTTAGTCCTATTCTAAAACAGAACCCTGGAGTCACAGTGGGGCCTTCTATTCAAGAAAAGGTGCAATGGGCCCTATAGGATAGTGGAACAAATCAGAGAAGGGCTTTATGTGATTGAAGAGTTAGATGGGACAAGAATGGCCAGAAGGGTTGCAGCTAGCCAGGTCAAGAGGTTCTATAGCAGGGGGGCTAGCAGGGAAGAAGATGAGAATGGCAAAGAGGAATCAGAGGAGGAAGAAGGCTCCTAAGCAAGAGCATAAACTACTTATCCATAAAATAATAAATAAAAAAAATAATAAAACCAAGGCTCCTAAGCAAGAGCATAAAATGCTGATCCATAAAATAATAAATAAAAAATAATAAAACCAAGGCTCATAAGCTAGAGCATAAACTGCTGATCCATAAAATAATAAAAAATAATAAAACCAAGGCTCCTAAGCAAGAGTCTAAACTGCTAAACACATCCTTAAGAAAAAAAATGAATAAATAAATAAAATAATAAAATAATAAAACCAAGGCTCCTAAGCAAGAGCCTAAACTACTAAATCTATCACTAAAAAAAATGGGGAAAAGAAATCTCCTGAGAAAGAGCCTAAAATGCAATTAAATAAATATACATATTCCTTCTCATGAAGATTATTACTGTAGAGAATTTCAAACCAAAGAGAACATGGGATACTGGGAAGAAAGGAAGAACTGAAGACATCAAGACTGGTTTAAATAAATACTGGACCCAATTCATAATTTCAAGATGTTTCAAGGTATCAAGGAAAAAGGGATCAATTAATTTTAAGCTAGAACTGTCTGATTGAAGGTGTTATAGTAGATGTCAAAGGGAAATTTATCTATCAGGTTTGAATAGATGCAAACAGGGTGTTAAGGCTTGAAATTCAACAAATGATTTAGGGGAAGATAGGAAAGATTTAGAGGAAAGTAATCTGTCTTTGGCCATGAAGTACCACAGTATATGGAGAAGGGAAAAGAAGATTTAAATTCAGGGAATCTGTTAAATCCAAGGAGTCAGAAAAAAGGAAAATTACAAAACCTGTCTTTGCCCAGAAGAACCCTACTATAAATCAACAACCAAGAAGGATGGAAAGGATTAATTATACGTTTGCGTGTTACATGGATGCACTCAAGAAGGAATGAAGAAGGAAAGGTGTGAAGATAAATCATTAAGATTGCAACAGGAACAAATGGAACACTTGCAATTCCTTGGATATTTGTGTTTTACTGTTATTATATAATTTATTTGGTCTGGTATTCAAAAGGAGAAGAAGAGGATGGGGAGTCTGATGTCTATAGATAAGGAATGCTGTGGACAGCATTAAGTTGGGGGAGGATGTGGTAGACCAAACCTGATCTATAGCTATCAGACTCAATTTTCTAGTATAAATATAATCCCAATCATAAATTTAACCTCAGAAATGGATTCTAAACCAAAAATAACCCATAGTCACCCAGCCAAACTACCCCTCTATCTCTCATGGTTTAGAAGATACAGCCAAAATAAATTGTGGACAGCTCATATCACACCCAGGTTTCACAAACTAGTGAAAGGCCATATGTTTATAGTTTAAATCCCTAAACACATACCAGTAACATCTCACCATAACACCTCAACCAAACATACAACCAATCACCTCATCTGTATACTCAGAACCATAAGCAAGACCATGTGTAAACCAAACAACCAGCAGTACAAGGCACCACAGGACTACCCATCAATATATGCAGGCAGTCTGGACCATGTGTAAACCAAACAAACAGCAGTAAAGGCATCACAGAACTACCCAGCAATATAAATGCAGGCAGCCTGGACCATGTGTAACCAAACAACCCACCAGTACCAACAACCCTCAGCACCACACAGCAATTTATGTAGCCAGAAGCATGTGATACCAAACAAACCACCAGTACAAGTACCACAGGGCTACCCAGCAATATATGAAAGCAGCCAAGACCATGTAGCACCAAACAAACCACCAGTGGATGCACAGCAACACATGTAGGGAGAAACAAGTAGCACCAGAACAACCACCAGTACTGCACAGGAATATATTGTATCTGCACTTCACAGCAGTTTATGCAGGGCTGTGCATGCATGAAATCCCTGTACCAGCTTTTTCCAACCAGCAGAATTGCCTCAGTTTCATGCAGTGTCTTTTGTTCAACCAGCAGAATTGCCTCAGTTTCATGCAGTGTATTTTGTCCAACCAGCTAAAATGTCTCATGTACCTGTATCCCAATGTAACAGGGGAAGCCCCTGGGAACCCTCAGGGGCATCCCTGAGCATCCCCTGAGGACCAGATTTTCTATTTAAGGAGGGCCTCTCTGCCCTATCCAGGTTGTATCCACCATCATCCATCACCCCACCAACTACCATCACACTCTCTCATCAGCCATTTGCAACCCAACCATCTGTGGTCTTACCCAGATATAAAAAAAAAGGGGATTATCAGTGTACCAATAAATAAAAAAGGAAAGGAAATCAGAACTCAATTTTATACCTCATCAACAATTGAAAACACCCCATTAAGTGCTTTGAATAAGGGTTCTTCTGAAACCTAAATATTCAGCACCAAATTAAAGAAGCACCACCCTTCAGTCAATTAATAACCCTTAAAATTAAAGAGAGCACAAAAAAAAGGGACTACCAACCTTTTTCCTCTACCCAGCCCCCTGTGGGTAAACCCATCCTTGGGTCCTCTCCTGAACCACCCCTTTGATAAAACCCTTGAAACCTTTAATATTTGGATATTGGTTAAGATCACACATATCTGATCAACCACTAACCAATAAGCCAATACATCTGGTCCATTCTTCAACAACCCTACCAATAACAAGTAATAACCAATCAAGGTCTGATCTGAGACCTATATTTCGTCTCAAAGAAACCAGCCATTAATTTAAATAAATTATTGTGCAGACTTACGATAGTACTAGAAGGGCAGGCAATTCAAAACCACTCTTGGTGTTACTAACACTCTAAAGGAGTAGAAGTAATACTAAATTCCCCTTCAAGGACTGCCAGCAAGCTATTTGCTACTTTTATTTATATAATCCCACAGGAGTCTCTACAGCGGTCTTGTGCTCTTATTTGCAGGATCTCCGGTTTCCCAAGGGCACTGCAGGCCCAGTTGTCTGGTGGGTGAGGCAACACGTTTTAAACTTCTACCTACAGGAGGGCCAGTTGTGGCAGTGAAGCCTTTCCATGCCTCTTGTCGTCCCAAATTCTAGGGCCAACAAAGAAGTGATCCTGAGGGGTCTGCAAAATGACCTTGGTCACTGGGGCAAGGTTGAGATACGTAGGAGGGTAAAGGCAAGGTTTTGGTGGCCTGGGATTGTACGCACGGTACGTAATTGGATGAAATCATGCGGGGCCTGTCAGCGGCAAAGCTTGAGTTTGCCCAAGGAAGTCGGTCACCCCACCGGCAAAGATGCGCTGTTTGGGCGCAATTTGCTGGATTTTGTCCACATCAAGGCGGGCAAGTTTGCGTACTTGCTGGTTGCGCGCAACAATCTGTCAGGATTGGTGGAAGTGCGGCCTCTGGAAAAGTTATTTGCAGAAAAGGTTGCTCAGTTCCTGGAGGAAGACTGGTTTGTGCGCTACTGATTGCTTTGCTTGGTCACCATCTACGGGGGCGCGGAGTTTTGGGGCCGCCTGATGATGCTGGTGCAGAGATGTGGGGCAAAGTTTGGGCGCTTGACGGAGTACTACCTGAAGGGTGCAGGAATGATTGAATGGGGAGATCAGCCCATCAAGGACGCTCTGGTGAAGATGTGCGGTGAGGACGGCAAGAAGTGGCAGGAGGCGCTCCCGGCGGTTCTTTTTGCCAATTGGATCTCTGTGAAGCGTTTGACAGGTTACTGGCCTTACAAGCTGCTCTACGGGCAGCAGCTCATGCTTCCGGTGGACATTGAGTTGAGCACCTTCTTGGGCATGGAATGTTGGAAGGTCAAGACACCCGCGGATCCAATCAAGGAACAGGCCAAATAGCTTCTTAGGTGTGAAGGGACCTTGGCAAAGGCCGCGGAACGGTTGAAGAAGACCCGGACAGCGTCTGTCCGCTATTGGGACAAGCGCTGTTCCCATTGGCTCTGGGACCTGCCGCGGAAGGGGGACTTGGTCCTGCTGTATAATTGGAGTCTGGAGTCCCAGTGGGGTCTGCTCTTTGCCAACCAGTGGAACGGTCTGTATTGTGTGGCTTCTAAGTTCTTGGGCGGCAGTTACCAGCTTGAGGAATTGGACAGGACGCCACTTAAGCGGAAATCTGCAGCCTTGCACGTGAAGAGTTTCTTTGCGTGCTGTTCCACTTTGTTCAATGAAATGGCGGGTGATGGCATGGGATCTGGGGGCAAGGAGGACCCAGAGTTAGTTGACAACGCGGACCGTTTGGAAAACAAGGAACTGGCCCGCAACGCGCAGCCCCAGAGGAGTAGGAGGTTGCAGAATGCTGGGGACAGCTTTCAAGCTGGGGGATGGACGCTAGGTTAAAGATTGATTTGGTGAGGGGGTGTTCTAGCTGGTTCACAGCTGGGATAACTAGACACCCCAGAATGTTTGTTTTCTTATTCCTTGGTTTGGACTCAGCTTTGGATTGGTACTGGATACGGTTTACTTGTTGCAGGAATGCGGGCGCGGCGTGATTCCGGGTCTGTTTAATCAAGGACAAGCCCCGCGCATGGGAGGCGGGACAAGGAGCTCTGCAATATATATATATATATATATATATATATATGTAGTAATAATAGAGTATTTCTTGCTTTTCTTTTGGTCTGGGCTTTTTTCCTTGTTTATCTGTTTCTCTCTCTAAGGTTGGGTGAAATAGGTTGCGGGTGGTTATACAGTTTGAGTGGTTGTGGGACAAGCCTGATTTGGTAAGGAGGTGTTCTAGCCGGTTCACAGCTAGGACAACTAGGCACCCCAGAATGTTTGTTTCCCATTGCTTCTCTCTATCCCTCTGGTTGTGCGCGCGCACTTTTGGTGCCAAGTTTGTTTGTTTTGTAGCATGGGTGCAGGGAACTGTGTGGCAGTTTGTCTGGGGCAGTCCAGGTACCTTTTGGAATGACTGGTTACTTACGGGGAAAAGCACGCAGGCAGGACTCATGGTTGCGCCATTGTGCGCAAAGCGGATTGGATCCCAGATCTCTCTTTTTTTTCTCTCTCTCAAGGCTCTCACAAGCCCAAAGGCTACTAAGGATACCGCAGCAAAAGTGTATGGTTCTTTGCAAACAGGCGCAGATGGATACAAGGTGAGATGGAAAAAAGGAAAAAGGAAAGGGGGCAATCCGCCTACAACAGGCAAGTCCTCATCACCTCCTCCACGTCTGCGCGAGCGGCCGCCACTAGCTCTCCAAAGGTTGCTAGAATCTTGCGTTGGGCATTGGTAGTGAGAGCGTGGGGAACCACTAGGAACTGTTGCAGTAGGCTGTCCGCATCGTTCAACATTGCGTCAAACCTCTCTAGCAGAAGCGCCGGGATGATGGGAATGTGAGGGCTCTTGGGGTGCCAGAGTTGGAGAGGGACTTGATCCAAAAAAACAAGGAGGCAATGAGGGGGCTCCCGGAGCATTGTGCGGGGGGCTTAGCTCAGCTGGGGGCAAAAATGGGACAAGGATTGGGGATGGCAGAGGAGGGACCTTGGGGGTTGTAGGCCTCTTGTCCAAGACTGGTGGTGGCCTTGCGTCAGGATTTGCAACGGGACCGGGAGCCGGACATGGGGCCGCGCGCGGCCTGAGCAATTCCTTGACGTGTGGGTCCCTTGATCCCTGATTGACTTGGGCTTGGTTGGCCCCGTGGAAGGCGGCGTCTTGGTAGGCCGCAAAGGTTGAGTAATCCTCCTTGCGTGGCAGCCTGGCGCAACAGAAAGGAAAAGCGGAGTCCCAACCCTCACTCGGTGGAGGACAGAAAAGTGGGGAATCCGGCGGAGTCCACCAGTCCTCCAAGATTGTATCATTGTCCAAGACTAAAAACGGGTCCAGGCAAGCCCAGCGCAACCTGGAGCAAGAACCAGATTGGGGGGGAGCTTGGGGCATACCCTTGCTGAGTAAGCAGCAACAATGGCCCCAATGGCAGTTGGTACAGGCGCGGCGGCCAGGGATTAGCAAGCACAACAACCCGTTTTGGGAACAGAACTTGCAGGGTACCATGGTGGCAATTGGAGAGGGTGGTGTGGAGTGGAAGATAGGGCGCGTAGAGTGGGGTTGGTAGGAGGGAAGGGCGCAAAGACAATCAAGGTAGCAATGGGAAGACCTCTGGGGACAGAACTCAAGTTGGGGGGGGATGTGGTGTCATTATATAGCCTCGGATTAGGAACTGCGTCATGGCCTGCGCACTCAGCATTTGGTTGGTCAGGCTCAGCAGTCAGGGAGCGCGAGTTCTCAGCAGTGGCCGCTGATGGCTCAGCAGAAGCTGCTGTGAGGCTCAGCAGTAGGCGCAGCCAGACCAGCACGTGGCTGCGGGTTGGGCCTGACTAGGGGGGGACGGTCCGCAACCCGTTTGGATATCCAACTTAGGAATGGAGCTGGGCCAATCATGTTCTTGGGCGGCTAGTTTGGGGAGGGAAGAGCAGGGCAATTGCAAGGCTATGTGTGTGGACGGCCGCGCACAAGCGCAAGACGGCCACAGGACTGGGAAATTTATGATGACGCGTTGGGCGGACAAGGGCAGGCGCGGTGAACTTTGAGTAGCGGGCGGCGGAGGGCCGCGCCACGGGAGGAAAAAACGGATGAGTGTAACGGCAGGCGGGCTGAATGGATAGGGTATGGGTTAGGGTTCTGGGTCTAGGTTTTCTTCTTCAAATTGTTGTCAGGTTGTTCTTGTGCTTTTACCTAGGTTAGGGCTGAGGGGAGGGGATGTAAAAGGCCTCTCCCCTCAGCACAGGGCAGAGGGGGGAGGACACCGTGGGGGGGGGGAAAGAAGAAAAGAAAAGGAGCATCCTCAAATCTTACAGAAGCTAGAACCATCAACTCTGCAATCAGGGACAACTACGTGAGGGAAAACCACAAAAGTTTCCACACCGGGCAGTTGTGTCAGCTCTCTGATACCAGGAACCTTCCAGTCCTTTAGCTACAGAGAGTGATAAAAATTCTGGAATGATAATAATAATTATTATTCCAATAATAAACGCTTAGAAGCTCAAATAAGAGAATTTGCAAGGTTTAATTGGTTTGGTAGTAAATGGTTTTCAATACAATATAAAAGAGGGGCCACAGTATTACACTACCGGGGATCTTTACAGACTAGCAACCTCTCTTCAAGGGGCCTCCTTAGGCAGTTTTTAAGAACCTTGGAATAAATATGCGTGCCTCAGAAAGGAATTATTCCACTGATGGCCAGGAATAACAGCACAAGCAGCCTAGACAGGAGGGGTAACACTCACTCTGAGCACTTTACCACGAAAATCCTGAAATAATTGGAAGGGTTTCAGAGCAGATGGGGTAGATTGCTTGACTAAACTTCAATGGTTGATTGGTTATAAAGGTAAAATAATACTACGGCAGACTAAGTCATAAATCACTTGCTTATCTTCATATAAGCACTTGATTAAAAATGAAAAGTTGTCTGATTGATAATAAATAAATTCCTTGTAAACTCCAATTAACTGATTGGATCCAAAGAGGTCTGTATAAATACCTCTTTGGGGTGATTTTGGTCTTCTCAGGGCATGTAGAGAGGGTTATACTCGTTTTCTGAGGCTGGAAAGCCATTCAGGGAAAGATTAGCACGTCTACTTGGTGCTTTCAATCAGCTGTCCTTAGATCTTCTGGATTTTGGTACTATTTTAGCCACAGGATCTGTTAATCTGTTATGGCGTAAATTTGATCATTCTGTACTCATCTTTCATTTGTACTATTGATATTGCTTTGAAGCGTGTAGATGTGGATGTTTAATGATTTTCCATCATTTGCTGATCATTTAGATAATTTTTAATAATTTTTATGAACACTTCTTTTAGTGTTTTGTGGTCTTCAAAGATTAAGATCAGTGATTTACGTGGTAGTCTTTGATCTTTGATTTATTATTAAAAAATGTTTAAAAACTAATTTTTATTTATTTTATTTAAGTTTTGATCTTTTTAGATTATTAGTAATGCATATGTTTGTTTGTTACATATGCTAGGCAACCTTAACTAGGTTGTAGCTCTTCTGAGCGGTACCTGGTTGTCAGATTAGTCACAACTGATCCAGGCGCGTGGATCAGTAGTACAGATGCGCGCGGGGTAGAATCCGCTGCGTGCGTGGCAGAATTAGCTGTGCGCGGGTCTCTAGTACGCAGGATCCTTCTGCTGCTTAGTACGTAGGGTTATGTAATGATGCGGGGCTGCGCGCGGGAATTGTGACATAACACATTTCCGCGTGTAACTCCTGAAATATACACAACACCTCAATTCTTAGTGAATTTTAGGTGTAAACCCTATATGTGACAACACGTGTGAAATATCAAAATGGCCAAAAAGTTCCATACAGGTGTCGTAATTTCCAGTACTTTTCTTTTTAATTATTTTAAAAATATAAGGACTTGGAATTCAAGGGTGGGGTCAGTGAGTGACCCTACCTAATTTTGGGTGTGGAATCCATTCCTGTAATAATATTTGTGGATTTCACACTCCTTTCTTTGTTAATTGTGGTATTCTTATTTTTCATATTTTGTGTTACTATTTGACAGTTTTGCTCTGTATATAGTAGCAAGCTGACAAGTTGCCCCAGGTTGCCCATCAGTTTCTAAAGACGCCACCATCTCCCAAAGCCAAAATGGGGCTGTTGTGTACCTCAAATATAACCAAAAGCCCTTTTACACACCACATGGGGTCCAAAGAGCGCCACCATGTGGTGGGGAATAGTATGAAAATGCCTAAAAAAAGCTAAAACTCAAGAAAAATGGGCCCTGCACCCCTCTTGAAGCTATACCAAAAGTTTTTCAGGGCCCCTGTGAAGGGACCTGTGCGGAGTATTTAGACCCCAAAAGAATACATAATGATTACAGTAGAACCCTGAGAGTTTATCATGAGGATATAACAAGGCCTAGCTTTGGGCTAAATTGCTCACAAGACACCAGGTATCTATAAAACCTCCTCTGCACCTCATACATAGAAGACTGTACGTAACAAGTCACAACCAGGGGCTTACTGCCTGATTGGGTGACTGTAAAAAAAAGCCAATATGGACAGAAGAGCCTCAAACTCAAAATGATCCTTCAGAATAAGGTCCCCATAGCATTTTTTCAATCCCCTGGCCTCAGGAAGCCATGGCTTATATTTAAAAAAATTAATTGAATATTACCTCTTTGGTCAATACAGTGAGGGCATCAAGTGTACAGAAACATGTATCAAGCCCCAAGTATGATGACATAGGGCTTTCAATAGTACTTTAGTGGCTAGAGCAGGTCCACAAAAACACACTGATGGTCCCATGGCCTCAGCACTAGCCTGTTTCAACCTCCTTTGGCTGGTAAAAAGACTGTATCATGAGGGGACCCAAACAATATAAATAAGGGCCCTTCCCCCAGCCATTTCTAAAGCATTCATCCAGTCATATATTTATTATTGCTTCAGAAATTTTTTTCATCAAGCATCAAACCGTTATAAGAAATAAGTGTGTGATCCTAGACCACTTTCTGATAAAATTATAGACCACAACTCTTGAATCCCTATTTTTTGGCCAAAATCATCAACAAACAATTCAACCTGCCCCAGTAACAACTTCCAGCACCCTCAATCTTTGCATATTGGCCTATTAATCAAGAATAAGTTCGGATCTAGACCTAGTAAGTGATTCTGCTGAATTATACCCCTTTTTTAGGTTTTGCATAACCCAACACCCAAGGAAATTACACACACCCTTCTTGAAAGGAATCCTTGTAAACTCCACAGGCACAAAAATTGCTCCTATATTATCCCAAACAGGAATATAAATTTTTTCCGGATGGCTCAACAACCCAAATTAGGTCTTGGAAACTGCATTTAAATTTATTTTATAAATATATAAAAAAATTTACTCCTTTTAGCCAAATCATATACCTGGCATTTTATCCTATTTTTACCCCAAACTTTCTATCAAATTTAGTAGCTAGAATGAGTGAGGTTCTTGGAATTTAGTAGGCTAACAGAATTTTGATTGGATTCATCAAGAAAAATTAATTTTCAAGAGGTGACAAAATGGAATTTTTTGATCTTCTGTTTGGCTTGGTCAAAACTTTTGGGCAATGGTTTTCAATTGTTATTTTTATTTTTGGCAATGAGTACGGGATACAGATACAAATTTATTAGTTTTTGTCCAGAAAACACAAATTTTTTTCCAATCACCTCCTCTGCCACTTCCAAATAGATTTCAGAATCTCTCTTTTGAGCCCTCTTTTTCTGAAAAGCCATATTATTGCCATGTATCAGTATGTTTGTAAAATCATCTCCTGAAATCTTGTTCCCTACCATCCACATAATTTGATTGGGCTGAGGATCAAGAAGGTATTAAATTCATATTATAACATTTTAAGGGCTGTGGGAGAAAGAATTGGCAGTTCAGAAAAAGGGCAGGTGTGGAAATAACAAGGTATCCAATTGGGTTTTGGATTGCATAAATTCAAAAAAAAAACCATTAGTAATGTTATGATCAAGGTTGAAAATCAAAAAAAATTGAAAAAAAATACCAGCTGATGATCCTAACAAAAAAAAAGAAAGAAGATTGTCAGTCATGTGATGATCATCATTGACACATGATGGGATGAAACAAAAAACACACCTTGTGTTGATCATAACAACAACAATGAAAAAACAGATAAGAAAAACAGCCATGAGTCAACCACACATACCTACATACTAAACAATCCACCCCCCCAAAGAAAATCACTCAAAAAGGACTGGAGTATTGGCTGTACATCAATATTAAAATAAAGACAAAAAAAAAACTAGAACATCAAAAAAACAGGCAATTGGCCCCCTGAATTTGTGCAATCAATCACTTTTTGATTGGGAAATTGATCACTTATCAATTTTGAAATCAATGGAAAATCAATTGAGCAATTCATTGCAAATAAATTGAGCTTTTCCATTGATTGAGAAATTGAATTGCAATTGATTGCAAGGGGAAGGGAGAGTAGGAGGAGGAGGGGAGGGGATTGTTGAGGTGGAGGTGGATGGTTAGTTGGAGGTGGGTGCTGAGTGGGGGAGGTGAGTGGATGAGGTTTGGAAGGTGGTGGTGGTGAGTGAGGTGGTTTGGTGAGGAGGGTGGGTTTGGTGAGGTAGGGGAAGGAGTGGAAAAGTGAGTGAGTGTGGTGAGATGGATGGCTTGTAGTGATGAGGTGGAAGGGAGAGGTGGGTGGTTTGGTGAGTGGTGAGGTATGATGTGGAGGAAAGTTAAGTCTGTTTTTTGTCTAAGTCCACCAAAATAAATAAATAAATAAATAAATAAATAAATAAAAATAATGATAATTTATAAAATAAAAAAACCCTGTGTCAGCCTAGGATTCCTGGTTGAAAAACAGAAAAAAGATAGCTGTGATGCCATTTTTTACCTATTTTGAAACAGAACATTCCTCCTCAAAGTGAGAAAGTGTGAGGGGTATAATACACTCTCTCATGGCAGAAGATGAAGGACAAGATGTGTCAGCCTCCTGGATGCCAAGACCCTTGCTATCTTTTAGCTACCAGAGGTGATAGAGTAAATAATAAATATATTATTTAATAATTGCAGCAAAAATCCATAAAATATTAGGATTAAGCTTATTGCAAGGTTAAGTGGTTTGGTTATGGTTTATTGTTTTAAATCAATATGAATAAATTGATTATTAAATATTTTTATAGAGGGGCCACAATTATATTGGGGATCTTTAACACCTCTCTTCAGGGATTTCAGTATGAAAACACGTAGTCCTGGTTACTTTGGGCTCTTTAGTTTAAAGGATATTTTAACCAAAAATAATATGTGTATAAAATACACGGTGGAGTGGCAGGGCCTTTTAGCCAAGCTTCCACAACAGAGAAAGGATAATAAAACTCACTGGTATATTATTAAATCCTTTGGGTATCTGTTTGAGACGTGCACTGGTGGGTTAAACCTGTATACTGGGGTTATAAGGTTGTTGAGCAGTTTTAATTGATAAAAAAGAGGTTGAGGACAGATATTATTGATCAGACGTAGCCATAAATCACTTACTTATCTCTTATAAGTACTTGATTACCTGGGCACGGTGTCTGGATATAAATATAACTGGGTCTCTGCCCATCAATATCCTCAAAAGAGCTCTTTATTTATAGCTTTTGGAGTCCCAATATTGTCCTTCTGAGGGTTCCAGGTGCTCAAAGAGACGGACACTAAGGCTAGCAGGGTACCCAGAGGTAGCCTGTCATGTGTTCTTGGTGCTATAGAACGGGTAGCATTTAATTCCTCAGGTTATGGGAATTATTCTTCTTCATAATAGATATTAGGACGTGTGAATAACATTAATCAATCCTATTTATGTATTATTTAATTAATTATCCTTAGTAAATGTTCCCAGTAATTGAATAATCATATAAATAGAAATTTATACAGACATCTTGATGTCAGGTAAGTTCTCATTATGCATTATATAACTGGAGTAAAAGTCATGATATTGATTTTACTCCTTATTTTCGATTTCCAGTTAATTTACTATAATAATTACTCAAAAATATAAGTCATGGGAATTCATGTAATATTTTTACATCATTAGTTTTCTTAGTATGTCACGAAAATATTGATGTCTAGAAATTCTCATAAAAGTATATTCAATTATTTTAATATATTTTTAGAAGTTTTCATTGTCTTATTTTCGACATTCTTGGTACTTTTAATTATATTAAATAAAAAATACATATAAGGATTATTTAAGTATTTTTATATAATATTATGTATTTTTAGACTATCTAATATCCACGGGAACATTTATTACATATTTAGAATGTTCCCCTGTGGGTTGTAGCATGTTTACGCGGTACCTGAACCTCTCAGGCCGCCTGTCACTCTGTCAACCCGTAGTCCCGCGGCTGCGTACTTATCAGAGGCCCGGGGCTGCGTACACGACCTTGACGGAGTAACAGGGCTGTATCTCAGCCGCGCACGGGTGCATTGGCTGCCATGGCTGCGTGCGGGAATTGTGACAAAACACATTTCCGTCTGTAACTCTTAAAATATACACAAAACCTCAATTCTGAATCAATTTTAGGTGTGAAACCTATACGTGACAATGTGTGTGAAATATTTAATTGACCAAAAACTCAATAGTGGAGCCGTAGTATTTTGGTCTTTCTTTCCTTAATTATTTAAAAATATAAGGAGTTGGATTTCAAGGGTGGGGTCAGTGAGTGACCCTACCTAATTTTGGGTCCAGAATTCATTTCTGTAATAATATTTATGGTTTGCATGCTCCTTTTTAGGTTAATCATATTATTATTTTTATGTTATTTTTGTTACTTTTGCAGCTTGCTCTGCAATAGTAGCAAGATGACAAGATGAGACAGGGATGCCTTGAGCAGGATTGGAAATATTGTCTTCAAATATTTTGTCCAATTAATCATTGATTTTTGGAAAAAAGGTTGTAAAGGATTACACAACCAATAATCCATTTGATGAGGATCTTTATGTCTTTGTTATTTTGAAGCTGGTTTAGAATTTACCTTAGGATAGCCCATCTTCCTTTCAGAACTCCTATTGCATGTTAAATCCAAATGTGTGCTTGAAAAAGATGATATTTGAAATTATTTTTTTGTAGATCATTGGAGGAATCATTCAAATAAGCTGAAAAAAGATATTTCCCACTAACATAAGATCAATCAGCCCAAAGGTATTGATCTTGGTCAAATTATTTCTCTGGTTGTTGGGCAATCTACATCCAAATGAAAAGATATGAACTGTGGCAAGAGCCTGGAAGGCCAGCATGGAGGGATATGAGCTTCTTTTTTTTATCAAAAAGAACTTTTATATCCATGCAGTATCTAAACAAACAGATGATAAATGTTTGGTCAGTGTTTTATCAAAGGAATTGTAACAGAAATGAATGAATTTCCTTTTTTTTCTGATCAAAATAGTGGTTTCCACCTAGCTTGGGTTTTTTACTCAAGAAGATAGTGGTTCTGTAAAAAAAACCAATGCAACAGGGAAAGCCTTTAGTCTCCATTACTTGGGGTATCTCCTTCCATTTTTCTTTTGTTAGAAAAAAAAGGACTGAGCAATGGAAAAATAGGATAGCAATCATGACTCTTTTGGTGTATAAGTCAATGGTTCTATAACCAACTGAGAATAGATTCTCCAATCAATGAATTTGCGCTCAATTTCCCTTTGATCCAAATCTAGAAATAGAAACAGCCAGTTGGATAGGTTGATTGCAATGAGGATTCCAAGAATTGTTCTCAAAAATTTGGTGGTTTTCAATCATCTCAAAATTTTCATGAATGAAGGCAAAAAAGTTTGGAACAGTTGGAGGAAGCTCAAGTCAGGGGGGAGATGAAGCTTTTTCCTGTCATACTTAGGGTTGTGGAGAGTATGTATTCTTGAAATCATGTATTGCTTTCCCAATAGAGAATCCAAAGCTAGCCAATCTGATTCCAAATCAGAGTCTGAATCAGATTCAGATAATAATAAAAGTTCAGCCAGCTTTCTTGTGTTTTCAACTTGCTTCTGGGAAGTTTGATTGAAAATGTTGAGAAAGAAAGTGATGTGATGTGGGGTGATGAGATGAAAATGGTATGTGTGTCAAGAAATGGAGATGTGAAGCAATGGAGATATGAAGCAATGGAGATGTGAAGTGATGGAGATGTGAAGCAATGAAGATAAGATGTGTGTGAAGCAATGGAGATGGCATTGTTATGAATTTTCCAATGTGGAGGTGTGGATGGGTGTTTTGCATGTAAGGATGGTGGATGGATGATAATGCATAAATGGTAGATTTGATTTTTGAAATATGCCGTTTTCTTGAAACATGCCATTTTGAAATATACCAGTTAGGGGGTATGTGTATTTCAGAAATTGCCATTAAAAATGTGGGTTTGGTCAAAAGAAAATGGAAGATTTTCTAACTCTGATACACCCTAATGAGGAATTATCATCCAGAAATAGGTTGTATGTCTGGGATATGGTAGTAAAATAGCCAGAGCAGAGAGGAAATGACTTAATCCTTAGTAGTCACTTGCTGGGTACCTGCAGTGATTCACACTTGGAAGGGTTTGAATCCAAGAAAGGCTCTTCAATGATTTATCTTCAGTTCAAATGAAAAAAATTGTGGGATTGACTTTAATATAGCTTTATGAGGCCATAAAACACTTTCTTATCTCTTCTAAGCAATTTAATAACAGTTTTCATGGTTTCCGGTATGATATATCACCAGAGCCAAATTGGGGTCTCTGGCTGACCAGTGACTTGAGGTCACTTTTGTGTCCACTGTTGTCCCCATTAAGTATCAAAAGGTTCACAATGAAATCAAAATGATTGATTAAATTTTTCACAATGCTGTACACAATATTTCTTGTGGGTTTCACCTTTATGGAAAATGAAAGTCTGGAAAATTTCACTTCTGCTGAAAATGAGAATCACTTTGATTTCACCTTTTTGAAAATTGAAAGTCACCTGTATTTCCCAAATCATGAAATTTTAATTCTGGAATTTCCATCAAGATAAAAAAAGAAATATTTCTGGACAAAAAAATTTGTGAAAAATTTTGATTTTTTTACAGGGAAATCGATTTGTGAATGCAGATTTTTGGTTGGAAAACTTGAAATGATTGTAATTTGTTTTCAGTTTTTGCCCTTCTCACTTTTCACAGATTGAAAATCATAATTTCAAAAAGCTCCATATTCTCTACAAACTGTTGGCATTTTTTTCCCAGGCCAAGATTGCAGGCCACAAAGAGTCTATAACAAATGTGAGTATTCATACATTAAAAAACAAAAACCCTCCCTGTGACAAATGAAAGTTTTTCAAAATTTATCCCAACAAAAAATATATATAAATAAACAGAGAAAAAAATAAAGCAGTTTATAGAAAAATCCCAAATAATTTTCTGTTATGAGATGGGTATTACACTGCCTAGAATTTCTATCAAAATAAAATTAAAAATGATTTTATAAAAGTTTCCCCAGGTTTCACTACAAGTTCACAAGGGAACCACTTCAAATCAACTCACAGCTCAATTGTTTTTTTGGTTACACACCTGGGGCATAAGCCCCACTTTTCTTGTAGGTAAAAAATGGGCCATCACACATGATCCAAGGTTGACCTCTTCAAGCTATTCCTTAGATTTATTCAAGCCATTTCAGGGCTGGAAACATGTGTTTCCTACCTGGTGAAAAACCCTTAATTAAGTGCATGAACGTCATAGACTTCCATCCCTTGGCTTATTCTCTACTAACTCAAGGAGTTTGAACGGTCCAGGAGTTCTTTTCAATTCCCAGATACCTCTCATATAATTTCACAAGAGAATCATTTCAGATCAACTCATAGGTCACTCAAAAATTTTAAAATTTTTTGTGGATGGGGTTTCACAGAAAAGCCTTTTGTTTCATTCTCAAAAGATTTATTTCATGTAAAAAACATGAATATTTCTGCCAGAAAGTGGAGAATACAAATATATAACTCCCTAAATGTTTCACATGGAGGATTGACACAAACCCAAGATGGCACCCACTACCAGTAATGGGAAGATGAATCATATTAGGATAAAACAAGACAGTCAGGTTGAGACTTCCAGCAGGAAATGAAGGCAAGGCTCCAATGCAGTTTGGAGCACCAACTAGCATTTGAACAAAATTTTCAACAACTGTCAAGGCATGTGGTGGTAAATTTTTCTTTCTAAGATAAATCCTATTTTTCCTCATTCTCCTATCCCAGATGGGGCTTTTGTGTTCCATTTACTTCAAATCAATCAATTTTCTGCATGAAGGGTGCTAAAATGTTTAACCCACAGCAATCATCTATTTTAAATAGCATTCTCCTTCCAGAGTTTATGGTATTCCTTCTCCTACTCACCTGAGCAGCTGCCTTAGTTGCCTTTATTTTACATGCATTTTTTGATCCACATGTTTTTGTTTGTTGACTTTCTGTGCTCACATTTCTATCATCCTGGTGGGACTGTCTTTTCAAAAAAATTATCTTTACTCATCATCTCAGAAAAAAACTCTTCTATTTCTGTCACTACAACAACTCCAACATGAGCCTATGTTCAAGAGCTACATGCTTGGATTTTCAGTCAAAGCCGTAAATGACCATTTGTACAACTCAGAATTCCCCCCTGCAACATATTTATGCCATTTACTTCCTGCATAAGTTTTTTATTTAAGCCTATCTAACTACAAATCAGATGTAGGAAGGAATGCCCATTGAGAATGGCGCCGCCACAGCCCAAAAAAACAAACACCATCAACAAAAAAAGCCCACACATTGCACGGTTTCCTTGATGTACTAATTTGCGCGTGTGAACCAATTTCTCCAGCATGCAAAGGACAACTAATATTGACCAGAGAAACTCCCCAAAAATCTTTGTTTTTCACTATTTTAGACTTACAAAGCAAAATTTATTTTATACAAGAAACTTGTTTATTACAAAAAGAGTGAAGGTACTTTACAGACTCATCATAGTGTGTATTTCATCCACATGAGAGGTTGGGAAGAGGAGGGACTACACTCTTATGTGGTTGTAGTTTCACCATTGCCAGTGCAGTGATGTGCACTCCCATATAGTAAGGCATGCATGAAA
Organism: Puccinia polysora; assembly: GCA_025617555.3. Taxonomy (NCBI): domain Eukaryota; kingdom Fungi; phylum Basidiomycota; class Pucciniomycetes; order Pucciniales; family Pucciniaceae; genus Puccinia; species Puccinia polysora. The sequence goes on from CM062629.1 coordinate 31,876,297, forward strand.
ATTTGGGCTGACAGAACCCAAGTGTGGTCCAAGTGACTTGAGCCCCAGCACCAAGGTTAAATTGCACAACACAAGTCAGTTTAAACCACTTAAAACACACTTCACCCCAAGTTTGAAAACCACACTCAATATTGAACACACCTCACCAACTTTTGAACATTTCTCACTTGATTTGGAATACACCTCAACCTGCCACACCCTCACTCAAGTGGACTTCAACACTCCTCACCCTGCACACCCTCACCAGAGTGAATTTAAACAATTGTTACCCAATTTTTAACACTATTCACCCTTCCAACCCTGAAAAAAGTGAATTTGAAGAATTTTTACCCAATTTTCAACACTCCTCACCCTGCTAAACTCTCATCAGAGTGAATTTTAACACTCCTGACCTAATTTCAAACAGACCTCACCCTGCTACACTCTAACTGAAGTGGAGTTTAAAACACCTCACCCTGATACACTCTCCCCAAAAAGGATTTCGACACACCTTACCCAATTTTGAACACACCTTACCCTGGTACACTCTTACAAAATTAGATGTCTAAACTTCCCAGAAATTTTGAAAAATACTCACCTGCTACAATCTCACCAAAGTTGATTTCAACACATCATGCTCATTTTTAACATTAAACCTGAGCCTGCCATTCAAAAAGGAGGATTTTGGTGCAACTTGGATCAAAGAATGGAATTTGCACAAAAATGTTAGTGTTTGGATGCATTCATCCAAACAGGAGGATTTTGGTGCAACCTGGATCAAAGCATAGAGTTGCAAAAAAATGTTAGTGTTTTGATGCATGCATCCAAACAGGAGGATTTTGGTGCAACCTGGATCAAAGCATGTAAGTTGCACAATTTACTTGGGCCACACATGCTTATCCGTGTAGATCTCTTGAAACACTCAGACTCATCTGACTTTTTTGAACAACTATTTTTTGAACAGTGGAACCAACTGGGTGCGGCAAAAAAATCTACAATTTCCCAGTCAAGAATTTACAAGCATGGGCTTGACTCAATAAACCATTAATATGTTTGGATTCATGCATCTGAACAGGAGGATTTTGGTGCAACCTGGATCAAAGCATGGAATTTGCACAAAAATGTTAGTGTTTGGATGCATGCACCCAAACAGGAGGATTTTGGTGCAACCTGGATCAAAGAATGGAAGTTGCACAAAAATGTTAGTGTTTGGATGCATGCATGCAAACAGGAGGATTTTGGTGAAACCTGGATCAAAGCATGTAAGTTGCACAAAAATTTTAGTGTTTGGATGCATGCATCTGAACAGGAAGATTTTGGTGCAACCTGGTTCAAAGCATGGAAGTTGCACAATTTACTTGGGCCACACATTTTTATCCGTGTAGATCTCTTGAAACACTCAGACTCAGCTGACTTGTTTGACAAACTATTTTTTGTAGGGTGGAACCAACTGGGTGCGGCAAAAAATATAAAATTTCCCAGTCAAGAATTTACAAGCATGGGCTTGACTCAATCAACCATTAATAAAACCATTAGAGGATGCAGAAAACAATGAGTAGAGAAAAGAGAGCACCCACCCTGAACAGATTTCCTCAAAAGAAAGGTCTTTGCTTGAAAAGACATACTTTCAAACCAAGGAAACATAACTCAGCTGTGAGGAAAGTAGCCAAATTTAAATTGGCAACGGGTTACATAGTTGTTGCTTACAACTAAGGCAAAGGTCATAACTTGCAGGACCATTTGGTTTTCCTGATACTAACTTGGTCAATCAATCGATTATTATTAAACCCTCAATAATATCCTCATTTGATCTAGTCCCCAGGACAGTTTAAAGCTGAAATGCTCCCCTGACCTTCTTAGTCTGGCTTTCAATTTTAAAAACTTCAGCTACTCTCCATCTAGTTCTATTTGGAGTGTATCAACTTATCATCTTGGTTGCCTTTCATACTGTCCTAAAATCCTGATTGCTTGCTTTTCTGGTTTCTCTCTCAAAACTTGCTCTTGAGTTGATTTGGCCATCCCTCCTGTTGCAACCACCAACCTGTCTGATTCCTTGAGGACCTATCTGTCTTTTCAACTGTGGTTTCAAAGAATCCTGCGTTTTCTTTTCCTTATAAGATCTTGGTTTCATTTGCTTAATTGCTCCCCTGCCAACCATTGGTCAATTACCGTTCTTGCAATCTCACTGCCATCCTTCCCCATGTGCTTAATTGCTCCCCTTCCAACCTTTGGTCAATTACTTTTCTGGTGATCTTATTGCTGTCCTTCTATTGACCTTGCAATCTTGGTTGCTCTTGCCAAATCAATCTGCTACTCTTTCTGTTCTATCATGGTATATTTAGCCATTTATTCCAATCATCTTTGCACCAAAAATCTGATTGCTTATCTTGTATCACTGTTGCATTTGCTCCACTGATCTCTGAGACATTGATTCAGCCATCCATTCTATTGCAACAGACAATTGGTCAATCCATCAATTTCCTTTCTTGCATCATCTTGGTTGCACACTCACGCTCTCTTGGTCACCTAAATCACATTTGCCTCTACTTGCATCAACCACCTTGTTGAGTTGATTCTTTCAGAATCCTCAGGACCACCCTACTTGCAAAGGCCACCCTACTTGCAAACAGTCCACTTGCACAGCGCCATCTGCATCCTCAACCAGGGGTTGCAAGCGCCAAAGGACAGCTAGTCAATACATCTGGTACCGCCCTGGATACTTGTAAGGAAAAATGACCCTGAACTCTTCCTTATACAAGGACAAAATCCAAACAGTCAAATATAACTCAGTCCAGACCCTGACCTGACCGTTTCCTAACAACAGGTCACTGATCCTGAACTTATCTGCATCATCATGCCATCATATAAGCCTCTTTGGACGCAGCCATCATGGCAATAGAAACTCCACCCTTAAAAAACTATACTCACACCAATCTTGTCAAAACCTCGTGGTTAACCAAACCCCACTCTTTTATAACAAATAAATGGTCAAGAATACCCTTCTTGATTAGTCAAGCAACCAAGAACTTTGAGGTTCACCTGGGTTCTCATCAACCACTCATAAGAACCCTCACTGGGACTATGACAACACATATTTCAAGATCTGAGCTCTTACCAAAAATGATACTGTAAAAACTAGAAAAACTAGCCCAGTCAATATTTCCTCATCTCCACTGCAGTTTCATTGACCAAACTAGGCGGAAACCTGCCAACCAGAAGCAAAGGATCAAATTCACCTTGCTTAGCTCAAAGTAAGCTCTTGCAACTATTTTCAAAATCATCTATCATTCTGAACCCTATATCAGACTATAAAAGAGTGAGAAACTGAATCTAGAAAACATTCATCACAACCTTCCTCATAACAAACACAAAAGCTTTAACACCTGAAACTGACCAAGCTCTGCTCAATCAAACTATCACCAAGTGAACTGTTGATCACTCATCTCAATACTCTGTAACACTCAACCTAGGGTTCAACTATAAACTCCTGTCAACAACCTTTGCTGTCTCCTTTTATTTTCATCTTTCTCCTTCTTCCTTTTCTTTTTATCTTTTCATTCTTGTTTCTTCAAAATTCTATTTGTTCTTGGATTTCTCCTAATACCCATTTCTGCTCTTAGGTTGGTACCACATTTTTTTTCTCATCATTGAACCAGATTTTAAAAAAATACATATCTCTTAGTTCCACTCCAAAATGTAACATAACTTTCACTTTGCCATCATCATAGGTGCAAGACTGAAACTCCTCCTTTCCCCTCAAATCAATAAGATTTGTACATGCTCCATGCGGCATCTAGAGTAAGTATGGATGCATTCCCAGAGTGCTTGCTTCCCCCTACCCCCCTTCAACCTTCTCCATCCTTTTACAAAGAAGAACTTGAATATCCCTCTAGCAACGTTCTTGCTCTTGTCTCCCCCACTTGATCAAATGAATAAAAATTCCTATCTATGATTCCCCCTCCCTGCTCATCAATACTTTTGTGGTAATCCTGGCCACAAAAATATCTGTTGCCGCTGTCACAAATATCATCCAAGCTGTCCTCAATCTCAAATCCTTTTAGCTCTGAAACACATGCATTCCATCCCTTGGTCCAAAGACTGTCAGACCACTCAATCATGGTGGCTGATTGCTGCATCAGCTTGCACCATAATTACTAGCTCAAACACTGAACCATCTCTTGATGAACAAAACCCTCTCGGAGGCTTGGCTGCCATGGTTGTATATAGCCCTCCAGAAACGTCTTGGCAAGTGATAGTTGTCAACTTCTCTCAAGTTGATGAGGAGAACAGCGCTCAAGTACCTTCCTAGCCTGCATCAGGGCCTACTATAACCATCTCTTCCCACACTTTGGCCCTCTATCCTTTTTCTCTACTTTAATTTTATTTTTCTTTAATCCATCCCATTCCATTTTATTTCTTCTTGATTTCTTTGCACCCAAACGCTTGTATACACTCTGCGGCAGATTTTCTTCTGCTCTTAGGTCGGTATTACAACAGCCATTCTCAATTTTGCTACTTTTATATGATTTGTATCTCTAATGCAATGACTGCTCTTAGTTTAAAACAATAAAAAACTCACAGATTCTTCCAGTCCCGTCCTTGCTACCCAAGCAAGGTTGCTTGTTCATCTCATCAAGTCTTGATTGCGAACCCAATTGCCCTGTCACTTCAAGTCTATTGATCCTTTGCTAACTTACACAATCATCTATTTGTTGGATCATCTCTTTCTGTCTTATTAATTCATCTTCCCTGCTCCAAAACCTTCCTTTATATTATAGAATTCAACCCAGTCTGGCTGCTACTGTCAAAGGTCCTCCACCTCTCTTGGTCCTTTTTATTCCCTCTAACTTTAGGCAAGGAGGTGTGTTGGAATTGTTGTCTGAATCAAGGTTTGCCTCAAGCTAGAGTCCAATCTTACTAGTTTTAGCTTTATATTTCATCAATCAATTTCTGATCTTGAGTGTTCATGTCTAGTGTTTTCTTTATTCTATACTGTTTAGTTATAGATCTAGCAACATCTTTATCCTGAATCCTAGTGGCCTTCCTCCATGCTTGCTCTTGAGTTTTATTGTCTAGTGGCCTCTTTGTACTGTGCTCAGTAGTCACAGTCCTGGTGGGTTCTTTATCTATAATCCTAGATGCCTCATCATATCACTAACATGTTGAGTGTAGTCCAAGTAAGTGAATATCCAGTGAAACCTTTTCCTTGTTGAACATTTCCTCTTGTGACTATCCTAATCGTGCTTTAAGCATATTTTATCCATTTTAGTCTCTCATATTGTCAACCACCAGGCTGCCCTCCTTGTAGATAGTCTACTTAAGCTGCCAGTTTGCAAGTGAATGAAAACATCTTTTCTTCCTTGCTTGGAACCAGAGTTCCCCCTTTAACTCTTAAGTTCCACTCATCTTGCCTCATAAGACTTTCCCTCCTCATCTCTAAGTTTCTCAACCAGAGCTCCAACTCAAAACTCAACACAAGAAGGACGCAATCAATTGAGCCATCAAGCAAAGTCCTTTGATGGAATTAACCAGTATGAGATGAGGTTTATTTTGAATGTGAGTTTCTGTAATATTTGAATGCATGGTCTGTTTTAAACCAATACAAATATACTAAAATAAACATTTATTAATGACCAATTCCAATTTTTTACAATTTTAATGAATTAAATTGCATTTTTGGCTATTGCCCCTGATGTATGAGCAGTATACACCATCTATTTCTGTCATGTTTTATTTTGGTTTGTGTTTGTAAATTTATAAGTTATATCTTTATAAAAATGCATTAATATAAGTTAAAGGTAATGTACAAATATCAATGTGTAAAATTAAAATTTAGTATAGCTTGTTCCATATATGTTGAGTATTCTCCCGCTCTCATTTCTTACCGCGCCTATGCGCGCTTGAGTACTTTTCCACTCTCATTTCTGACTGCACCTCTGTGGGCAGGTGCGCACTGAGTCTATGAAAGGGACTCCAATGTGTTCTTCTCATTCACACTTGTTCTCATCCCTTCTTACCAATCTCTGGATCTTCACCAATTTATTTTTCTATCTTCCTTTTCTTCTGTCTATTTTCTTCTTTCTGTCTTCCTTATTCACTTCTATTTCTATTTCCTTTTCCAATCTCCTTGACAATCAACATTCCTCCATCAAATAATCTCTCAACCCAAATACGCCAATCTCTGACTGGTAAGATATCAACTTCTCCAACAAAGCCTCATTGAAACCAGTCGGACTCCATACTACAAATAGTCCATCTTCATCTATACTCAAATCCTATCCATTTTTGCTCCTCCTTTGTCTCTCAGTCCATTGATCTCCCTCAACTCAAAGCTGTCTCATTAAACAACGCTCATTGATCTACGCTGTAGGATTCTACACTTCTATCTTCCTATTTATTTATTTTCCTTTGAAGTCTCCTTCTGATACGCTTCTATTTGATTCTCTTTGATTTCCCAGCCTCAGCTGGTTGTAAGTTCTCCAGAAATAAAATCAAATCTTATCATGGTTATAAGCCAAAGGACCTACCTACAAATCTAATCAATCAAGCCATGAACAAACCAGCTGGAGCAAACAATTACTTTCATCAAGTTGCCCTGAAAGCATCTGTTGACGCTATACCCCCTTTGAATGAAGAGAACTACTCTATCTGGCAAGATAAGATGCTTATGCTGTTTGACCTCAAGGATATTAAGGACGCTATCACTCAAAATTAAGGCCACCTGTCATCAAAACAAGATAAAGAAATCAGGGCGATATTACTATCCAAGCTCGAGAGCACCACGCACGCAAATGTTGTTAATTGCACAAACATCTCTTCTTCTTAGCTTTTATGGGCCAAAATTAAGAGAAGGTTTGCCTCCTAAGAGACAGAAAATTGAGCAAGAGTATTCAATCATTTCCTCCATTCTGTCTTCTGTGAAAATGCCATTGAGAGTTTCATCACCAAAATGGGAAAAGCCATCACAAGGATGATGGATGTTGGTATTGAACTGCCTAATGATATCTTGGCGTGCCTACTACTATTCAAATTCCCTCCAACACTCAAAAATCTCAAGCAAAAAATTATGCACGTAGAAAAGAACTTGAAAATGGACGTGGCTTTCAACCATCTTATCCAATACCACAATGAGAGAAAGGCCCAATCCAACCTGAATAAACCATCCACGGTGTAAGAATCCAAACGGTGCTAGGCCGTGGCAGTTCTGCGGAGGGGAAAGGTGCTGTTTAGGCTGCCCTCCTGAGTTTTACAAAGATATTTAAATGTAACCAAGATCAAAGTCCAGAACCTGGTAAACGGGGGACCAAATGTAAGAGGATGAAGGTTATAGTGGTTGGTAGCTGGGAAACAATGCTATCTGAGGCAAGGTGGTGCCGGGGAGAACTTGAATAGAAGAATTCAAGGTTTGTTCAGAGTTCGAAAAGACAAGGCAATTGTAAGTAACAACACCCACAAGCTAATAGCTCTGGTTGTCAGCAGAAGCTTAGGAAAGATCAAATCAATCCCAAACAACCTCCAGGTTCTCAATGAACCTGCCCAACTCTCCGCAATCAAGCGCTTGAAGGGTACCAGATAACTGTGGGTGGCTGCACAAGACAAAGCTAATTGTTTGAAGAAGCTCTAGAAGCAAAAAAATAACTGATTCAAACAAGAATAACCCAACACTTCTCAAGGGACTCAAGAGTAGCATGGCGGAGTTCAACTTCAAAAGAGATGAAGGGAGGTTTAACAATCCAGGTTTTAAGCTTAATAAAACCTCTTCAGTCAAATGTGACTGATTCCAGAAAGATAATCAAAGAATAATCAGGACCAGTATGGTCGGATAAAGGGATCAGGAGTGGTGTAACACACTCAAGAATTTGATTAGTCAAATTCTTCTTCAACCAGCAAAGCTATTGGTTGGTAATAAGGATGTAGGATCAAAGTTTTGAGTTTGGAGGCTCAAGGATCAAGGGGAAATCATAGATATAACCAAATTTTTGTCTCAGATAAAGGGGAATGAAGACCTCATGGATGATGTATTGCAAGGTGAAAATGATGATGATACCCTGGTATGGTAGGATGTGATGATGATGATGGTGTGATCTGATCTGATCTGATGATGGGATCTAGGATGATCTGGTGCTCCTCTATGGTGGGATGTAATCCAAAAGGCAGGGGAGAGCCCCTCCTTATATGGGAAGGAGGCCCTGTTAGACTATGTACAAGAGATACTACAAATGGAGCGGATTTTTTTTTTTTTTTTAATTTTCAGATAAAGGTGATCAGAAATAATTTGATCATGCAGGCCGGTGGAAGTCTGGCCTGCCTGACTGGGGTGGGATGATTCATCCCTTCACCTATCCTGCGTCTGTCCGTGGACAGACGCGCGCAACAATACCGGATCACCCCCACCCCTTGCCCAAAGTCAAAATGGGTGGGAAACGGGAAATGGATCAGGCCGCCCGCTGGTGTCCGCGGGCGGCAGACGACATTTCCCCACCCCCACCCAAAGACGGAGGGGGGTGGGAGTTATTGATAGATTGGCGTTGGGGTTGAGCAATGTAGGGAGGTCAAGTTGATGACGTAGACAAATGACCATTGGAGGGGAGAGGAAGAGGTCTTGAGGATGATGATCATTGCTCAAGGATTGTGAGTCAATCAGGTTGGAGGAGGTGGGGTCAAGTTTGATAGACTGGAGGGCGCCCTTGGTCAAGTAGGGACTTGAGTGATGATAGAAGCAATGATCTGGTTGGATAACTCGTTGTTGGTCAATGGATGGTGATGAGTGGTTGTTCAATCAGAAGATGGTTGTTGATCTTGTTGGTTTGGATGAGGATGTGGTTGAGTGGATGATGGGGATGGACTATTGAATCTTGATTGATGGAGTCGAGTCAAGTCAAGTGAGATGGTTATCAGTGCAATCCAATGGGGTGCTGATGATGGATGATGGCTTGAAGATGAGATCTTGGGCCAAGTGGGTCTTGGCCCACGCTTTTGGCAAAAAGGAAGGGGGGGATCAACAAGAGAAGGAATCAAACGCAGTTTCTAGATGGTGAGACCAAGAGAGGCCTGTCCTAGACCAATGGGACAAAGGTATGTTTGACAGGATGAGGCAGTTGGAGAAGTGATACTAAAAAAGAAATTCCGTTTTTTTTTTTTTTTTTTTTTTTTTTTTTTTTTTTTTGAATTTTCCGCATCGCGTCCAGGGTGTCCAGATTTGGTCACCACAACAGAGTTCTCACTAGTTTTGACCAAGAAAAGGAACTATGAGGACAAGAAGAAGACCAAAGTGAGATGCCACAAAGAATATCACAATCCCAACGCACCTCACGCTGAGTCTTCATGCTTTCATCTCCACCCTGAAATTGCCCCTGAATGGTGGATAAAACAAAAAAAAAATTGGAAAAATAAGATTAAGAAGAATCCAACAATCAACTATCATGCCTTACTGACTCTCTGGATCAATGCGGATAACAATCCTAATTTACTCTTGGACTCAGGAGCTAACGTCCACATCTTTAACAATCTAAAAGTTTTCTCATCCATAGAGCTTCAAAAAAATTCCAAAGAGATCAAGATGGGAAAACTGGAAGCCAATCTAAAAATACAAGGAATCAGAACAGTCAAACTAGAATGGAACAATTCCGTGATCACGCTTGAAGATTGCGCTTATGTACCAGACATAGTTGTCAATCTGATCAGTCCTGGACTTCTTGCAAAGAAAGGTTGTAACCTCACTCAAACCTGAAATACATTCAAGGTTACTCAAGGAGATCAAATTGTGCTGAAGGGCTTGATAAGAGACAACTTGTTTGTCATTGAAAAACCTCAATCAGCTGGCCAGAGCAATTCTGTGAATGTCACCAACCAATCCACAAACTCTTCCTATACTCTATCAGAATTACACAAAATGTACGGCCACACATCTATCTCCAAACTCAAACCTCTCCTAAAGGATTGCTTCTCCAATGACAAGCTCCAGAATTTTCAATGCAAAAGCTGCGTGAAGAGAAAAACCACCAAATATCCCTTTTCCAATGTTTCTACTCCCGCCGGTAAACCCTTAGAACAAATTCATCTTGACTTGGTCGGCCCAATTACTCCCCAATCAAAGGCTGGCAATCAATACCTACTCACTCTGGTTGAAAATTATACTGGCTACCTTGCATGTTTTCCTCTAACTTCTAAAGACCAGACTCCCAAAACAATTATCAACATTCTAGAGACTGAATATAAAGGTTTAAACTACTACCCTTCCAAAATATTCTCAGATAAAGGAACCAAATTCACCAATTCTACCCTAAAAGACTTTTCCAAAAATAAATTCATTAAACTTTGCACTTCCAAACTTTACTATCCTCAACATAACGGAAAAGTTGAAAGAGCTAATAGGAAGTCCATTGAATCCGCCCTGTCCACCTTCTCCTCATCTGGCCTAGCCAAGAATTACTGGCATGTAGTAACACATAGTTGTTGCTTTATGTTAAACCAGATCCCTTGAGAAGGTAACCAATTGTCTCCCTGGGAACTCATGTTTGGTAAGACCCTCCCAGCTAATTAATTACAACCCGTAGGTTCTTCTGTGATCTACCTTGCAAATTGTCTTCATAAAGGAAGAAAATTTGATGAAAAAGGTCTTGAAGGAGTCCTAGTTGGATTCAACCCCATCTTTCACTTTTACTTAATTCTAAATAAGCTTGGAACCGTCATAGAAACTAAACACCTTAAATTCCTCAAGAATCAACTCAATGAATTTCCATTATTCAAATTTCCAGGCCTGGATATCTTCTCTAAACCTGATCTGAATGCCTACAAAACCAATTTCTCCACTAATGAAAAATAATACTTGATTAGGGAACCTCCTTTGGAATACTCTGATTCTGACTCTGATCAAGAAGATATTCTTCACTCTACACCTCAATCTCTGCCTCCTCCTTCCCATTCTGAAATCAAACCACCTCCGCAACAACCCAATCTACGTCCCAGACATGAACTCCAGAAACCCCAAAGATACGGCTTTCACCATTATTATGAACCTCCCTCTTATAAGGCCGCCCAAAAATGTTCCAAATGGCCTAGGTGGAAAGCAACTTCAGAGGAAGAACTCAACTCAATTGAAACTCAAGAGGTTTGGGAAGAATATTACAGCAAACCCAAAAATATACTAAACACAACATGGGCATTCAAAGTGAAAGAGAATAGCCACAGAGAACCCTTGAAATACAAAGCGCGTTTATGCGTGCAAGGATTTGACCAGTTTCAAGGTGTAGATTTTGAAGAGACTTGGGCTCCAACGGGGAAAATTGGATCCCTTTGTCTTGCTCTGATCTACGGATTGAAGAATAAAATGACGTTCACTCAGTTCCATGTAAAAGGGGCTTTCCTCCATGCTCCCTTGAATAAAACTGTGATAATCAAAACTCCTGAAGGATCAAATTGAAAGTCTCCCTATCTCAAATTGAAGAAATCACTCTAAGGTTTATGTCAATCACCCAAGAATTGCTATGAGACACTTACCGCGTGGATCAAATCTCAAAGATTCCGTGAATCCACCAGAAATCCATGTTTGTATCTCAATTCTAACTCAGGGGAAGTTCTTTACTTCCATGTTGAAGATCTGATCCTAGTAGGAAAATCTGACTTGTTTGCAGTCAATTTCCTAAAAAGATTATTGAATTCTTCCTGTCACTCCCCAAATACAATCCTTGGAATGCTAATGCAATTCAAAGGAGACAGAAAATTTCTAAGCCAACCAAAACGTATCAAAAGAGGCCTGGAAGAATTGGGTCTCACCGACTGCAAAAAAATTAATATGCCTCTGACTCAAAACTTCCATCTCAAACCAGCTTCTGACAAAGACCATGCTCAGTTTTGTCAACTCAATGTCAACTATTGATCTACAATTGGGCTGCTGAATCATCTTTATCAGTACACTCGTCTGGATATTTCCTTTGCCATTTCCAGTATAGCAAGATTCAATGCAAAACCGGGACTCACTCACTGGAAAGAAGTACGCAAGGTATGGAAATACCTCAAGACCACTAGGGACTTCAAGTTGACTCTGAAATATGACTCAGCCAAAGAAACTATCTTGGGCTATAGTGATGCTACATGGGGAAACAAACCCACTTCTCGCAAGTCTCAAACTGGGTATATAGTACTACACTACGGTAGTCCAGTCCTCTGGAATTCCTCAAGACAGCGGAATGTAACATACTCCTCTACCAAATCTGAACTCAACGCCTTACTCAATTGCTACCTTGAATTGAAGTGGATCACCCACCTTGTGGAAGAAATCCATGGCTCTTCTTCTAAAAAACCAACAATATATGTAGATAATAAAGGATTAGACAATAAAATAAAAAAAATTGGGTCACACTCCAAGTCACAACACATCAACATTAAAACTAAAGGTCTATGTGAAGACTTTTCTCTTGTCAAGTTCAACCTCCATCTTGTCCCCACCAACAAAATGATAGCGGATCCTTTAACTAAAGCCACCTCTGTTGGAGCCCTTCAACTTCTTGAATGAACCATATTTCCTAACAAATCTAATCAATACTAAGTCAAATCTCATCTTACCAGTCACAAGGGGTGTTGAGTATTCTCCCTCTCTCAGCTCTTACCGCGCCTATGCGCGCTTGAGTACTTTTACACTCTCATTTCTGACCGCGCCTCTGTGCGCGGTTGCGCACTGAGTATATGACGGGGACCCCAACGTGTTCTTCTCATTCACACTTGTTCTCATCCCTTCTTACCAATCTCTGGATCTTCACCAACCTATTTTTCTATCTTCCTTTTCTTCTGTCTATTTTCTTCTTTCTGTCTTCCTTATTAACTTCTATTTCTATTTCCTTTTCCAATCTCCTCAACAATCAACGTTCCTCCATCAAATAATCTCTCATTCCAAATATGTCAATCTCTGACTGGTAAGATATCAACTTCTCCAACAAAGCCTCATTGAACCCAGTCGGACTCCATACTACAAATAGTCCATCTTCATCTATACTCAAATACTATCCCTTTTTGCTCCTCTGTTGTCTCTCAGTCCATCAATCTCTCTCAACTCAAAGCTGTCTCATTAAACAATGCTCATTGATCTACGCTGCAGGATTCTACACTTCTATCTTCCTATTTATTTATTTTCCTTTGAAGTCTCCTTCTGATACGCTTCTCTTTGATTCTCTTTGATTTCCCAGCCTCAGCTGGTCATAAGTTCTCCAGAAATAAAATTAAATCTTATTAATATATCATATATTTATGTAAAGAAAGTTATGTGATTTATATTCTGAAAAAGTTTGTAGCAATGTATGTGCTGCATTGTTAGCATGTTCCTGTTAATGTATAAATTTAAATTTTTTGGCTTGCTAATTCAATTCTTTGGTGTAGGATTTTGAAATATCCTCCCTCATATATTTTATCATTTTAGATTTTACATCATTCATATTCTTTCTGATTAAAATTCCTAAGTGCTATAAAATTAGTATTTTTTCAATATAAACCCTATGAAAATTTGGAGCTTTAGTGTTAGTTTCTATCCATATAAGTGTCATGAAGGATAAACCAAAAGTGATTTTGAGCTGATTCTTCAGTAATGCAACTAGATTTGAAACACATGTAAAAGAATGGGAAAACACCAATAAAATTTGTAATATAGACTTGGTAGTTTTACAAAAAATTGATATGAAATAAACTGTAAAATAAATTTTGTTCTATGAATACTAAAATTAATCCGAATTAAGCTGTCATGTCATTGTGGAAGATATTTATCACTGAAGTTGTAGCTGGGATATCAAAATATAAAATGTATAATTTTGAAATTTTTTTTCCATAGGGAATTTCAAGTGAATACTGGTTGAATCAATGTGAAAATCCAAGTGAATTCAAGTTTTTTCATTGGGGAATTACAAGTGAAATTAATTTTCTGCCATGATGAATACAATGTGAATCTTATTTCATTTTTGATTTAAACTGAGGTGAACTAAAGAATATTCATTGGTGAAGAGAATTTTCCCATAAAGGGATTTCATTGGGCAGAAAGTGGGAATGGATGGTGAAATGAAGTCACTGGCCAGCCAGAGAATCCAATTTGGCCCTGGTTTATGGTGAATTCTGGGTTCAAAAAAGGCCAAATAAGGCACTGTAAAAATACCTTTTTGGAGTTGATTGAGCTTCTGCAGTGCACATAGAGAGGGAAGGACCTATGTGCAGAGGGTAGCAGGGCTGGATTATTGACTCCTTGAGGTGCTGTAACCCAGAAGATCCTGGGTCTGTAGGATCAGTGAATTCTGTAGGATCTAGATTAGTAGTTTATTTTTATATGCCTATCTAGTGTCTTGGAATTCAATTATTTTTTTTACTAATTAAATTTTTAGTAGATACTTCAAAGTTATACTAAAATGAATTTCTAGCTTCTGCAGTTCATCATTTCCCGTTAATTTTAAAATAATTTATACTTTGTTTTTCCCCACTGTTATTAGACTTAACATAGTCTTGTGTCAGCTTGCTACTTTTAAATAGAAACATGTCAAATTAGATTAGAAACTTAAGAATAAAATTATAAAAATAAAAGGAATGAGAAATCCAAAAATATTATTATTGATTGGGATTCCCCACCCAAAATACAGTAGGGTCACTAACTGATCCCATCTTTGAATTCCCACTCATTATATTTTTAAATAATTTTGTAAGAAAATGAAAAAAGGACCACGGCACCACTATGGCACCTTTTGGATATTTTAATATTTCATGTGCAATGTCATGTATAGGTTTCACAACAAAACTTTGCTCAGAATTGATGTCTTGTGTATATTTTAGGAGTTACAGGCAGATTTGTGTTGTGTCACAATTCACATGCGCAGCCCTGCATCCGTACAGCAAGGGTACACGCGCCTGACACTGAATATGTTGGCACCTTTCAAAAAACCTGCATGCATTATGCTGCTGGCCATGGATAATGGATTACCACACGCAGCTGTCAAGCATGTGCGCATCAGAACTAAACTGCACCATTCCTGACAGCCAGGTACCACAGGAACATGCTACAACCTGCAAGCATACATCATGTATATGTAACAACTTGACTGAAGGATAGAGCAATGTCTGAAACCCCTGAATATTGAATGAAAAATATGAAATTCAAAATAAAAGACAGACAAATCAGGTAAAATAATTATAAAGGTTGTCATTTAAATAACATTATCAAATATTTATGAACCACAAAAAATACAAAGGATTTCCCATAAAAATTATTACAAATTTTCAAAGTGTTCAGGAGATGGCGTAGAATCTAAAACCTTCCAGCTCTGCCCATGTTTCTCAAAAGAAAATAATACAAAATAAAGAAATATTCCAGAGCTTTAAAAATAAAAACTTAACATTTAAACAGTTTCTGAAAATTATTTCACATAGAAATATGACACTAGAAGGGCTAGAAGATTTAAAGCACTAATACTGCGTGCCAAACTAGCCCTGGCCAGCTTGCTAGACTTAGACCACAAGCACAACCCTCTCTACATGCCCTGAGAAGGTCTTATTACACCAAAAAGGTACATATACAGCTCCTGTTTGATGATTTAAACACCATTAAGTTTTAAGTAATCAAATCAGACCCCTTGCCATTGGTGATCAAGTGTTTATAAGAGATAAAAGAGTGATTTATGGTCTCAGTTCTTTAGTATAATTATTAATTCTAAAACCACCATTAATTCCATTGAAGAATATCAGCAAAATCTTCAACAATTGTCCTGAGACCCTTTCAAATGTGAATTTTTGCAAGTTTCTTGGAGTGCCTGCTTAAAGTAGTAAGTTATCTACTCCTTACTTCCAGGCATAAGTGCTGTGAGACAGCAAGTCCACCCATTCCCCTTGAGTAAACACCTTTGGAGCAATCACTTAGGACCTCATTTTCCCAAGATCTTTACACTGTTCAAAATAGCCCCTTGAAGAGAGATGGTTTCAATAAAGATCCCCTGGTTGTATAAATTTTGGCCCCTCTTGAAAAAATATATTTCAACCATTTTAAGCAAATAAAATACTCCAAACTTTGCACTTGCTTTTAATCAATAATTTTGAGCATTTTACATATTTTCTTGGAATAATTATTGTTCCAACACGAATATCACTTCCTGTAGCTAAAGGAATGCAAAGTTCCTGGTATTAGTAAGCTTACATCTTGGATCATCCATTATGAATGTGTCAGGTTAGTGCATGTGCATGGATGATCTTACTAGGTTTTAGTAGTAATGTTTGGTAACTAGCTTTCCTTTTTGTGTTGCAGATCTGGTATGTGTTGATCTGTACTTCTGAAAGTGGGGATTGTTGTAAATTAGACACACTAATTGCATACATTTCTCACCAAAAACTACTATAAATAACTAAATACATATATATAAGTAGCTAGATGTAATCAATAAGATATTCAGCATGGTTCCAAATTATCTACAGTTTATGAGACCTTCTCCAATTAATTAATTCTAACACACTGAAATAATTAGAAATTGTAAAAGAAAGATTGCATCGATAAAACTGGATCAGGCTGTTTGGATTGAAGGAGTAAGACAAGCAGTTAGAAAACAGCCAGAGACAGGAAAAAACAAAAAAAAAGCAAAAAACAGGAACAGCACCTCTACAAGTGGGTTTATGGCTTAATATAGGCTAAGTAGAGTTGTAAGCGGTGGTTCAACAAATGGACCAATCCTCCTAGGTTGATTTTAAGTCTAAGGAGTGCTAGTGATTTAGCAATTCCTGAGGTTGAGTTGAAAGTTCAGTAAGAACCTACTGCAGTGTTGAGATCAATGGTGATCAGGTTAACAAGTTCATGGATGTTGACCAATCCTATCTTTTGAGTCAATATCTTGATGAGTGAGGGCTGGTGATCTGGTCATATGTTGAATGAGAGGGTGTTTGAATGGAATTACAGCAGTATTAGAGGTCAGGAGACAACAAGAATGCTTGGGTAGCTTGAGTGGCTGGTCTGAAAAGTGAAAGGGAAGGGAAAGCTTCCTGGGAGAGCTGCCCTTGCATATGTGACAACTTGTGAGATAGATGAAATAAAAAATAACAAGAAGACATTGGAAAAGAAACAACTGAGAGAGCATGAAACTGAGAGACAAATGCATAATGGTGAGAGCTAAGATCAACATGCCCACTCAACTCACCATCAGGATGAATTTATGACCCAAAATACTTAGCTAGTTTTTCTACCAATTCATTACTAGATGCCTTAGTAAGGGAATCTGCTTGCATGCTTTGAGATGAGATGAGCTTTATGTCAATTAGCTGATTGTTCCAGTAATTTGGGAGACTTTTCAGCTTAATATTGATGCACTTAGCATGATAATTACATCCAAATGTATTAA
This sequence comes from Puccinia polysora, assembly GCA_025617555.3. Classification (NCBI taxonomy): domain Eukaryota; kingdom Fungi; phylum Basidiomycota; class Pucciniomycetes; order Pucciniales; family Pucciniaceae; genus Puccinia; species Puccinia polysora. Next base: position 31,893,618 of record CM062629.1, read on the forward strand.
TCTTATTGTTTAGCCATTTATTTTCAATTAGATGTATGTGTCATTGAGGTTTAGATCTCCAAATTTCACGTATTAGATGATGAATCCACTGCCCCTCAAGATGACTGGCAGATAATGTTTTGCATTCTGACTCTGTAGAAGAGTGAGCTGTGCTCCTCTGTTGGCGGCTGGTCCAGTAGATGGGATATTCTTTTTAGAGAAAGATGAATCCCATTTGCAACAAGCAGGTGGTGGGATTTTCTCCAAAAGTGACATCAACGTAGATAACTAATCAATTGGCAGTAGTTTTGAAACAAAATATGAGCTGGTATTCAATTTTCTTCAGATGATACCTCCATACGTGCTCAACTTCCTTCCAGTGTTGGATGCCAGGATTCTCAGTGAAACAAGCTAGGTTATACACAGCAAAGCTGATTTCTGGCCTAGCCAAGGTTGAAATAAAGTTGAGTCAACCAATTGGTGAGTGGTAAGTTTTGTTCAATTTCTTGAAATCTTCAATTTCTTGCTCAGTAGCCAGTTGAAGATGCAGGCCTGAGGCGCAAGGGTTATCCATGGGCTTAGTGTCTACTAGGTCAATCTCTTCCAGTCCTTTCTTGATGTGATTAGGGTTCAAAAGAGCTATATAGTCTCTGCCAATATTGACCCTCATTCCTAGCAGTGTATCCACCTCATGAGTCAAAGAGTCTTTGAACCAGTCCAGGAACTTAGCCTTGAAGCCGTCAGCGTCCCCAACAAACACAAGATTGTCAACATGGAAAAAGAGCGCAGTGAATTTTTCATGGTGAAGATAGAGACAAGGATTGCTGTCACTTTCTGTCAGGGATTTAAACTCTACTGCTATACTTGGCTGTGGTTAAACCTGCAAAAATAAGATAAAAACCAATATTAAAATCAGTTTTTGACTCAAATAACCCAAAAAATAGCTAACAGCTCACAAACTCAAACAATAAAAAGTTATGGTGATGAAAAAAGTCACACCTCAAAACTTTATAAAAAGAAAGGGGCCTGGCTTCAAATAAATGAAGCTCAAAGGAGCTTTGCTTATAAATAATATCACACCCTTTATATTAGTAACACACAAGGGTTACTACTCCAATTGGGACCTTACACTCTAAATTGGATTTGCCAATAAGATTTTTAGTTGAATATAGTACTAAAGTTGATAGCCCCAGTCAATTGCTTCTTGAGACTAAGTTTGGTGGGATTTTTAACTCTTGCTGTACTCTCTTACAAATAATTAATCATATAAAACTGGCAAGGAAGGGGCTATAGGGTAAAGACCTTCCTCTTTTAAGATAACAGGAGATCTCAGGGAACTCAAGGAATCATCAGGGGAGTGCTAGTATCTCCCTTGTTTCGTCCTAAAGTGCTCAGAACCCCATCACATCCTCCCCAATGAGAAATAGGGTACTATTACTCATTGGGGGGGATTTTCAATGTAAAGGGTCCTATTTACATACCCAAAAATTTATACACTCTACAAATAAGCACAGGGCGCTCTGAGTGGACACTATCAAGGCTAAGGAAATTATATTAAATTATAATCACATCCCAAGGGGGTATAATATTAAAATTATGTGATTGGTTTATACAGAGTGGAGAGTATGGCTTAAATTAATTACTGTAGCTTGTCCCCAAAGGAAAGAAACTTATTGGGAAGTTATATATCAATAGCTGAAACGTATATGAGTCCTCATGAATTAATTTAAATTTATATTGGATCCCCATCTTGATAATATATATTATCAAGGTTTTAATTCCACAATCAATACTCATAAAAAAATACTTATAAAATATTATCAAAATTTCATATATAATTATAAAATTCTTGATCAATTTTCATTCTTGGATCTATGGTGTGTTGAAAAATTGACCTTGATGTCAGAAAATGGAGGGTGAGGCCAGTACTTAACCACTATACCAGCAAGAAATATGAGTTGTGCAGACATTTGGACACATCTAATTATCTTGTGGCTGACACTTTCTTTGAATCCATTCTCTTTGATCCATGAGTGGAGAGTCTTCTACCAGTTGAGAGGAGCCTGCTTTAGGACATACATATATTTTTTCAGCTTCAGGTATTTGGAAGTTCTTTTTGATCCAGAAGGGGTCTCAATGAAGACAATTCCCTCCAGGTGCACATGAAGAAACACCACTTTTGCATCAAACTGCAGAATTTTGAGGTTATTTTCCACCAAGTGACTGAGTAAGGCCTGTAGAGAGGCAAATTTCCCTGTGGGAGCAAAGTTGTTGAGATAGTGTATACCCTACCTCTGGTTAAAACCTTGAACACATACTCAGGCCTTCAGAGTAGACTCTCCAGTGTGAAGACCCTGCTTACTTTGGGACACCCAGGTTGTGTTGAGTGGGTTGACAACTTCTGATTCATATGCATCTTCCCAGAAGCAAAAGTATTTGATTGTGTTGAGTTCTTTCTTGATTGGCGGAAGCCAGATGGGTTGCTTGAGTGACTCATGAATGCTACTTGGTAGTGAGTTTGGGTAGTAGCCGTACCGCTCTGGGGCTTTAAACTTTGATCAATCCCTCAGTCTGGGTTTCAACAATTCAACAACTTCAGCTTTGGAGAGTTGGGATTCTGAAGAGCTCAGGTTTTCACAGTCCCTTGTGTTTTTCTTCCCTTCTTCCAGATCTTCAGCTGCTGTTTCAGCATTGGAGGTTGTCCCTTCTGCATCTATTGAGGGCTCAGACACCACCACTCCAACAGAGATATTGTTGTCAAGCTGTGAAAATTTGCTAACAGTTTGATCTTTAAGAAATCTCATGTTCTTTGTTTCAATTATCTTTCCTGATTTTGAGAGCATCTTGTATGAATGAAGGCAAGGGTTATACGCTATCAATAGTTCTTCTTCACCTTTTTTTCTCAGCTTTGATTTGATCTTGTTTTTTCTGAGCAAGTAGGCAACTATTTACCCAATAGGTTTGAGATAGTCTTGAGGTAATTTGGCTTTGTGCAGAATTTACCAGGGAGATGGTTCCCCCTTTTCAGATGGTATCTGATTCAAAGCTAAGCAGAAGCTTTGGATAACTACGTGCCAGCAGTTCTTTGGTATTTTTGTGGAGCTGAAGACTGATTGAAATGATTACATGATAGTAAAATTGTCTCTTTTAGCCTTCCTGTTGTGTTGAGGGTGATAAGGCTTGCTTACAAGGTGATTAATTGATTTGTATTTGAAGAAGGATTTGAGAGAATTGTTTACGAACTTGCCCCCTCCATCAAAGACTCATTTACAAACTTTCCCCCTCTTTCAGAGACAACTTCAGAAGTATACCTCCATTTCTTTCTAGCTTCATTCCCTATCACAAACTTAATTGTTTCAGCTGCAGAATTCTTTGAAGGAAGAGGAAAGGTGGAAAGATAGCCCAACTTATTGTCTACTACAGTGAGAAAGTACCTCCTTCCCCCTTTGTTGGTGGGATTGATAGGAACCATCAGGTCAATTTGCAGTCAAACAAACACTTTTGATGCAGGTATTTGATCCTTGTTGAACAGGGCTCTATTGATTTTGCTATTTTTGAAAGCCATAAATTCAAACTTGCTTTGAGTTTCCTTCTTGATACAATGCCCAAGGTGCTTCCCCATTCAATCAATGCTTGCATGTCCCAGTTTGAGGTGAAGGTCCAGGAGCTCCATGAGGGATAGGTAGCAAGTGGAATCTTGTTTTCTCCCTACAACTTTAGTGATAGGAGATACTGTTTTTGGAGTTTTTTCTGCTAGAATCATGAGGAGGTTATTCTATATTTTGCAATTTAGAACTTGATATCCAGATCTCTGTAAGGTAAAAAAGGGAGAGTCTGATTTAGTATTGACTATGAGAATGAAACCTCTTAGTAGTAGTGGTATGAGTGACACCAGATTGAAAGTAGCTTCAGGAAGCCACACAGAATTTTCAAGATGGATCTTCTTTCCATTAATGATTAGTATGGCAATAACAAAGCCTCGGATAGCAATACCCTCACATTTCTTTCCAGTTTTGATGAAATCCTCTCCAGAATTTTCAGTCAGTGATTGGAATCAGTTTTGGTTGTGGAACATGTGAATTGAGCAACCACCATCTAAGATGAATCAATCTGAGTGCAAGTTGTTTTGGAGGTTGGAGGAGCAGAAGAGGGAGTAGTCATAGTGATGGGACTCAGCCTGAGGCTTTTTATTTGTACTGTTTCTTCCCTTCTTTGGAGACTTTTCAGGTTGAATTTCAGGATTTTTGGCCCAGCAGGAGGATGACAAGTGTGATTTGATGGCAGGGTTGTGTTGGCCATTTTAACATTGGGGATAGTTGGCTTCTCTTGGGGTGTTGGAGTGATACATCACAGTTTTAGTTTATGAAGTTTCAGCAGCCTTTTATTGAAATTTGTTCTGGTGCTGAAAAAGTTTATTCAGGACCAGTGAGAAGGTTGATTCACTGCTGGAGTGCATGATCTGGGGTCTCATTGCCTTGAGGGAATCTAGGAGCTTGAAGAGTATGAGGTAGCTGAGAATGTTTCTGGGTAAGTCCATCCCAACCTCATCCAGCTTTGCAAGATGTGCCTTCACGGAGGTGAAAAATCCATCAATGTCATTTTTTTCAAAACCCAGGTAGAGAAAATTGAAGGAAATTCTAGCTCTATTGGCTGCCTGACTTGAGGCAAAATTATTCTTTGCAGCTAGCCAGATTAGTTTGGTTGAATATTTTTTTTCTGGTGTGACGATTTGGTATGAGTACCTGGATCCAATTTTGACATCAGATAACCAACCATCTCATTGTCTTCAGAAATTTCAATTTGAGGGTTGTCAGAATTGATCAGGTCCAGGATGCCTTGCATCTTGAACAGTTGTTCTATTTTCTTTCTCCAGATAGAATATTTTGTTTTTGAAAGCAGTGTAGTAGATTCAATAAGTGATTTGAAAGCCAGGGACTTGAAATTGCCTTTGACTCCTGGTCCAGGGGATTCCCTGGTTCTTTTCATATTGTTTGAGCTCAAAAAATCCATATTTTGGCTTTTAAACATGTAAAAGAAATACTGGATATATAAACCTGGAACAGGCTGTTTGGATTGCAGGAGTAAAATGAGCAATTGGAAAACAGCCAGAGACAGGAAACAAAAAAAAAACAAAAAAAAGGAAAAGAACCTCTACAAGTGGGTTTGAGGTCTAATATAGATTAAGTAGAGTTGTAAGAACTTGTTGAACAAATGCACCAATCCTCCCAGGTTTATTTGAAGTCTAAGGAGTCCAAGTGATTTAGCAATTCCTGAGGTTGAGTTGAAGGGTCAGTAAGAACCTACCGCAGATTTGAGATCAATGGTAATCAGGTTAACAAGTTCATGGATGTTGACCAATCCTACCTTGTTGAGTCAATAGCTGGATGAATGAGGTCTGGTGATCTGGTTGTATGTTGAATGAGAGGGTGTTTGAATGGAATTACAGCAGTATTAGAGGTCAGGAGACAACAAGAATGCTTGGGTAGCTTGAGTGGCTGGTCTGACAAGTGACAGGGAAGGGAAACCTTCCTGGGAGAGCTGCCCTTGCATATGTGACAGCTTGTGAGATAGATGAAATAAAAAATAACAAGAATAAATTTGAAAAGAAACAACTGAGAGAGTGTGAAAATGAGAGAAAAATGCAAAATGGTGAGAGCTAGGATCAACAGAAATTTTCTGGGTAGTTTGGCATGCTAAAAATTTCCCAGTTTAGTTGGTGTGTAATCCAATAGGATCTCATCCATCAGTGTTCTATTAGTTTTATCAAAGTTGCCAACATGAATTTTATTTTAATTTTCTTCTCCTCTTCCTCTCTTAAATCCCCCTTCCTACTTTCAGCTGGGCTGTCAAGTTTTTTCCTGGAACCAGCCTTGGAATAGCTAACTGTGTTTTCCCATCAATCGTGAAAATTTTTGATGTGGTTTCCTGTGTGGATCTGCATGGTATTCTGCTTTTCTGTTTTCATGCTTCTTTTCCCCTCTTTCTTCTCTTATTTACCTTTGTTGGTATTACATTGCTACATTACAAAACAATATGTTACAATAAATGCAAAAACAAAATTTTTAAGGTGTTCTCCACACACCTGACCCCCACTGCAGTTTCAGCAAATATCAATCTCTTCAAAAATCAGGTCCAATACTTCTCTTCTTCATATTTTCCTAGGGTTTCACCAGAAGATTAATCAGCGGCCTAAAATAGAATTATGACCAATATTGAGGAGTGTGGAAGGGCTGTTGAGGAGCAAGCCTGCGCCCTGGACAACCAAATATCAAACATGGAGTGTCTTATTGATGAGCACCCCAAGCATATATCCAAAAATTCCTCTGCCAATATATCTTTTCCCCCCTGAACTGGAGGGCAGTAACGCAGCTGCAAACTCTCATTCTATTCTCTCAACCATCACAAACAAAAAATGTTTGAAGATTGACAGATCAAAATGGCACATCTGGGTGGAAAATACAAAAGAGTGTATGCGCCTTGCATCAAACAACCATGACTACCTTGAAAGCCAGTCTTCTTATGAATACCACAAGCCTGTTTTATGTCTGATAATCGTGGCATTGGTTGCTCTGCCTCTCAAGCAAACGCTTTCAAAATGCTCCAATTTCCATGCAATTTTTCTTTTCTTAAGGGATAACTTCCACATGCACAATGGCACTTCTCAGATGAAGTTTTTTGATGCATTTTTGGTTTCAAAGTAGACACTGATAAGGCCATGGGTGATCTTCACTGCATTAAATACACCCCAGATGAATTTGAGAGATTAGGAGTGAAATTTAACACTGGCTTGATCACTGGTTCTGTGTTGCAAGCTGGTTTGGATCCATCCACCAAGCTGTACCAAGACTTAAAAAAATTTATTGACAGGGAAATGAGCCAAGCCTATGTTCCATCTGTGCCATCATTTAATAAAATTCTCAATTTGTAAAAAAAAATTCAACATCAATCTTCCTTTGTTTCCACTCAACCATCCAAACAAGTTTTCTCCACTCATCTTCTCATTTCCAAAAAGAAGGCTGCCTCTCAGGATACCACATCCTCCCCCTCCACAATATTTGATCCCATGGAAGTCTATAAGAACCAAGGAATGGAAGTGCTTTCCACTGAGGTTCCTTCATGTTGGAACTTTGGTTTGTAAAAACACATCAAGAATTGGTTTCCAGCCCCACTTTTTGATTGCAACCACCTTCCCCCTTGAATTATTGGTGGCAAATTCCCCCTCAAGGATACATTTCAACTCCCATTCATCAGCAGGGTGGCAATAATTTACAATATTTTCACCCCATAGTTGCACCTATTAGAACAGGTTCTATTTAATCTGATCTTCAGGCTCCTCCATTCCAGCCAAAACCTGCCCAAACTAGAAAAAATGTTCCTCAAAAATCCTTTGAGCCCTCTTGTCCACCAAACCTATATCACCTGCATTATTTTGCAGCTGCTGATGGTTCTTGTGCCTCTGGTTTCTCTACAGGGGCTCTGCACCCCTCTGCATGTTCTGCCACTGTTCCATAAGATGGCATTGAGACTGAAACTCTCCCACTCAACTCCTTCAGTACAGGCTCACCAATCCCACACCTGATCATGTAAAGTGGAGCATGACATCATTTGATGGGTGACCATGAGGTTATTTTCCATTTTTGAACCAATAAATTTTTTTCCTGCACCAAATGTGAATTTGACATTTAATACACCTCCAATGCATCACCTATCAAACAATCAGCTTAAAAGTTTTTACTGGCATTTCAAATTTGGGCACTGTGGTATTAGATGTTTGAGATGTTTAATGGCTCAGTTGTGGGGGCCTGGTCTCCCTGATTCCCTACCTTCTGGGAAAATTTTATCCCACCCCTGAAAAATTTCCAAGATTACTCATTCAAAGAGGCTGGGTATTACAAGCAGGCAATTTGGCCCTATAAAAGTGCCAGCAGTGGAACTTATGGGACCATTCAAGGAGGCAGCCATTGATGGTTCTCTAAATCCACTCATAATCTACACATTGGAACTTTTTTCATTCAGGCAATCCTTCTCAAACTTAAAAAGGATGCTTCCACACACATGATAAACACTGCAAGGAGACTGGAGAACCAGTCTGAGCATAATTTTTGAGTAATTAGGAGAAATAATGGTGGAGAGTTCCAGTAAAAAGTGTTTGCTGACTTTGGGTGGTACAAGGGGATTGTTTTGGAGCAGAGTTTTTCATAACACCATTTTCAGAATGGTTCTATGGAGCACCAAAAACAATTTTGGGTTGACATGGAAACAAATTTACTGGCAGAGAGTTTACTTGGGAAGAGGTTCTGTAGCCTTGCATCCATGTGGGCATCCTGCTGCATCAGTAGGCTTCCAAATGTGAAGCTTGAGTTTGCAACACCTTTTCAGGAATTCATTGGCATGGTTACCATTTTTTACAGGATGAAGATGTTTGGTGATTGAAAATTTGTGCACATTCCAGTTGAAAAGCATTCCAAATTGGATCCATGCACCATCAAGTCCTACATTGTTGCCCACTTTCTCAGTAGAAAGGGCTGGATATTTCATATCCCCTCCATGCAGTTATTTGTCTTGTTTCTGCTGGACAAATTCTTTTTATCTCCCACAGCCAATGATAATATAGGCTCCACTACCTCAGAGCTCTTGAATCTTGGTGATTTTGGGGGCAATTAGGCTGCAGGTGAGAGATTTCTGGCTCCAATTGTGGTGCCCAAGGGCTGCTCAGAGGAGGTCAAAGGGAGAGATGGTCTTTAGTGGGTCCCTGTTTTTGATACTGAGATTGGAAACCTCTGTTTCAACAAGGTTTGTCTCTCTGAGCCCCTTACTCCAGGCAATAAACTGCTGCTAACCAGGTGGGTGATCACAGTAAAACATCAGGCCAATGGTTCTTAGCCCATGTGGAAGGCTAGATGTGTGGCAATGGGCAAATGTGAGAAAGAGTTTTTTGGATATCAAGACAAATTTGCCCCTACAGCCACCTTTACTTCTCTCTGGATCATCTTGTCACTGGGGGAAAAGTATAACTGGCCAATAAATACTGTTGATTTATTTGGAACATACCTAAATTACCTAATAGGCAAGGAAGATTGGGTTGGCCCTCCACCCAGGATGAATATTCCACTGGGGCATGGCCTAAAACTTCTGAATTCCCCGTACAGGACCAAGCAGGCTGCCTGGTGCTAGTGGCTCTACCTCAAAGCTCTTTTGTTGAGACTGGGTTACCATGCTAGTACCTATGACCCCAGTCTCTATCTGATCAGGGACCCTGATTCCTGAAGTCTTGTATGGATACATATGGATGATGGTGTTGTCATAGTTTCTTCAAAGCAAGTTATTTGGAAGCTTAAGTCTAATCTGACTGGTTGTATCAAAATCAAGTGGGATTGGTCGCTAAATTCAATTTTTGGCATTAATGCAAAGCAATCTGCGGAGGGTTTTGTTGAGATTCTTGTGTCTCTGCTGAACATCGAAATCTACAGTCTCATTCAATGGTTCTATTGATTCTTAATTTTTGCTTGATTTCCTTTTATATTTTTTCCATTTCATATTCTCATCATACCCACCTGAGTGCATATTTCCCTACAATGTGTATACTCCATTTATGTATCCGCTCAAACCTACTTCTTGTTAACCTAATTTGGACTCACAAATGATCATATTGTCACCTCTCCAAGCAATGTTCCTGACAGTTGTGGGTTCTAAGTTCATGTTTGTGATTATTATTTCTTTCCTTATTCTCATACCTGTTCTATTTCTTCCTCCTTTGTCTCATGATTGTTGACCACTTTCCATCAGGCCAGTTCTTGTATCAATTGGTGGTCTCAAGATCAGTTCATAGCTGTTTTTGTGTTGTAGCTTTGTTTCTCTTCTTGTGGCAACCCATGTTCTTGGTCTTTTAGGTATCAATTCTTATCATGCTGCTTATTTTCAAATTGTACTTCTTTTTGACGGTGTGGTGCCCCATCCTGGATACCCTGGCCAGTGCGGAGACTTTAATTTTTTTTATGATTTTTCCTTATCATCATTCATAGGCATCATTATCAAAAAAAAAAAAAAAAAAACCAAAAAAAAAAAAAAACCAAAAAAAACCAAAAAAAAAACTCAATCTTGAATCTCATTCAACTCCAAGAAAGACCTGAATTTAATTGTTTGGGACGCTTAGAGGGATGACGATCAGTACTCAATTGATCTCCAACATCATCCATTCCTACCATCATCTTCCTCTCACTCATCACCAGATTCGAGCAATCCCATCCATCATCTCAAGATCCTCCTCAACTCTCAATCATCAACCCAAGAAGACGTTGGTCGAGCCAATTGTTGATTATCAACAATTGATTCAGATCCAGAGGAACTTCTTCTCAAGTACAACTTGAGTCTTGATTAAGACCAAGAAGCAGAAGCAAGAGATCAAACGGCAGAGGCTCAAGCAAAACAATCTTCAATTGCAGACCTGTACCCACCTCAGGCTCAAGTACAAGCCTGATCCGATCCTAGGTTACTCCACTTTGATCCCCAACCGCCACCTGAGTTGGCAGGAGTCCAAGCTCAACCGTCTGATCCTCAAGACTCACAACGTCTGGGCCGGTGGTCCGCAGACAAACAAGTCAATTGAAGCCACCCACTGGCGCTTGGATCCCCAAGCCAATCCTTGTACCAGTACTAGCTCCCCCAATCGGTCTGTGAATTGGCAAATGCCAATCAATCAATAACTCCCACCCCCCCTCTGTCTTCGGGTGGGGGTGGGAAAATGTTGTCTTCCTCCGGCTGACACCCGCGGGCGGCCTGATCTGTTTCCCCTTTCCCACCCCTTTCACCTTTGGGCAAGGGGTGGGTGTGATTCCAGTATTTGTCATGCGCGTCCATCCATGGACGGACGCAGGATAGGTGAAGGGATAAAAGGATCCCCCCCGTTCAGGCAGGCCAGACTTCCACCGGCCTTTGTGATCAAATTTTTCTGATCACCTAAAATCTGAAAATAAAAAAAAAATAATTATTCTTTTTTCCACTCCATTTGTAGTATCTCTTGTACATAGTCTAACAGGGCCTCTTGCCCATATAAGGAGGGGCTCTCCCCAGCCTTTTGTTCAGGATCCATGGGAGTGGGTGCTTATGCCCCCCCCATTATTGTGAAATTAGATCCTGATCTTTATCCTGGGTATATCTCTGATTTCCCCCTGATCCATTTTTGACCCTTAGTCTTTGTCCCTCTGTGGCCTGATCCCTATCACCAACCAATAGCCTTTCTGGTTGAAGAAAATTCTGTCTGTTGGAATTTTTGAGTGTGTTATACCACTCCTTGATCCCTTTCTCTGACCATACTGGTCCTGATCCCTGATCATCTTTCTGGAGCCAATCACAATTGATTGAAGAGGTCTTATTAAGCTTAAGACCTGGAGTGTTATACCTCCCTTTATTTTTGTTGGAGTTGCATTCTGCCAGCCTACTCTTGAGTCCCTTGAGAAGTGTTGAGGTTATCCTTGCTTCAAATCAGTTACTGTTTGCTTTTAGAGCTTCTTAAACATTGTGCTTTGTCTTGTACAGCCACCCTCAGTTATCTGGTACCCTTCAAGTGCTTGATTGCGGAGAGTTGGGCAGGTTCATTGAGAACCTGGAGGTTGTTTGGGTTTGAGTTTATCATCCCCAATCTTCTGCTGACGAACAGAGTTATTAGCTTGTGGGCGTTGTTTACATACAACAGCTTTTGTTCTTTGAACTCTAAGAAGACTTTAACTTCTTTTGTTCAAGTTTTTCCCTGCATAATCTTGTCTCAGATAGTGCTGTTCCATTGCTACCAAACTATTATTATCTTTATCATCTACTCCTTGATTCCTCATTTACCAGGTTCTGGACCTTGATCTCGGTTACATCTAATTATTTTTGTAACACTCAGGAGGGCAGCCTAAACAGAACCTTTCCCCTCCACAGAACTGCCACGGCCTAGCACCGTTTGGAGTCTTACATTTGGTCCCCCGGGCCGGGATCAAACCAGCAACCTTGGGATTTACAGTCCCAACTTGAAGAATCAACTCCAAAATCCAATCTGATTTTTTTCTTTTCTTTCTTTCTTTCTTTTTTTTTTGTTTGTTCTTTTTTCAAATCTTATCCGTGGAGGCAACTTGGTCCAGAAGTAAGTCCTCCCAATTGTGCACCATCTGTGCAAGATACTTGTTGTTTTTGTGAAAATCTACTCTTGCCACACTTGTGAGCCACCTTGGAACTCTGCTTGTTTGGATCTCTTAGGAACCCTTCAACATGGAATCTGCTGGATCCTCCTCATCTGTTTGGACCAAGATGGTCAAAATCAAAACTCAGAACAAAAACTTAGGCTTCAATGGGACCAATGTCAAACAATTCCTGGACTCCTATGAGATGGCTGCTGAAGTGGATGGTGCCAGTGAACATGATATGGCTTATCAGTTACAATTGTTTATCTCTTCTGACAAAGTTATGGAGGTTATTGAATTGTTTTATGGATTCAAAACTCTAAACTGGAGGCTCCTGAAGGAGGCTATGTTGGCCTATTTGGGAAAAATAGATGTAGCCAGATTTACTTTGCAAGACTTGGATGCCCTGGTTTCTCAATGGATCTCCAATGGTGGTGTCTCTTCAGCTTCATATTATCAGTCTTTCAGAAAATCTTGGGATCCTATCCAATCTTACCTCATCAGAAACGATCACATCAACACTGTGGACAAAATTTGAGTCCGATTTTTCCAATCATTTTCACCAGGAGTCCAGGAAAGAATTAGGGATGAACTGGTCAAATCTGGATCCATGATCACTACTAGGGATAATTGATTCAAACTTCCTGCTTTTCTGGTTTTGAGGGGAGCAGTGGACAAGGTCATGAAAGGTCAAACTGCCCTCACTTTTGAACAGACCAGAATTGCTGAATCAGTCCGTGCTCCCTCCTTCCAAGAATCCAACAAAATCATGAACAAGATGGAAGCAAATCGTAGAACCAAATCAAATCCCGGGCCAATAAGGAATCTGCTACTATAGATGAGATCACTAAATTAATTCAGGCATTTGAGAATAAAATAGATCAGAAAATATCCTCTTTAGCCACTCCTAAACCTGCTAATTCTGTTCCTAAATCTACTCTAGTCAGTTATTATTGCCATAGGGAAGGCCATGGTACTGGTAGATGTCCTGAACTCCAAAAGGACAAGGAGGAGAGGTTAGTAGAGCAGAAGGGAAATAATTTCTTCCTTCCTAATGGTGCTTTGATCAATTTTGATTCATCTTGTCTGATCCGTCATGTGGTGGCCTGATACCAACCACCAACTCCCAAGAAGGCATCCTTGGTCTCTGTGGATTTTTGATCATCCTGTGGAACTCTGAAACCTTGGTATCCTCCAGCTATCACTTCTTCCAGCTTCTCTGGCACCTATCAATCTGATCCAGCTAGGAAAGGCCATGAGGAACCATAACTTCATAAGTCTCCTCCTGTTCCATCCTCAATTCCGCAGAAAACCGTTAAACGTCAATCTTCACCTGAGCCTCCTTCCTCTGATGTGGAAGACATGGAAGTAGAAAGGGAACCACTTATGGAAAGGTTCCAGGAAAACTCTGATCTTCCCACTCTTCAACCTGTCCATCCCTCAGATCCTCTTCCAGCACCTATTTCACCTGATCTTCCTCCCTCCACCCAGCCAAAATTTTGATTTGAAAGGGGCATCTCCAAGGACTACCCTAATGCTGTGGAAGGAGTATTAAAGAAAATTTCTGATCTTAAAATCCCTGATCTATCTGTGGCTGAACTCCTGTCAATCTCTCCATCTGTGGCTGAAGGGATGAAGAAATGGGTTTCTTGTTGACGTGTGGAGATTGGTCCAGACAAATTAAAGGTCTCCTCTGGTACTCTGATGGAGGATTCTGGTGGAACAGATCCCTCTTCAGATGCCAAACTGTATTCCTGTCCTCTTGGCTTTCTCCCATGTTATCTTGGTGATTCAACTAAAATGTTTTCTCTCCTTGTGGATTTGGGTTCTCAGCTCAACTTGATTTCAGACTCCATGGCCTGCAAGCTTAAACTTAGCCCAAGGGTCAGTTTCAACTCTGCTGTGTATGGAATAGGGAACCAGTCCTGTGAGCTGTTTGGTATTGATGAGGATATCCCTGTTTGGATTGGTCAAAATATTGTTGGCGCCTGTCACTTCTGGATCACTTGTCTGGATGGTCCCATGATCTTGGGAAGGCCTTTCTTAATGGACTTTGGTGCTACCCTGATGTTTTCTGATCAAGTTGGGGAGAGAATTCTCCTCCCTGATGCTGATGGCAGAAAGATTGAAGTTCCTCTTTGTTCTCTGGATTCTGGTTGTTGGGAAATAGACTTCCCTTGTCATCCTCCCAAATCTGTCCTGAAAGGAAAGCAGAAAGAAAACTCTCATTCCTTTCATCCTCATTTTTTAGCCAAATAGTTGGCCCTACTGATAGTTGTAGTTCTTCTCAGCCTCAGACTTCAACTCATGGACCAACTCCCACCTCAGAGGAATATCTTTCTTTTTCCTCATCATTTCCTTCTGATCCAAATAAGATCAAAAATAAAACACATTAAAAATCCAAAACATCCAAAAAAATTTCTTCTCTGTCTGGATCTGTTGTATCTTCTTTTCATTTTTCTTTTCAGCCTGATCAATCATCCTCTATTCATTTTTTAAATCTCTGCAATGAGTCTAAACTAGATCTCAATCTTGATACTTTTCTTGGTGGCTTTGGTATGAAGGAGTATGGTCTTAGGTGGAGGCAATTTGGGGTAGAAGTAAGTCCTCCCAATTGTGCACCACCAGGGTCATCTGCTGCCTTTTGTTGTGAAACTCTACTTCATGCCACGCATGTGAGCACCTGGGACGCCTTCTTAATTTTATCTCAGCCACTTCTAGGATTTTCCTTTGGATGGATCAACATATTCTTTTTCAATCACCCTCAAGATCAAAATGGCAATTCCTTGGTTTCAATCATCTTTCTTTCCTTTCTCTTTTTATGGCATCAAACTCGAGTGCAGACTAGGGACAGTCTGTAAGTTGGGGAGAGATGTGGTGCCCCATCCTGGACACCCTGGCCAGTGCGGAGACTTTAATTTTTTTATAATTTTTCCTTATCATCATTCATAGGCATCATTATCAAAAAAAAAAACCAAAAAAAAAACCAAAAAAAAAAAAAAAAAACTTGATCTTGAATCTCATTTAACTCCAAGAAAGACCTGAATTTAATTGTTTGGGACGCTTAGAGGGATGACGATCAGTACTCAATTGATCTCCAACATCATCCATTCCTACCATGATCTTCCTCTCACTCATCACCCAATCTGATCAATCCCATCCATTGTCTCAAGATCCTCCTCAACTCTCAATCATTGACCCAAGAAGATGTCGGTCAAGCCAATTGTCGATTATTGACAATTGATTCAGATCCAGAGGAACTTCTTCTCGAGTACAACTTTAGTCTTGATTAAGACCAAGAAGCAGAAGCGAGAGATCAAACGGCAGAGGCTCAAGCAAAACAATCTTTGATTGCAGACCTCTACCCACCTCAGGCTCAAGTACAAGCCCAATCCGATCCTAGGTTACTCCACTTTGATCCCCAACGGCCACCTGAGTTGGCAGGAGTCCAACCTCAACGGTCTGATCCTCAAGACTCACAATGTCTGGGCCTGCGGTCCGCAGAAGACCGAGTCAATCAAAGCCACCACCAGTGCTTGGATCCCCGAGCTGATCCTCATACCAGTACTAGCTCCCCCCCTTGTTTGGTGAATCAGCCGACGCCAATCCATCAATAACTCCCACCCCCCCTCCGTCTTTGGGTGGGGGTGGGAAAATGTTGTCTTCCTCCCGCGGACACCCGGGGGGGGCCTGATCCGTTTCCCCTTTCCCACCCCTTTCGCCTTTGGGCAAGGGGTGGGTGTTATTCCAGTATTTGTTGCGCGCGTCCATCCATGGACGGACGCAGGATAGGTGAAGGGATGAAAGGATCCCCCCTGGTCAGGCAGGCCGGACTTCCACTGGCCTGCGTGATCAAATTTTGCTGGTCACCTAAAATCTGAAAATCAAAAAAAAAAATTCTTTCTTCCGCTCCATTTGTAGTATCTCTTGTACATAGTCTAACAGGGCCTCCTGCCCGTATAAGGAGGGGCTCTCCCCAGCCTTTTGTTCAGGATCCATGGGAGTGGGTGCTTATGCCCCCCCATTATTGTGAAATTAGATCCTGATCTTTATCCAGGGTATATCTCTGATTGCCCCCTGATCCATTTTTGATCCTTATTCTTTGCCCCTTTGTGGCCTGATCCTTATCACCAACCAATAGCCTTGCTGGTTGAAGAAAATTCTGTCTGTTGGAATTTTTGAGTGTGTTATACCACACCTTGATCCCTTTCTCTGACCATACTGGTCCTGATCCCTGATCATCTTTCTGGAGCCAATCACAATTGATTGAAGAGGTCTTATTAAGCTTAAGACCTGGAGTGTTATACCTCCCTTTATTTTTGTTGGAGTTGCATTCTGCCAGCCTACTCTTGAGTCCCTTGAGAAGTGTTGAGGTTATCCTTGCTTCAAATCAGTTACTGTTTGCTTTTAGAGCTTCTTAAGCATTGTGCTTTGTCTTGTACAGCCACCCTCAGTTATCTGGTACCCTTCAAGCGCTTGATTGCGGAGAGTTTGGCAGGTTCATTGAGTAACTGGAGGTTGGTTTGGTTTGATTTTATCATCCCCAATATTCTGCTGGCAACCAGACTTATTAGCTTGTGGGCTTCGTTTACATAAAACAGCTTTTGTTCTTTGAACTCTAAGCAGACTTTAACTTCTTTTGTTCAAGTTCTTCCCTGCATAATCTTGTCTCAGATAGTGCTGTTCCATAGCTACCAAACTATGATCATCTTGATCCTCTACTCCTTGGTTCCTCATTTACCAGGATCTGGACCTTGATCTTGGTTACATCTAAATATTTTTGTAACACTCAGGAGGGCAGCCTAAACAGCACCTTTCCCCTCCACAGAACTGCCACGGCCTAGCACCGTTTGGAGTTGTACAACGGGTCTAAAATCAAATCTCTTTTAGCTTCTCTATCTTTGTCAGATTTAAACTCCCAAGCCTAAACTATCTAAGACCAAGAAAAATGTCCAAAAAGGAAGATGCCAAATCAGATTCCAAACAAAATATACTACTGCTCAGCAGTGGCAATTTTGATGCCTCATATCTGCAAGTTCAAAGCTACCTAAAACAAAAATGTTTAATAGAACTGCTCATAGAGGGTTCAAAGATAATCCAACAGCCACTCTAAAAAAGAAACAGTATGAATATGCCAAAATCCTAATCCAACATCTGGGAAACACTGCCTTTGATGCCATTATAAATCCCCAAAACAACACCAAACCTTATGCCATTTGTAACACCATACATTCCAAATACACTTCACAGTCACCTAAACGTTTCCTTTGAATATGGTTGAACTTCATTCAATACCAGTATCAATGGAATCTATTGAAATACATCAGAAATGCAGAAAATTAATAAAAAAACTCTTGGTAGTGAAAATAGAGGTTCTGCAAGATATATTAAGCTACGCCATCCTTGCATAGCTAACTATGAGTCTGAAACATATTGTTGAAACTATCTTACTGAAATGCAAGCTTCTCAAGAGCCCCAAAAATTTACTCAAAAAAAGTTGAGAATTCATCCAGCTAGAATCTTCCAGATCAGTACCTGCATAAAAATAAAAATAAGAAGACACCAATTCCACCGCTCTGCTGAAAGTGACTCAAAAGAGCGGTAAAACTGGCAACAAACACCCATTTTACAAAGGCCAACATAACCCCGTTGCAGAAAACCCAGAACACAAATGCTTGAGGCTACATCCTCACCTCAGACCAAACCAAGTCCAACCCAATTCTAACCTCCAAAAAGGGACTGCAAAGGAGCAGGAAGAGTCTGACACCAAAAATGCCAAAGCCCATCTCAATGTGCAACTCTACCTTGCAAAGCCAACCAACTCTGGTGAAACACTTCTTCCGGTTCATGAAAGCCAAGCTACTCACCACATGTTTAACTCAGATGAATTCCTGCTCAACTCACAACAAACCACCATGTGCATTGGCACCAGAAACTCCAAAGATGCCCTTGAGGCCATGGCAGTTGGAGAGGCTAAGCTCACCAACAATCTGGGACAGAAACTGAAACTGAAAAACATGCTCCTTATCCCCAAACTAAATTGTTCTTTGATCTCTCTCAACAGGCTGCACTCAAGAAAGGTGCCCTTCTCCCAATATGGATGTTCCAGAATTGAGGTGAAGCTAGACACATTAAAACTCATGGGATCACCAGGTAACCATCTTGTTGAATTATGTGGCTCCAACTTCAAGCAGTTCAAGAAAAAAGAAGCCTACCATATTAAAACTGATCCAACTACAAATTGGCACTCAAGAATCAGACATCCTAGTAAAAGGGTCCTGAAGACCTTATTTCAATCAATCAACACCACCAGAATCAACTGCAATGTCTGCAAAACCGCCAATTGCACAGCAACTCCGTTCTCACATCATTTCAAGGAGGTCTCAAAGCCACTCAATTCCATTCACCTGGACATAATGGGGCCAATAAAGCCTTCCACCCCCAGCAGGTTTTCATTCTTCCTTAAGATTGTTGAACAATATTCCAACTTTGTCACCTTCTCTATTCTCAAGAATAAAATTGATGCCAAAAAGGCCATAATCAACTATATTGCAAAAGCTGAAAATGCAACGGGGCAGAAAGTCAAGACCTTAATATCAGAAAATGGTGGAGAATTTTTAAGCAATGAACTATCCAAACATCTGAGAAGTCTTGGAATCTTGCATCATTTCTCACCCCCACACACTCCGCAACATAATGGCCTGGCCAAGCAAATTAACAGGAAATTCCGTGACAAAATCAGGTTTATCTTGCTGGAAAGCAATTTCCCTAAGTATACTTGGGGTGAAGCAGTCAGCACGTCTGCAAACTTGTGCAATGTACTGCCTTAATCCAAAAACCAAGGTAAAACTCCAATTGAACTGTGGACTAACAATCCTTTCAACTAGCATTTCCTTTGAGCCTTTGGATTCAAGGTTTCCCATCTAATACCAAAAGCAAACAAAACCTTCAAACTTGATCTGCCTGGACAAATTGGTTTTCTGCTTGGGTATTTAAATAACTTTTCTAGCTACAAAATATTTGATCTGATAAACAAGAAGGCTATCATTACTTCAAAAATCAGGTTCTATAAGAACAAATTATACAAATACCAGTCCAATGAAGAACCAATTATCAGCCCAAACATGCAATGCAAACGCAAGAACCAGAATTCTCTCCTCCTTCACCCTAACAAACAAGCCTTTGAAAAGGTCTCCTCTGTCCATAATAAAAATGGATTGAAGTCTGAAATTGCTTCAGTGGATAAGAAATCCAGAAACAATGTCTTGGCTGTCTCATCCAACCTGTCAAAATCACATATCCTTGATAAATTTCAGCTTGCAGGCTCAAAAATAGACAAAATAAAAGTATTCCTTCTCACCTACATTGATAAAGAGGGTTCATTAACCCCAGGTCAAGCATTCAAATAAAAAAAATTTCTGGAATGGATTGAAGCAATGGACAAAAAAACTCAACCTGCTATTACAATCAAATTTTTTTGGGTTTTTTGCAAAAATAGAGATTATTTCAACAGAATAATTGAATTCAAGGCTTGAATCTGAAACCAAGTTTTCAACCAAAATCTGGGAATCAATTACCACAACCCATGCTCCACAACCAGCCAAAAATCATCCCTTAGGCTTCTAATAACATTTGCTGCAAAACACAAACTATTTTTTCATCAAATGAAAGTTAAGTCTGCCTTCTTGAACACTGCACTTGACAAGAACATTTTAAGTGCAACACCCTCAAACGTCAGAGTTGGTTTAGGAAAGAGTCTCAAACTGTGAAAGGCACTCTATGGTCTAAAGGAGGCCCCCAGGGCCTGGTATCACACTCTCCCAAGCTGGAAGCTATCAATTGCATTTAATCAAAGTAAGAATGAAAAATGTTTATTTTGGAACTCCAACACTTGTTTTTAAATCCACTTGGACAACATTGCAATATTCAGTAAGAAACTCTTGCTCTTCATCAACAAAATAAAATTCAAGTTTGAAATCAAAGACCTTGGAATGGACAAATAACTCCTAGGGATAAATTTCAAACACAAAAACAAAGGCTTCAAGCTCTCTCAACACATGTATATCAATACTCTAGTTGATCAATATAACCTAACCAAACAAAAGATTTTCTCCACCCTCTTTTGACCATACTCCAAACTGTTTCCATCAACTTACTCCCCACATTAAGAGTTTTTGAAATCCAATATTGAATACAGAAAACTGGTCAGAGAACTCAATTACCTAAGCTGCAAAAACCAAACCAACATCACCCTTGCCTCCAGCTACCTGTCTCAATTCCTCCAAAATCCAAACCGCCTTCACTATGAAACTGGACTTGGGGTCCTCAAATACCTCCAACATACCAAAAACCTTGGGCTTGAATACTCAAATTGGAAACTCCCTGACCAGGAACTTGAGGCCTATGCTGACTTCAACTGGGAAAATTTTCAATCAACTCAAAGGTCCGACAGTAGAATGATCACCCTTTGAACTAGCCATTTGATAAGTTAGAAATTGAGGAAAAAGCCTTCAGTCACTCTATCAAACACAAAAGCGGGAGAAAAATCAGTTTGCAACACAACAAGAGAAATCCTGTGGCTCAAGAGAACAATCCAAGAAATTTTTATTGTCCAATTTCACAAACCAACATCAATCTACAAAGAAACAAATGGGGAAATCAAATTGGCCAACAGCTTATCAAATTAGGCCTCTTTTCACACAAAGCAAATTCACCTCAGACGCCATCTCATCAAAGAAGAGGTTTCCAAACAAGAAATAAAGCTTGTCAAGGTAAAAACAGACTCCAATGCTGAAAAACTACTAACCAAACCTGTCTCCTGCATTAAGCTGATGTCATATTTACAGGCTGTCAATTTATCCTAAGTGTGAGTTGATCCCAGGAGGGTTTTGAGATTCTTGTGTCTCTACTGAACATCTAAGTCTACAGTCTCATGTAATTGTTTTATTCATTCTTAAATTTTGCTTCATTTCCTTTTCTATTTTATCCATTTCATATTCTCAGCATACCCACCTGCGCGCACACTTCCCCCAATGTGGATACTCCATTTATGTATACCCTCAAACCTACTTCATGTTAACCTGATTTGGACTCACAACTGGTCAGATGGTCACCTCTCCAAGTGAGCTTCCTGAAATTTGCAGGCTCTAAGATCGGTTTTGTGATCATTCTTTCTTTCCCTATTCTCATATCTGTTCTATCTCTTTTCCCTTTGTCTCATGATTTTTGACCCCTTTCCATCAGGTCAGTTCTTGTGTAAATTGGTTGTCTCAAGATCAGTTCATAGCTTTTTTTTGTTGTAGCTTTGTTGCTCTCCTTGTGGCCGCCCATGTTCTTGGTATTTTAGGAATCCATTCTTCTCATGCTGCTCATTTTCTAATTTTACTTCTTTACTTGTGTTCTGAAATTAAATATATTTTAGCTTCTCTAACTTCATCAGCTTTCAACCTCCATCAGGAGAAACTCCTATGGAAAATTGCAGGAGATTTCTGGGATGGTTTCTCTGAAGCCAAAAGTCTCTTGCCAGTGTCCTTGAAGCCTATTGAGGGCCTGGATGGTTTTCCCAACATGAAAAATTAATTCTTATGGTTGCTAATGAATTTGAGCTACCTGGAAGTTGCTAACTGCCCTGATATTGCCTATGCAGTGAATTGTTTAGCATAGTACTCTGCTTCTCTAGGTGTGCAACCCTGGAAGGCTCTTCATCATATTTTTAACTTTATCATGTCAATGTGCAATTGTTCTTTGTGAATATTCAAGCGCAAGAAAGGAGAGCCTCTGCAATTTTTTTTGGATGCTTCCTGGGGGGTGGTGGGGGGAGCAGTACACATGGTCCACCTATGGGATTATTTTCAATTTTTTTTGGCTTCCCTGTGTACTAGTCCAGTAGATGTTTTTCCACAGTGAAAGCCTCAAAAATGCTGGCCAAATTCATAGCCTTAGGAATTGGGACTAGAAAAGAACTATGGGTGTGGCATATCCTTGCAAAAATGTGTGGACAATATTTTCTTATTCACCTTAAGTTCAAAAATCAATTGGCCATTCCTGCTGGTACTAACCATAGTTCAAACAAACAGTGTTGACACATCAAGCCAGAATTCTTTGTTGTAAACAAGGCCTTACACAAAAATAAAGAAATTCTTTATTGGATAGCTTTGATGGATCAAATGGCTGACATCCTCACCAAAAATCTCCCACCAGGTCTTTTCTATAAAATTTTATTCCTCATTCTTAATGAATTTTAAGGCTCTTGTTTTTTTTCTCTTCAAAATTTTGTATGCAGGGGTATCTGAAGGCTTTGGTGAAGGGGGAGGTGGGTTTTGTGACTTAGACACACTAATCACATACATTTCTCAAAAAAAACTAGGCATACCTAAATACATATATATCAATAGCTACCTGTGACCAATAATATAATAATCATGGTTTCAAATTCCCTGCAGGGATGAGGATCTGGGATGATGCTATTCATTCAGGATTTATTTGAAGATCTGGAGATTTCTTTGTGCATGTGGAATTGATCTGTTGAATTCAGCTTTATATTTACTATACAGGCAGGTATTGTCTGTTGTGCATGCAGTGAAGATCAGAAGCCTAAAGGCTTCCGCAGGAGTGTGGAAGTGCATAGTCGCAGGAGTGCTAGATTTTTGGTAAAATCCCTTTTTTAGCTCATAAATTTAAAACAAAAAACAATCTATTAATTCTGGAAGAGATTTGGGTTTGAAAACTATATGTGAAATTGTGTGTGAAATATTACATTGGCACCAAAGTGAAAAATGGGGTGCCATGATTGTTGGTCCATTATTAACATTTTATTTCAATATGTCAAGGAGTAGGAATCTAATGTGGGTTTGGTGAGTGACCCCACCTACATTTGGGTGGGAGATCCAAATATTCAATAATAATCTGAGGTTTTAATACTCCCTAGAGAATTTTATTTATTTATTTTGTTATTTTTTGTACTTTGAGAGGTTTCTCTTCAAATAGTAGCAAGCTGACAGGAGGAAGGCTGAAGGACTTTTTGATGATTTACAAAAAGAAAGGAGATTTGATATTCATTGGGCTAAAGTTTTATGAGGAGGTATCAAAGATCAATCAGTGATTTTTCTAATGAGATTTTAATTTCTGAGAACATAAATAAATTAAGGTATGATGACTGTATTACCAGAATGAATCCTCTTAAATGGCTGAGAGAGGGACTTTTATTTACAAATTTTGGGCTCCCTCTTGGTAAAGGTCCTTTTAATATCAAAAGAGTGGATGAATCAGGCTTTCAATGATGCCAAAGAGCTTTCCATGGGTTCATTTGGAACTTTTCTGGAAATTAAAGAATTACTGGAAGCCTCATGTAATCATTTCCAGGTATCATACATGTTTCCACGTCTTCAATGATATTATTACCCCAGCCATGTAGTTGATTTCCAATTAATAATTTATATGAAATAATTTTTTTCCTGACGCCAGGGATTTAGTCAGAGTTTCAAGGCAAACTTTGATTGATGGACATTTTTAGTCCAAGGCTTGTTTGCCCATATCTGGTTGTGTAAAATCCCATATGTGGGTAGTTGGTACCTAATTGCAACAAGTTCATACATTTTATAATGTAAGGCTACAAATGTGTGGATGATTCCAAGGCCATTGAGAGTGCTCTACCACAAAAAAGTCAATTTTTTTGGCTCTGGGTAAAAAAACTGTGATTGAAATTAACCACATGACACTGTTACTGGGTTCCAAACAACCTTTTTGGTCCCAATTACAGGTTTATTTACTAAAATTGTGCTAGTTTTATAGGGTTTAAATTCCCATTTTTGTAAATTTTTTGATGTTTCCTCACCACATGGTGGCGCTCATTTGGCCCAATGTGATATGGATTTAGGCTTCAGGGTGTATTTGAGGTTCCCTAAAGACATTTTGTTTCTGGTGGATGGGTGGCTGGTCATTGTGGCAGTGAGTTGCCTTGTGCAAAGGCTGGGCAGGCTGTTTCAGGCCTGTGCAAAAACAAGGGGGGATTAAAGTCATTTGAAACCATTCCAAACTACCTTTCCCATGTGGGTACTCACTTTTGTGGCTGTCCACAGGCATGGAGCAGGTGGTAGCTGCCTCCACAGGCATGGAGCAGGTTGTAGCTGCCTCCACAACATGTGGAGGTTGTGCAAGCTTCATGCCAGCCTGGAAAGCCTATCTGTGTCTCTGTGTGGTTTCAGAGGGCCTGTGGCTGTCCATTTGGCTATGGAAGGAATCAAATTTTGTAAAAAAACCCCTAAAATATTTTTCATTATGGGTTTCTAAACAAATTTTTGGTCAGGAAACCATACCTGTGGTTATTACACAAAGTGTTTCATGGGTGGACATAGTTCCACCTGAAGGACTGGGGAATGGGTGATGGTGCCAGTGGATGAACCTACCTAATGTTGCACCAAAAATTCATTTCCAAAATAAAATTTCAGGATTTCATACTCCTTATTCAAGTTTAATAATTTTATTTCTTTATTTTTTCCCCTTTTTATTTCTAAATTTATTTATTATCATTTTTTTAGGGCATTAATTTTCTCACCGCCCCAATCCTTTATTTCACATAAAATTACTTCTAAGCGCTTTTGCTCCCCTTGGCTGCTAGAAATACAAATACTTTATTTCATGGTACTTTAAAGGGTCTATTTTTTTTTGAGTTTTGAGGCGGCTGTGGTAGGAAAAACCTGTCCTTTAGCCATCAGACTCAATCTTGTTCTATAAAAACAGCTCAAACCCTCAAATAAACCTCAGAAATGGATTCTACATACAAAATAACCTATAGTCACCCAGCCAAAGTACCACCCTAACTCTCATGGATTAGAAGATATATCCCAATAAACCTTCAACTGTGGCAAACTCATATCCAACCAGGTGTTAAATCTCTTTGGAAGACTTAAGGCATACCTTCAAAACACTCAATTACATACCAGCAGAAGCTTACTGTCAAAACCAGGACCATACACCAACCCTTTCACCTCAGCCAGAATACAGAAATACAGATCCAAGACGCAGTGCAGCAAGTCAGATCCTGTCACCTCAGCCAGAATACAGCAAGCAAGGTGCAGGAGGAAGTGCGCCAAGTCAGATCCTGTCACCTCACCCAGAATAAAGCAATACAGATCCAGGAGGCATTGCAATAAGTCTAGATCCAGTTACCCCATCAGCATACAGAAATACAGATCCAGGAGGCAGTGCGATCGGTCCAGATCCAGTCACCTCACCCAGAATACAGAAATACAGATGCCAGAGGTAGTTCAATTAGTCAGATCCTGTCACCTCTGCCAGAATACAGCAATACAGATACAGGAGGCAGTGCAGCATGTCAGATCTGTTCACCTGATCCAAAAAAAGATGAAAATACACATACAAGAGGCTGTGCAGAAGTATACAGGAGCAACATAGGCAGGAGGAAGTCAAACCAGTCTCAAGCAGAACCAAACAAACATGCAGCAAATACACAAAAAAGAGGCTGTGCAGAAGTAATAAAGGAAAAATATACATACAGGAGGCTGTGAAGAAGGATACAGGAGCAATATATATTCAGGAGAAAGTGGGACCAGTCTTAACCAGAACCAAAAAAACCACCAGTATTTCACAGCAATAGATTTAGGTAGAATAAAGTAGAACTGAAAAAACTACCAGTAAACACAGAAATATATCTTATCTGCACTACACAGCAATTTATAAAAGGCTGTGCATGCATGAAACCCTCTTACAAGCTTTTTCCAACCAGCAGAAATGCCTCATGTAACTTTACAACCTTTTCCCAACCAGCAGAAACACCTCATGTAACTGTGTCTCACTTTTCCCCACAATAACAGGGAGAACCCTCAGTGGAAGCCTTGAGCACCCCTGAGGAAGAATTTGTCTATTTAAGGAGGGCTTCTCTGCCCTATCAAAGTTGGAAATACCACTAACCACCCATCTCAGGCCCTCTGGCCACCCAATCACCCATCATCCAGCTCACCCCAATTTATCAGTAGTCATCTGTGGTACACATATAGATAAATATTATCAGTGAGCCAATTTTAAAGAAACAGGAAATCAGAGGCAAATTTATAACCCATCTTTAAACAATTAAACCAGTCCATCAGGTGCTTGGATAAGGGATCTTCTGTGACATAAAAATCCAGCACCAATTTAAGAAGAACCAACCATCAACAATAAATATCCCTTACAAAGAAAGAGAGCACAAAAAAAAGAAACCACCAACCTTTCCTCTACCCAGCACCCTGTTGGTAAGCCTATCCTTGGGTTCTCTCCTGAAAAATCCCTTTGATAAACCCTTGAACCCTTGAATTTTGGCATATTGGTTGAGATCAAATATATCTGATCAACCACTAACCAGTCATTCAATACATCTGGTCCATTCTTCAACAAATCCTACCAATAAAAAGTTAATAATTAATCTAGGTCTGATCTGAGACCTATTTTAAGTCTCAAAGAAACCAGCCATTAATTTAAATTAATTATTGTGCAGACTTACTATGGTACTGCAAGGGAAGGCAATTCAAAACCACCTTAGTCTTACTAATACTCTAAAGGAGTAGAAGTAATACTAAATTCCCCTTCAATGACTGACAGCAAGCTATTTGCTAAATTATTTATATAATCCCAGAGGAGTCTCTAAACTTCAGTCCTGTAGCTGGGGCTCATAACCCCCCCAAAAATATTTGGTAATTTTGAAGCCATTGAATTTCCAAAAATAAAACAATTCCGCAAAAACCAATTTTTCAATGGGTTTTTGGATTCTTTTTTGGGCTTTTTTTGGTTTTTTCAGCTATTAAAAAGTTTAATCAAGTCCAAATAACCTCCCAAAAGTTGTTTTAGATTTTTTGGATGTATCCTTTGACTTTAATAAATTCTTCCAAAAAACCAAAAAAATCAAAGAAACCTATTTTCTCCTTGGATGTTTGAATCCTTTTATTTTCCTTTTTAGTTGATTATTTTGGGGGTTTGAAGCTATCAGGAATCTAGAGCAAAATTAGATGAAAATTTCAATATTTTTTCCAGAACTTTGGATCTATAATTTACCTTAAACAAATCCTTCAACAAACCAAAAAAAAAAAATTGAAAAATTCAATTTTCTCATTGGAATTTTGGATCCTTTTGTTGGCCTTTTTGATTGTTTTTTTGGGTGATCTAAGCTTTTATAAATTGAGAAAAACCATTAAAGAGATTTTTAACATTTTTTCAAGAATTTTTTGATGTATCCCGGGCCTCAAAAAATTTGAATCCATTGCATAAACACTTCAAATTAACACATCCATTGCAATGTTTTTTTTATTACCTCTGGCATCAAAATTTCCACAATTTTATTTAAAGAACTTGAGAATAGAATTGAAAATCTCAAGTAAAAATTTTTCTGACTGCTTGTCACATTTTTTATCTCTCAAATTATGAAAGAAAATGAACATAATTCAAAAGGAAAGGGAGACCTCTCTTTAATTATCCTTTTTTGATTTATTTTTCCTAATAAAAATAATCATGATATAAGATATTTAAATTGGAATTTTTGAATGAATTATCTGAAGCTTTCCAAAAATTATTTTTTGGTAAATATTGAGGTACTATTTGTTTCTCAATAACCAAAAAAAAAGCATAATAATAGACCCCTTTGGGGTTCTGGGACTCTTCTTTGGGCCCTTTTGCATGCATATATTCAATACAACTGAGAATGTTTTCCTAGGTCCTCCACCCATCTTGGGGCGCTCCAATTATCTTAAAAACCACCCCCTTGACTTCATTCACCCTCCCATCACCCCCATCACACATTCCCACTACCATACCACACCACACCATACCACACCACACCACACCAAACCAAACCAAACCACACCACACCACACCACACCACACCACACCACACCACACCACACCACACCACACCACACCACACCACACCACACCACACCACACCACACCACACCACACCACACCACACCACACCACACCACACCACACCACACCACACCACAACACACCACACCACACCACACCACACCACACCACACCACACCACACCACACCACACCACACCACACCACACCACACCACACCACACCACACCACACCACACCACACCACACCACACCACACCAAACCACACCACTCCACTCCACTCCACATCACACCACACCACACATCATATCACAACACATCACCTCACCACATCTCACCACACCACACCCCACCACACCACACCACTCCACTCCACTCATCACCACTCCACTCCACAAACCACTCATCATAATTCACCACTCCTCAACAAAAACAACTAAAAACCCTGATACTGTCAAGAAACGCTTTTCCCTCTTATATAAAGTCTATGAATACCTCTTTTCACTCAAAATTATTCTCAATATATTCCTCAACTATTAAATCCCATCTTCACTAATTTTTTTTAAAAAGAAAATCTCTTTTTGAAATGGCTCAAGAAAACATGCACCCAATTTTCAGAAGTGTTTCACCAGGCCCTTCTACCATCATCTCACCTAATCAAACTAGTGTT
Organism: Puccinia polysora; assembly: GCA_025617555.3. NCBI lineage: Eukaryota > Fungi > Basidiomycota > Pucciniomycetes > Pucciniales > Pucciniaceae > Puccinia > Puccinia polysora. Next base: position 31,922,277 of record CM062629.1, read on the forward strand.
TAAACTAATCTTTCTTCTTCTTCATCTACTCAAAACCCTGATTCCACCACTCTTCCCCCCCCCTGAGCTATGATATAAACAGAGGGAGGAGCTGGTGAAGCTATCCAATCATGGGACAAGTATCAACAATATGCCATATCTACCAGATTCTCCAATTGCAAGAAACATACCTACAATTATCAATGTTCTAAATCTGGGGAATATAAACCAAGAAAAGATACCACCAAGTTAAAAAAATCAAGAAAGACCAATCTTTGCTTTCAGATTATCAGGCAATTTTTTGAAAATATTGGTTGTCTTGGTGGTAAAGGTTTTATTTCCAAAATACAACCATCCACCTTCCACCAATCCTGCCACTCACCCCATCCACAGGAGAATTGAAGGGAAGCAACAGGAGATGTTTCAAAATTTAACCAAAGCAGGAGTCCCCCCAATAAAAATTCTCAACTCTCTTATACAAAAATCATCATCTCCTGTCCATACAAATCTCAATACTATTTACAATAAAAGATCCCAAATTAAAAAAAATCCCTCAATGGAAAAACTCCAGTTGAAGCTCTCATACTTAAACTACTTAATTCTTTCTTTTTCTGAAAAATGAACAATGTGGATGGAAAAAATTCCTTATTCATCTCCCACCCTGATTCCATAAAAATCCTCAATCTTTTACCAATTCTTCTAATGATGGGATGTATATATAAAACAAAAAACTTTGGAATGCCCCTTCTTCATATTCTTGGGGTAAACAATTGTTTCAGAAGCTTCTAAGTTGCCTTCAATTTTTGATCTCAAGAGAAAAAACAGAACTATGAATGGGCCCTGACTCAACTTCAGGAAATCTCAGAAGATAAAAAGAATATTGTGATTGTTGCAGACAAGAACTAATTGGTTCAATTGAAACCATTTTCCATTCCTCTAACCATCTTCTCTGTCTATTAAATATTTCAAAAAATATTCAAACCCACTGCAGAAAGCACTTCAAATCTGAAGATGAATGGAAGCTGTTTCAGAAACAACGGAATAAATTGGTTCATTCCCAATCTGAATCAGCCTATCAAGAAAACTTCACTAAAATTTCTGTGGGTTGGAATGCTCAAAATTCTGACTATCTTCTTGAGAACTGGATTCCCTTTGAAAGAAAATCTGTCTCATATTTGGCCAACAAAAACTTTCACTTTGGCTACAAAAGTATCTCTAGAATAGAAGGTCTTTAATCCTATATCAAATGGTTCGTTAATTACTCAATTGGGCCTTTCTATTATGTGGTTCAACACATATACAAGTCTATCAGCATCTAAAAACATCAGAGAGCTATTGAAGTCTACCATGTATTCACAAAGTAAAATTGGCTACCCAAAAGGGTGAACTCTTCCAACTTGAATATTTTAATCCTCAATGGCATGTCAAAGCTCCCTTATCAGTAAGTATTTTTTTTCTTTGGATTCAACCTCAAATTCATAATTTCTTGATTCATGTTGTTTTGGATTTTCCTAGTTAACTGCAAAGACTGATGCAACTGAAGATTCAGAAAAACTTTAAGTTCCAACCAAAGAAATTAATGAAAATCTATATTTCACTAAAAACTTTTGAAGCATTCAGCAAGTTGCCACCCAGAGAACAGCTATATTATCTGGGTGAAAGCATGAATCTGTACAGTGTAAGATATCAACTTACCCTGATTCAAGAGCCAAATTCCACTCAAAGATCCAAAGTAAGAGGAAGACACAAAGGAGCAGCCAATGAGTTCAAGAAGATCTATTGTTCCTCAAGTAAAAGAGATCCATCTGTTCTTGAATATTTGGAAGATCCCAAGAGCAGAGGAAGGCCAAAGAAGAAATTCATGGCAAATTTAAATATCAGTCATCATTTTTTGAAAAGAAAAAAAATTCATAATTAATAGTTTTTTTTCTATTTGTGCAGGTTTCAATAAGATGGCAGGCCATAAAGGGAAAGGGGAAGGGAAGAAACAAGGTGGAATCAGGGGAAGAGGTAAAATTATGTCTTTAATTTTTTTTTTCCGAAATGGTTTTTTTGAATCTTGTCTTTTTGTATCATAGGATGAATTTATCACAAAAGAAGGATATTGAGAAGATGAAGAGGTGGCAGATATGGATGAAGTGGAAGATTAAGGAGATGAAGAGCTGAAAGAATTGAATTTTATCAAAATGGTGAGCTTTTATTTTCTTTAATTTTTTGTTTATTTTTTGGATATTATTGTTAATCAATTTGTTCATTAAAAGTTTTATCAGAGGCCTGGAAACAGTGTGAATGGGCGGGTTGCTCCTCCTGAATAAAATCCTGCGAAAAGAATCAAGAGACTGAAGGTATCAAATGAATATGTTGATGCTCCTTACCATCCTCCTGGAAGGAAAGTATTAGCAGCACCAACAATCAGTGACAAAGTGAGTAAATTTGATTTTTTCTCATTTTTTAATTTCTTTTTAATTATTTTTGCATTTTTTCCTCTAGTTTTCCTGAAAATTATCATAGTCTTCTTCTCAAATCTTTGATCAATTCTTAATTAAAGAAGTGAGTTTTATCTTTAGACAATATTTTCTTTTATTAAAAATTCTGATTTTTGGTTTTAGTTCCAATAAAAAGATTTTTTTTAACCAAAAAAAGCCATTCTGTCAGCTTACTGATACCACGAAACTTTCATTTCTCTAGCTACAGAAAGTGATATTGGTGTTGGAAAAATAATCATTCCAAGAAAACACATAGAATTCCCAGGATTAATGATATGATGAGAGAAGGTGAAATTTTTGGGATTTTGTTTGGTTAAAAGGGTTTTAAATATAGTTTTAAAGAGGGGTCATAGATTATACAATAATGGGGATCTTTATTGAAATAACCTCTCTTAAAGGGGCTGCTTTGAACTGTGTAAAGACCTTGGGACAATGACGTCCTAAGGGATTTCTCAAAAGGGATTTACTCAAGGGGGATGGGTGGAAAGGCTGTCTGAAAGCACTTAAGTCTGGAGGCAAGGAGGAGATAACTTACTTCTTTGAGCAAGCGCTCCAATAATCTTGCAGAAATTGATGGTTGAAAGGGTTTCAGGGAAAAAATTGGGGTTCCTTTTGCTGGTTTTGTTCAATGGAATTAACAATGGGGTTAGAATTGATAACTATACTAACATACTAAGTCCATATATCACTTTTTCTCTCTTAAAAACACTTGATAATTGATGGAAATGAGTCTGGATTTATACTAAAAATTACTGTGGTTTAATTGATCCAAAAAGGGCTTTATATATACCTTTTTGGGGTTAGAGGGTCTTCTCAGGGAACTTAGAGAGGGTTGTGCTTGTATGCTAACATTAGAAGGCTGTCCAGGGCTATAATGGAACGCTTTCTTAGTGGTTTTAGGCCTGTGGGTGTCATTTTTATGTGTGAAATAATTATCAGGATTATCTTTAAATGTTAATTTGTTTTATTTAAATTTCTGACATATTTCTTGATTATGTATTAATTTATTTTAAGTGAAGAGGTGGGTATTTATAGATTCTAAGCCATCTCCTGGAAATATTTATAATTTTTAATAATTTTTTGGGGAACTCCTTGATATGTTTGGTGGTTCATAAAGATTTGATAATAGCATTTACATGAAAACCTTTATTGGTGATTTCCCTAATTTGTCTGTCTTGTAATTTGAATTTGATACATTTTATTCTATATTCAAAGGTTTCAGACATTTCTCTATCTTTCAGTCATGTTTTTACATATGAATGATGCATTCATAGGGGTTTTAACATGTTCCTGTGGTACCTGGCTGTCAGGACTGTTTCAGGTATTTTTGACGTGCACTTATCTGACACCTGCATGTGGGATCAACCATTTGCAGCCAGCAGCATATTGAATGAAGGTTTCTTCATAGGCGCCTGCATTCTGAGTTTCAGGCACTTTTACCCTTACTTTATGGATGTGGGGCTGCGCGCGCGGATTGTGACACAAAACAAATCCAGCTGTAACTTCTTGAATATACACAACACCTTGGTTCTGAGTGAAATTTAGGGGTGAAACCTATTCATGAAATCAAAGGTGTAATATTGAAGCAGCCAAAAAGAGCCATAGTAGTGCCGTGGCCTTTATGTCATTATCCTTTTGAAATTATCTAAAATATCAAAGATTTGGATTTCAGGGGTGGGGTCAGTGGGTGAACCTACCTTATTTTAGGTGAGAAATCCAAATTTTCAATAATACTTGAGGATTTCCCACTTTTTTTATTTTTAATTATTTTATATTTATATTTTATTTTCATTCTACTTTTGACAGGTTTCTCTGTGCAAGTAGCAAGCTGACACATTCCACATATATCACAGGTTTAAGATGTCATAGGGGGTGGTAATTGTGGCTTTCAAGCAGCAGCCATTTATTTGTGGAGGAACACAGAAAACTGGATTGAAGTTGGGAAAGAAAAGGTGGAAGAGCCTGATTCAAACCTGATTTTAAAGGATTAAAGATTACTGGATGAAATTTGGGGTGAAAATTTCCAAGAAGCAAGAAGGCAACTGAACCAACTTTCTGGCCCAGCTCCCATAAATATGTGGATGAAATCTTAATGCCATGGTTTCCTTCTTGATGAAAAATAAAAGTTTCCAGTGGTTCTGTTTTTTTCTTTAATGCCTTGCACTTATCTTCCTCTGAATTCCCCTCCCACTCCAAATTCTGCTCTTCTACTATTTGCTTCATTCTTTTAGAAGATTTCTCACATATAGTATCATTCAAGTTCAAGTCTGATCATTGGCCTGCTCCTAGGTTAGATCAACTCTGGAAAAGCTTTGTGATCAAGGATTCCAAATAATGGAAAACCATTATTCATAAACATTTAGAGCTTGGTAATGAGGTTTTGTTCCCTCCAAGAAAATCAGGTAGAAATATAAATACAATCACAGGAGAATAAAGTTTGAGATTTTTTTCCATATTTATTCTTTCTTTTTAAGAAGATATTTTTTTCTTTATGAAAATTTATGAAATCTTGAATCTCCAAAAAAAATAATTCAAAAGGCAAAAAAAGGATAAAACTTCAAGGAGAAAATTTGATGCTTTGAATTTTGTGGTTTTTGGAAGGAATTTTCTAAGGTAGAAAAATACACCCAAAAAATCTTTTCAGTAGTTTTTTAAATTAATAAAAGAAAGAATTGCCCAAAAAAAATCAAAAAGGCCAACAAAATAATCCAAAATTCCAATGAGAAAGTTGATTTTTTTGAGTTTTTTTTTTGGTTTTTTGAAGGATTGTTTTAAGTTAAATGATACATTAAAAAATTCTGGGAAAAAATGAAATTTTATTCTAATTTTTTTTTTATCTTTTAGATTTCTTGTAGCTTCAATCACCAAAAAAAATGAACTAAACAGGCAAATAAAAGGATCAGAATGTCCAATGAGAATTTTTTTTTTGGTTTCGTGACAGAACTTTTTGAGGTCAAAGGAAACATACAAAAAATCTAAAAGAAATATTTTGAAGGTCTTTGAACTTTGGTTAAGCTTTTTAATATCTGAAATAATCAAAAAATAAAAAATAATAAAAATAGCAAAAATAAGAATCCAAAAACACCTTGAAAAATTTGTTTCTGGGGAACTCTTTTTTTTTGGATTTGATTTTTTGAGGGGTTTCAATGGCTTCAAAATTACCAGATATTTTTTTGGGGGGTTTATGAACACCAGCTAAAGGAATATGGCGTCAGAAATAAAAAAAATAAAGTATTGAAAGAATTATGAAACAAAGCATTTGTCCATGTAGCAGCAAAGGCGCGCAACGGTGGTTAGAAATAATTTTATGTGAAATAAAAGATTGGGCCAGTGAAAAAATTAATTCCCTTTGTCTATTATCAGATTTATTAATCTTCATTTATCTTAATGCATATGTATCTGCTGTCTCTGAAAATTATCCAGCTGAAAATGAACCTGAAATTAAGTGAATTCACACATCAAGGAAGCTGAAATTCACTTGAAATAACCAATTTGTCAAAATTGATGGGACCAAATTTTGAAATCAATTTATTATAAACTTGAATAAATTAAAAAAAATAATTTTATAAAGATTTTCAGGAAAGAAAAACTAGATGATGTTGAATAAAGCTTGAATATTTCAACCTATTGGAAAAAGTGAATTTATATTATTGAACTTTTTTTTCAAGTTTCAAAAGTATGTAGTGTTTCACTTGGGTCCTTCCTTTCTATCACCTTATTTTCACATAAATTTTTCAAAATTAATTCTTTTATATGAAAACTATGAAAAAAAGAAAAACCTTTCAATTCATTGATCTCACCATTGAAGAATAAAAAATTCCATAAGTCTGAAAATTCCAAAAAATTTTGAATGATGTTCTTGATTCATTACAGTGATTTTTTTCATCATCATGAATCATTTTAAGGACCATTGATGAACTTGAGAATTGAAGATTTTCTGCAAGAAAAAACTTGACTTCATCAAAGTTTACATTTCAAAAAAAAGTCCCACTAATGAAGTGTATCAAAGCTAAAACTTTGAAAAATTTGAATTGCTTACTTCAGGAGAACTATAAATTTTTGAAAAAATGTTTTTTTATCAAAATAAGAAACAAATCAATGGGTTGAACCAAAAAAAATCAAAAAGAAAATGTGTAAGCCTGAAATGAGCCTTTTTTTTAAGTTCTAACTCTGATATGCCCTAATAATTCGCCTGTTTAAAAAAAATCTAAAATTTCTATTCCATGCCCTTCAAAATGGTGGATGATGGGAATTGAATTGAAATTTGAAATAAAAATCAGTCATAAAAAATCCTTTTAGAAACATAAAATCTTGAATTTTTTGGTGTGAAATGGTAATATTGACTGATCTTGTTTTAGAATTGATCCCATTTACAACTTAAATCCAAATTAAATTTGTTTCATGTGTACATAAATGAAAATTTCAAGATGAATGAATATATAAATGAGAATTGTTTTGTAACTGAAAAAAGGATGTGACTATTTTTGCACCAAAAAATTACTTATAGCAAACCCCTATTTTGGCATGTGCACCCCAAATGCCACTGTTTTTGGGGTGAAAGAGTCCAAAAACACCCCAAAAACCTTTTTTTTGGAATTTGGAAGCATGCATTCCAAAGAATGTTGGCTGTAAAAATTTTTGAGCCTAAGGAAAATGGTGTGTGGATCTTTCCCCACCAAAAATTGGTGTGTCAATAAAAAAGGAAATTGTTTAGGCTTAATTATTAAAACCAAATTAGTTTTATGAAACCCCTAACCCTTAAAATAATGCAGTTTTGATGGTTCAGGGACATAGTCCGCACACTTTCAAATCCTGAAAATTTTAATGTAAAAAATGGATATGGAAACTTAGCATATATTAGAGGCTTAAAATTCTGTCATAAAAGAAATATAATACAATTAAGTTAATATTTTTCATGGTTCTCTCCTTGATAATTGTCAAAATTAAATTTTTTCTTCCAAGATATTTGAAAAATATATGAAAGAATTAAAAAAATAAAGCAATAAAATCAACCAATAATTTCACATGCCTCATGAATAAAGCTTCTGAAAGGAAATAATTTGTGAAAATTTTTTTAAATATACAGAAAGGAACTCAATTTAACCTTTCATATTAAGGAATCCAACATTGAAAAAATGCTGCACCTTCTTGCGGTTGTAGCACCATGGATTTTGAGTAAAAGCTTCTTTGACTTTGTTGAGGGTTTGGATTCAAACACCAAACTGATTCCTGGTTTCTCTCAGAATATTAATGCACAATATTTATTTAATTAATAATTTGAATTCAAAATATTTACATGACAGGAAGGATTGGGAATTTATGCATTTATTTCTGATGCCATTTTTTTTTTACCAATGTTAAGAACTTGGGTTGAGAGCGGTGTGATATGGATGTTAACTATAGTTTCTATTAAGATTGAAATTTTTTGATTTTGATTCTATTGTTAAAAATCAAGTGGTTTCCCCCGGAATATGGTCTTGGAATTGAATTCAATAAAAAAAATAATATTAAATATGCTTTGGACAGATAAAAATTCAAAAAAGTTTAATTTCCCAGCCCAGGATTTAAAAATCCAACCTTTGATGGTCAAGTAAATTCATATAGTAGAATAAACAGAAACACCAGGGGGACCTTAGAAAATTGCCTGCTCCATTTGAGGTAAAGCAATTTCACCAGGCTAAACTCATGCCTTCAATATTAATACATCCACACCTTTTTTTTTTGAAAAAGGCATCAATGGTAATTTTCTTACTAGATTCACAACTTCTGGCATGCCTTCCCACCCCAGGAAGAAATTTGAACCTTATAATTTTGTGCCAATACAAAAAAGGCATGAATATAGAAATTTAGATTTTAAAACACTTTCTTAATTTTTAAATCATTTTCTGCAGTATGAGAACATGCCTTTTGAGGACATTTTGGGTCTCTCAAGGGTTGCAAAAATAACCTGAGGCCCTTGGTTGCTAAAAAAAGGCCCCCAAAATCAGGGATGAAAGTTTTTTAGAATCAAAAAATTGAAAAAATTCAGTTAATAAAGCTTATCAGAGTTGGCAAATCCTCCATTAGAAACCCACAATTTTTCTTTGAAAAAACCTGCCATTTTTCATGGTGGGTTTCTCAGATATGCATACCCCTTAACTTATGTCTTGCAAAATGGCAGGTTTCATGGAAATGGTGTGTTTCAAAATTCAAGACCACCATCTATGAATAATTATATATCAAATTTGAAAACCCCACCTGCTCCTCCAAATCATCCAATTTTTTCCATCAATTTAGAAAAGTGCATGAATTTCATATCATCACACCAAGAATTGGCCAGTTCATCATTGATCTTAGTCATAATCATATATCCTATCCTTTTTTGACGCAACCACTATTCAGCTCAATCCATTTTGGCTACTTTCAATCAATAGCTTTATGTTCTCCAAACATACGCCTTACATCCAAATATAGTCTTCATGGAGGCCTAAAATTTTGAATTTCCCTGCACCATCAAAGAACTTTTGATAATCTAAGTCATCAAATTTAAGCAAATTCTCTCCCTGGCCTCATTGGATACAGGAAATAATTCCACGTTCTCAACCTTAATCCAAAAATTCATAGATTTTATCCTCAAGCCCTTTCAACCACTTGCCATTTCCCCCTCTCATTATTAGGTTGAAAATATCTCATTTTTGTCCCATCATTCCCCCATGTCACTCACTTAATTCTCTAGATTAAATATGCCCTCTGCTTAGGCCTTGGTTTCTCTAGGTGATAAATTCAAAATTGAATGCTATGTTGCCATTGGCTATGGAATTTAGGCCTAGAATTTTGAATTTTCTTGAGCCATCCAAGAACCTGAAAAATACTGGTTATCAAAGGTCACAATTTTATCTCCACAGCCAAATAAGATACAGGAAAGACTTCCACCTTCTCCACCTCAAGATACAGGAACAAATGAAAGCATACAAAGCTCAATCCTCCAATCAATAGATGTAAACCTCAAGGAATTTCAATCAATTTTCCGTTCAACTAGTCATCATTTTTCTTGGAAGATCCCATTTTTTTCCCATATTTCCCCTATGCCTCCCACTTCATTTTATAGATCAAATTTCCCCTCTTCTCAGACCTTGGTTTATTTAGGTGACCACCTCAACATTGAATGATATTCTGCTTCTGGTAGACCATTGGTTGTACAATATCATCCAATGTTGTGTCCTCAAGATAAATAGTATTAAAATAATCAGTTTTCATTAATCTAATAAGATTTCAAGTTGTTGGTTCAAGTAAAAAATCTATGGAATATTCCAGAAGCCAAATTTTTCACTCATTTTATTCTAAATTTTTTTGATTTCCATTTCTCAGAAATCCAAAAAACTTTTTTTGGACTCCCTCTTCAAAGTTTTGATCCAGAAAAATATTTTTTTTATTTTTTATTTTAATCTCATTTTTTCTTTTTCCTCAGAATTGTTTTTGAAAGGAATTCTCTGGTTACAGCTTTTTATATGAAATTCTCATCCCACTTCCTGAGCTATAACTTAGAATGTCTCCCCAAAAAATGCTCAGGTTAGATTCTTTACCATCCCAGCCCGGCATGAAGCCTTTTTAAGGTTTTAAAGAAGTGCCTGGAATGGGAAAACACCCCATTGAATGGAATGTTGGGACCCCAAATGCCTGTAAAATTAATTGAAGCCCTTTGGGGCTAAATTAAGACCTCCAAACCACCTGTGGGGTCTTTCTGGGAAAGAAATCTTTGAAGAATTTCAAAATTGACACCAATTGATTAAATTTTGTGTGAAAAAATGTAATTTTTAAAAGTGTGATAAATATCAATTTTTTGAAACAAATTCCAATCTGAACTCAAATTTGGAAAAAAAATTCCACTTTAAGAAAAATAAGAAAAATGATCAAAGTTCAATTTCAATTCAAAAAGTGAGAGACCTCTGTTCCTGGTAAAAAAATTCCAGTTGAAAATAAAGCCCTTTACAGTTGCCAATGGAGGAAGGACACATAAAAACTAATCAAGCCCCCTGTTAAAGTAATTCATAGAAAGTAATCACAAAAAAAGGCCTCTAAAAATGGATTGAGAACCCTTGACAATTTCCCAAGTCCAATGAAAAAGGTAGGAAGTCCCCAGGACAAGTCAAGTGGCCACTGTGGCTTCTCACTAACAAAATAGATAAATAAATAAAAACACTTGATGGGTGTAGCTGTTTGTATTAGGGTAAAAGAACTGTGATTCATTACAATGGAAAAAAAAAACATAAATTTATTAGGAAGATATTGTGTGGTAGATAAAAGATGGATATTGTGCCCAATCCTGTTGACCACAGGCCTTTCTACCCTGGTCAACAGGCATAATTTGCTTGAAATCATGATTTGATTTTCAAACAGGAAAATTACTTTCTTCAAGCAGACAAGGCCCCAAAACCCTGTAAAAAAGTCCACCAGACCTGATTCCCTTATTTTGTGGACTTCTTTACTGGGAAAAGTTTTATATCCAGTGGACTAAAAGTCAATTTTAACCAAAATTTTAAAAAAAAATACAAAAATGCTGAATATACCTATTTAATGCTGTTAATTCAAATGGTTTGATATATGCAAACAGAAATATTTTATGTTAAAGGAATAATTGTAAAAAAAAACAAATAATTATATAAAACATGAAAAAAAATTTAATTGAAGAAAAATAACGATTATTGGTGTAATTTAAATAAATTTTACCAAAGATAAAAAAAATAGAAATCTAAATCTATCTATTTCATGAAGATAACTCATATATTGTTGAATATTAGAACAGAAAATCTTCAATTAAAGAAAAAAATTAAATATTAAAAGGCTGATGATAAATTCACAACTACAGTTGAGTCATGTGGCCTCTACCCAACTTGACTGTAGTTGTGTAGCTCCCACACAATGGTTTTGTGTTGTGTGGCACCCAAAACAACTACATTCAAGTCTTGTGGGGCTTTACACGACTCAAATGCAGTTGTGTAGCGTGTCACACAACTAAAAGTGTTGTGGGACAAAATAAAAAAAATAAAAAAGTAAAATAAATTGAATGAAAATTCAAAAAAAAAAAAACAGAATTCAACCAAAAAATCTAAAGATGTTGATTTTTGGTTAAAATAAATAAATTAATTAATTAAATGATAAATTAATTAATTAACTAATAATTAAATAAATAAATGAATGAATCAATAAATAAATAAATAAATGAATAAATAAATAGATAAATAAATATAAATAAATAAATAAATACATAAATAAATAAATAAATAAATAAATAAATAAATAAATAAGAAAATAAATAAATAAATAAATAACTAAATAAATAACTAAATAAATAAATAAATAGATAAATAAATAAATAAATAAATAAATAAATAAATAAATAAATAAATAAATAAATAAATAAATAAATAAATAAATAAATAAATAAATAAATAAATAAATAAATAAATAAATAAATAAATAAATAAATAAATAAATAAATAAATAAATAAATAAATAAATAAATAAATAAATAAATAAATAAATAAATAAATAAATAAATAAATAAATAAATAAATAAATAAATAAATAAATAAATAAATAAATAAATAAATAAATAAATAAATAAATAAATAAATAAATAAATAAATAAATAAATAAATAAATAAATAAATAAATAAATAAATAAATACATAAATAAATAAATAAATAAATAAATAAATAAATAAATAAATAAATAAATAAATAAATAAATAAATAAATAAATAAATAAATAAATAAATAAATAAATAAATAAATAAATAAATAAATAAATAAATAAATAAATAAGAAAATAAAAAAATAAATAAATAACTAAATAAATAACTAAATAAATAAATAAATAAATAAATAAATAAATAAATAAATAAATAAATAAATAAATAAATAAATAAATAAATAAATAAATAAATAAATAAATAAATAAATAAATAAATAAATAAATAAATAAATAAATAAATAAATAAATAAATAAATAAATAAATAAATAAATAAATAAATAAATAAATAAATGGCATTTTTTTTCCATGCATCCAACCCTTTATTTCACGCATTTTGATGTTGGTGCCCAGTTGCACCCCTTTGGTATTTCATGCAAAAATACTTTATTTCACACAACTTTCAAGAATGAATTTTTTTTGATTTCTGACCGCGTAGCCCTGTAGCAGGGGACTTGAGCACCTAAATTAAAACTTTGGTAATTTTTTAGGCATTAGAACCCCTTCAAAAATGCAATCAAAAAATGAAACAATTTGATAAAGACAAATTTTTGCATAGGTTTTTGGATCATAATTTTGGCTATTTTTATTGTTTTTTGTTTTGTTTATTTCAGCTTCCATGAATTTAAACCATCATTCATAGAGTCTTCTAATATTTTTTCAATATTTTTTGGATTTATCTGTTGAATTACTGTGAAAGATTTCAATGAATTAAGAACCAAGAGGGCTGAATCATAAAAGATATTAGTTAAGAATAAAACAAAGATCTCAAAGAAAAATAGTGAAGAAAAAGAAAGATTAAAGGAAGAAAAACAAACATTGAAAAACGGTGTAGAATTGAGAACTTGACAAGTTTGAGAGTGTGTGAGTTTGAGGAAGAGAGGTGATGGCGATGATAAAAGACTTGAAAGAAAAAGTTATTATAAGTAAATTGATGTGAGTTGAATGGCAGACAAGGCGGGTTGAGTTCTTACCAGTCAGAACTTGACAAGCTAGAGGATTTGATTAGGAGAATTGATGAAAAGATAATAGTCGAGTCATGGTTAAGAAAGAATTAAGAGAGGGGGAAAGAGTGAGGATGACGAGAAGAGAGCGCTGAAGGATGAAGGAAAGATTCAAGTCAGAGAGGTTGTTGCTGAGGGACAATCGATTAAGCTCAGTTGAAAGAATCATTCTGGAAGGATGACAAGGAGATCCTCCATGATCCTTCCTTTAAGTATGGTAGATGAGAGGATTGTGAGAAGAGAAAGATCAAGCGACACAAATGTGAAATATGGAAGTTGACTAGTGACAGTGGTCAGAGACCCGCAGATGTGACACTTGACTATTGACTCTTGAAAGGGACAAATTGTGAACAGAGACTGAAGGAAATGGAAATAAAAAGAACATAAAGAAAAAGAAGGAATACGAGGGAAGGTGGTTTGTAGTGCTTTATTTGACACCCCCCTTGACTGGTAAGACTGACGCTGGATTAGTAAAGGAAGGATTTATAAGATGAAGTAAAGAGGTTAGAGAGTTAAGAGGAAGGGCTTTGGTAAGACTTTTGGCCTTCATTTTGGTAGCGGAGATAAGTTCAATAGATAGATTTTTGAGTTTCAATTCCTCTTGAAGAGCTTTTGTTTTTATATCTATGTGGCGGGTTTTAGACTTGCAGCCGAATTTCTTGGGTTTGTTGTCGAGACCTGTTGAGTATTCCAGCTTCCCTCCTCTCTTACTGCGCTTCCATGCGCCCTTCTGTTCCACTGCGCGTCCATGCGCATGTCCATCTCTCCTCCTGCGCTTCTGCGCGCGGGTACTCATACTCATTGAGTCTATGACGGGGGACCCCCATGACTCATCATTTTCATCATCTCTATTCATCATCTCAATCGGATCTCTCAATCTCTTCTTGACTATTGATTGTCTCTCTATTTCTCCTTTCTTTTCTTCTTGTTTATTATTCTAATTTCTTTATTTCTCTATTTTCTCCAATCCCTTCTAATCTCAACATAAGTCACCAAACCTACAAATATATACCCAACCCAATCTCATAAATATCCCTGACTGCCAAACTCCGCTGTGGTGACCAATCCGGGACACCACAAAAAAAAAAATATTTTTTTTCGGTTGTACCCCTATGGGTACCTTCATTTCCCCCCATCTCTCAACCTCTCCCTGTCCTAGCGGTCTAGGACAGGCCTCTTGCCTGTCTCTCTGCTTCAATCCTCTCTTCCTATGTTCAACTCCCCCTTGTTGCGCTCGCGGCCCTGACTTTTGGCGACGCGAGCAATTGTTGAACCACTTTTGACAATCCCTTCTCCTCCTCTCCACTCCATCCACACTAATCCACCACCCTTTCCTCATCCCAACCCACTCATGTCACCAGCCGAGCGTCATCCTTCACCACCACCCCCACCACCGGAAGAGGATGAAGAAGGTGAGGATGAGGAGGAAGAAGAGGAGGAGGAAGAAGAGGAAGAGGAAGATATGGTCGATAGTCTGGTTCATGCCTCCAAGGATGAAGTCAAACAACGTGCACTCTCGATCCTCGGTTTGGATCCCGACGGCCGGGTCCTACCGCTCTCGGTCAAACAAGAGGCCCTCACTCACTCACTCTGGTCTCAAGCCGGGACCTGCAATCTACCCCAACCTTCACCGACGACAACGAAGATCACACGCCCCGACCTACAACTCCCATCTCACTCCTCCCTCGCTCACTCGACCATCCATCACTCCAGACCAATCGACCCTGACTCCCATTTGGCCCCTGCCTGGATTTGCAAGCTTCAATCCCAGGTCCTCATCCGTCCTCCCTCCAAGGCTGAGGATCAACACCTCCTGTTTGAATCGATCTCCCCGGCTCCCTTGGGTTCATCAGATCCTCCCAAACTCAAACCTGCTCATCCAAGTTCAGATCCTCGCCCATCATTTGATCCAACCAACGACCGCAAGCGACCGCTTGCGGCCGTCGGAACCTTCACCCCGCTTTCGCCGCCAATTGGGCGACAACAGCCGTTGTCGCCGCAAATCGGGCAACGACAGCCGTTGTCAACACCTGGGACCGCTGTCGCGGGTGTCCATCTGGTTGCCCGCGGTCATTCTCAACACGGGCGACATTTCTTTTTTTTCCCCTCATGTTATTTTTTTTTTTTTTTTTTTTTTTTATTATGTTTTCATTTTCCCGCACCTATTTGTAGTATCACTTGTACATAGTATACAGGGCCTCATGGCTATAAAAGGAGGGGCTCTCCCCTGCTTTTTGGCCCAGAAAATCCAAGAGACCATCTTCAGAAATCAAACTTATCCGTGGGCATCCTTCCCCACTTATCTGAGCAATTTATCCAGGTATATCCATGATTGCCCCTTGATCCTTTGAGCCTCCATACTCAAACTCTGTCCCTTGTGACCTTGTTCCTAATCACCAACCAATAGCCTTGCTGGTTGAAGAAGAATTCCTGTCTGTCTGAATTCTTGGGTGTGTTATACCACTCTGATCCCTTTTTCCGACCATACTGGTCTTGATCTCTCCTTGATCATCTTTCTGGAGCCAATCACGTTTGATTGAAGAGGTTTTATTAAGCTTAAAACCTGGAGTGTTATACCTCCCTTCTTCTTTAAGGTTGAATTTTGCCACGCTATTCTTGAGTCCCTTGAGAAGTGTTGGGATATTCTTGCTCAAATTTGTTATTGATTTGCTTCTAGAGCTTCAAAAACAAATTGCTTTTGTTTTGTTCAGCCTCCCACAGTTATCTGGTACCCTTCAAGCACTTGGTTGCGGAGAGTTGGGCAGGTTCATTGAGAACCTGGAGGTTGGTTGGGATTGAGTTGATCTTTCCTAATCAGCTGATGACGACCAGAGTTATTAGCTTGTGGGCGTTGTTACTTACAACTGTCTTGTTCTATTGAACTCTGAACAAACCTTGACTTATTTGTTCAATTCTTTACCTGCGCCATCTTGCCTCAGATAGTTCTGTTTCCATTGCTACCAAAAACTCTTATTCTCTTCCCTTACTTTGATTTCTCATCCATAAGGTTCTGGACCTTGATTCAGGTTACATTTAAATATTATTGTAACTCCTAGGAGGGCAGCCTAAACAGCACCTTTCCCCTCCACAGAACTGCCACGGCCTAGCACCGTTTGGAGTCTTACACCGCCTATATTCAAATCCCATTCTTCCTGTCTCCTCAGATTATCTCTTTGTCCTTAACTCTCTCATCTCTCCTAAACTAAAGCTGTCTCATCTGACTATCATTATTGATCTAAGCTGTAGGGCTCAACGTCTTTTCTCTTCCTGTTTCTTTATCTCTTCTTTGATGTCTTGTTCTGATATTTTTCTTTTCTACTCTTTCAGCCTCAGCTGGTTTTTAGTTCTGTTAAAATTCAATTAGATCTCATTATGGTTAAAAGCCAAAGGACCTCCACACGAACTTAACCAAGCCAGCCATGAACGAACCAGCCAGAGCGAATGAATACTTCCATCAAGTTGCGCTTAAAGCATCCGTAGACGCTATACCTCCTCTCAATGAAGAAAACTACTCTATTTGGCGAGACAAGATGTTAAGCTGTTCAATCTCAAAGATATTAAGGACGCTATCACTCGAAATTCTGGTCCTTTATCATCAAAACAAGATAGGGAAATTAGAGCGATTCTTTTATCCAAGCTTGACAGTACCACTCACGCAAATGTAGTCAACTCATCTAATATCTTGTCTTCTAAACTTCTATGGGCCAAAATTAAAAGAAGATTTGCCTCCTCCGAGACAGAAAACCATGCAAGAGTATTCAATCACTTCATTCATTCCACCTTCCACAAGAACGCCATAGAGACTTTTATCACAGAAATGAGAAAGGCCATCACAAGGATGACGGATGTTGGGATCGAATTACCAAAAGACATCTTGGCGTACCTACTATCATTCAAGTTTCCTCCTACTCTTGAAAACCTCAAGCAGCAAATCATGCATGTAGAGAACAATCTGACGATGGACGTAGTTTTTAATCATCCTATCCAGTAACATAATAAGAGAAAGGCTCAATCCAATCTTAGCAAACCTTCCACCAACGTCTCACTTGTTTTGACCAGGACGAGAACCTTCAAAGATGACAAGAAAGTAAAACTGAGATGCCGCGAAGGCTATCATGATCCTAACGCTCCCCACGCTCAATCTTCTTGCTTTCATCTCCATCCCAAAGTCGCTCCTGAATGGTGGATTGAGCAACAAAACAAATGGAAAAATAAGAACAAGAAAAATCCAACCATCATTTACCATGCCTTACTGAAGCTCTGGATCAATGCAGATAATAATCCAAATTTACTATTAGACTCCAGGGCCAACATTCACATTTTCAACAATTTGAAATTTTTCTCTTTGATAAAATTACAAGATGAATCTGAAGAAATCAAGACCGGAAAATTGGAGGCCAATCTTGAAATACAAGGAATTGGAACAGTCCATCTAGACTGGAAAGATTCAGTGATCACGCTTGAAGATTGTGCTTATTTACCGGAAATCTTTGTCAATCTAATCAGTCCCGGACTCCTTGCTAAAAAGGGGTGTAATCTCACTCAGACTCGCAATTCATTCAAGGCAACTTGAGACGATCGAGTTGTTTTGAAGGGCTTGATCAGGGACAACTTGTTTGTCATTGAAAAACCTCAATCGGCTGGTCAAAAAAATACCTTGAATATCACCAATCAATCTTCTAATTTCACATATACCCTCTTAGATTTCCACAAGATGTACAGTCATGCTTCTATCTCAACGCTTAAACCTCTCCTGAAGGATTGCTTTTCAAACAATGAACTTCAGTCCTTTCAATGTGACAGTTGCGTCAAGTGTAAGATCACCAAATCTCCATTTTCCAATGTCTCTTCTCCTGCTAGAAAACCTTTAGAACGAATCCACCTCAATTTAGTCGGGCCAATCACTCCTCAATCAAAGGCTGGACATCTTTATCTTCTCACCCTAGTTGATAATTTTACCGGCTACCTTTCATGTTTTCCTCTAACTTCCAAAGATCAGACCCTCAAAACAATTATCAACATCCTGGAGACCGAATATAAACGTCTAAACTACTATCCCTCTGAAATATTTTCTGATAAAGGGACTGAATTTACTAATTCCACCCTGGAAGATTTTGCCAAAGAAAAATTCATCAAACTTTGTACTTCCAAACCTTATCATCCTCAGCATAACGGGCAAGCTGAAAGAGCACATAGGAAGATCATGGAATCAGCCAGATCCACCTTCTCCTCATCTCGCCTAGCCAAGAACTACTGGCATATAGTAACTCAAAGCTGTTGCTTTATGTTAAACCAGATCCCTCAAGAAGGTAATCCGTCGTCTCCCTGGGAACTCATGTTTGGCAAGACACTCCCAGCTAATTATTTAAAACCTGTAGGTTCTTCTGTGATCTACCTTGCCAATTGTCTTCAAAAAGGGAGAAAATTCGACAAAAAAGGTCTTGAAGGAGTCCTGATTGGTTTCAACCCTGTCTTCCACTCTTAATTAATCCTGGATACGCTTGGGACCGTCATTGAAACTAAGCATCTGAAATTTCTCAAAAATCAATTTAACGAATTCCCTTGCTTTGAATCGCCTGGCTTGGACATCTTTTCTCACCTTGAATCAAATTCCTACAAAACGGACTTCTTGACTACTGATAAACAATACTTGATTAGGGAGACCAACTCAAAAAGTTCTGAGTTGGACTCTGATCGAGAAGATGCTCTTCATTCTACACCTCAACCTCCGCCTCTCCCTTCCCATTCACAACCAGAACCACCTCATCAAAGAATTAATCTGCGTCCCAGACATGAACTCCAGAAACCACAAAGGTACGGTTTCCATCATTACTACAAACCTCCCTCTTATAAGGCTGCCCAAAAATGTTCTGAATGGCCAAAGTGGAAAGAGGCTTCCGAGGAAGAGCTTAAATCAATCAAATCTCAAGAGGTTTGGGAAGAATATTACGACAAACCCAACAATATATTGAACACAACGTGGGTATTCAAAGTAAAAGAAATTGTCATGGAGAATCCGTGAAATACAAAGCCCGCCTATGTTTACAGGGATTCGATAAAATTCAAGGCATAGATTTTGAGGAGACTTGGGCGCCTACCGGAAAACTAGGATCACTTTGTCTCGCGCTGGTCTATGGTTTAAAGAATAAAATGAAATTTACGCAATTTGATTTAAAAGGGGATTTTCTCCATGCTCCCTTGAACAAGACTGTAATCATTAAAACTCCTGAAGGCTCGGATCAATAATCTCCATATCTCAAATTAAAAAAATCCCTCTACAGTTTACGTCAATCACCCGAAAATTGGTACGAGACCCTCACCGCGTGGATCAAATCACAAGGATTTCGCAAATCAACGAGCGACCCTTGTTTATATCTCAATTCTAAATCCGGGGAAGTTCTCTACTTCCATGTTGACGATTTGATCTTAGTAGGGAAAACTGACTTGTTCAAAGTCAATTTCCTGAAAAGATTCTGTAACTCTTCCTGCCATTCGCCAAATACAATTCTTAGGATGTTAATGGAATTCGAAGGGGACAGCATATTTCTGAGTCAGCCAAAACACATCAATCGAGGCCTTGAAGAATTGGGTCTCACCAAATGTAACAATATAAATACACCTCTAACACAAAACTTACATCTCAAACCGGCCTCCGACAAAGATCATGCTCAGTTTTGTCAGCTCAACATTAATTATCAATCGACGATTGGATTATTAAACCATCTTTCTCAATACACTCGTCCGGACATCTCCTTTGCCGTCTCCAGTCTGGCAAGATTCAATGCAAAACCTGGCATAACTCATTGGAGGGAAGTCCGTAAATTATGGAAATACCTCAAAACCACTATAAACTTCAAGTTGACTCTAAAATACGACTCGTCCAAGTACTGTATTGCGGGCTATAGTGATGCTACGTGGGGAGACAATCCCACTTCTTGCAAATCTCAAACCGGATATATAGTATTACCTTTTGGCAGTCCAGTCATCTGGAACTCTTCACTACAAGGTAACTTAACGTACTCCTCTACAGAATCGGAACTCAATGCGCTGATTGATTGCTACCTTGAGTTGAAGTGGATCACTCACCTTGTGGATGAAATATACAACTCTACCTCAACCAAATTGAGAATATACGTGGATAACAAAGGGTTAGACAATAAAATAAAAAAATTCGGATCTCACTCCAAATCACGACACATCAACATCAAAACTAAAGGCATACGCGAAGACTTCAACCTCTCTAAATTTCTTCTCAATCTGGTACCCACCAATAAAATGATAGCAGATCCCTTAACCAAAGCGACGTCCTTTGGGGCCCTTCAACTACTCCAACAAACCTCTTTCACCTGCTAATTCACTCAAATCTCCTCTTACCAGTCACGAGGGGTGTTGAGTATTCCAGCTTCCCTCCTCTCTTACTGCGCTTCTGTGCGCCCTTCTGTTCCACTGCGCATCCATGCGCATGTCCATTTCTCCTCCTGCGCTTCTGCGCGCGGGTACTCATACTCATTTAGTCTATGACGGGGGACCCCAATGACTCATCATTTTCATCATCTCTATTCATCATCTCAATCGGATCTCTCAATCTCTTCTCAACTATCAATTGTCTCTCTATTTCTCCTTTCTTTTCTTCTTGTTTATTATTCTAATTTCTTTATTTCTCTATTTTCTCCAATCCCTTCTAATCTCAACATAAGTCACCAAACCTACAAATATATACTCGACCCAATCTCATAAATATCCCTGACTGCCGAACTCCGCCTATATTCAAATCCCATTCTTCCTGTCTCCTGAGATTATCTCTTTGTCCTTAACTCTCTCATCTATCCTAAACTAAAGCTGTCTCATCTGACTATCATTATTGATCTAAGCTGTAGGGCTCAACGTCTTTTTTCTTCCTGTTTCTTTATCTCTTCTTTGATGTCTTGTTCTGATATTTTTCTTTTCTACTCTTTCAGCCTCAGCTGGTTTTTAGATCTGTTGAAATTCAATTAGATCACATTAAGACCTTTATTGTTGATGAAGTGCTTGCTGGGAGAGATTTTTGATTTCCATAGTTCAGCCACAAGTCCTCTCATCCAGATAGCTTCAAGAAACAAATTGACAAGAGGATTAAGTTTGGCTTTGGTAGTGGAGTGAGTGACATTTTGTTGACGTTGGCTGCTCCAGGAGATAAGTGAGTTAAAGAGAAGAGAGAGATGACCGGATTGAGATTGCCTGGTCTCTAAGTCATCGCTCCAGGTGGCATTGCTATAGCACTGAATTTGAAGATTGGTGTTGTTGACTTGTAGAGTGAGTTTGAGATCCTTTGTTGCCTTTAAGTATTTCCAACATTTTTTAACCTCTCTCCAATGTTGAATTCCGGGTTTTTTGCAGAACCGGGAAAGACTCAAGACGGCAAAGCTGAGGTCAGGACGAGTTAAAAAGGTATGTAATTCATTAAGAAGACTGCGGAACAATAATTGATATTCAATGCTTTGAACTCTTCGTGTTCTTCATTGCTAGCAGTGGTTAGATTGATGTTCGCAGTTAGAGGGATAGAAGCTGGTTTGCAGTCAAGCATTTTTAATTCTTCAAGTCCGTGCTCTATATGTTTAGGTTGAGAAAGTAGGATTTTATCATTGGTTTTTTTGTATTTCATTCCAAGAATTGTGTTAGGTTCATGGTGATATTGTGTTAGGTTCATGGTGAGTGTTGAGAGGATTCACTGGATTGGTACCGTTGTAATCATCCCACACATTGAGTGCCTTGATACCGTTAAGTTCAACATCCATAGAGTTTTCCCATTTTGGGCTGTTGGTACATGTTTTTGCCTGTTCATATGTTCTGTGAACATAATAGTGGTGGTAGCCGTATTGTTGAGGAGGATTCAAACTAGAGCAATCGCGAAGAGTATATTTGGGAACCAATTGTTGCGCAAGTTTGTCAGAGGAAATAGATTTAGAATCGGAAGATGATTTGTTGCGCAGGTCGGGTGACGGAATCGGAGGAGGAGAATGATTGAGTATAGGGGAAGCAGGTCTGGAGACAGAGACTGGGGAAGTCGAGGAAGGAGGAACATTTGGGATCTCAAAGAGATCATTGTTGATTTTGACTATTAGATGATCTTTGACGGCCTTGGAGTTTGGGAAAACCTGGGAAAAATTGTTAGTTTTGAGAAAACAGACATGTTTAGAAGAAATGATAGAGTTATCAGGTTTAAGAATTTGGAATGACAGGAAACTTGGGTTGTAACCAACAAGGATACCAGGAAGTCTGCAATCCTTAAATTTCTCGCCTTGATTAATTTTGTAGTTGAGGTAGACTAACTTAGATCCTATAGGATGGAAGTAATTGGTAGGAAGAGATTTATTTGTGAAGAGAAGATAAGGAGAAAGGGAATTGGTTGTTTTTGGAATTTGATTTTGAGAAAGACAGGCGGCCTTAGCAACTTTGGCCCAAAGATCGAGAGGAAGATTCAAGCTTCGGAGAATGGCTCTCATAGATTTGGTAAGAGTCCGATTAGCTCTTTCAACCTTTCCGTTGTGTTTGTGATGATAAGGCTCTGTGATTAGATGTTGAATTGAGTTGGTGTTGAAATAAATTTTGTGTTTGGAGGAGGTAAATTCTCCGCCGCCATCAGTGCCGATGGTAGCTGGAAAACAATTGCGTTTCTGCCTTTTTTGATTAAGGATAACTTTCAGCTGTTGACAAGCGTCTGACTTATATTGAAGTGGAATAGCAGGAATATATCCCAAAAAGTTATCAACTACAGTCATAATGTAGTTCATGTTGTTTTGAAAAGCTGGAGATATGGGACCAATTAAGTCAATGTGGATTTGTTCGAATGGTTTAGAAGCGAGTCTTGAAGTGTTTTTGAAGGAGGTTTTTGCAATTTTGGAGAGGACACAATCTTCGCACTGAAATTCTGAGAGGGTTTTGGAGTTTAAAGATGGAAAAAGATTCTTGAGGCGAGGAGGACTAACGTGCCCAAAAGATTGGTTCAGGGATTTGATCTGAAATGAGTCCGAGTCCTGTAGTGAGAGATGACAAAATTTTGAATTGTGACCAATTCAAGAGGGTGGATTAAGAAGAAATAAATTTTCTTTAATGAATCCAGAAAAGGCTTGCTGAGAGCCAGCTTAGAGGACAAATCAATTATTAGAAGAAGAGAAGGAGCTGTTTTTGGAGGAGACAAGCTTGCCGGGACTGATTCAGTTAACCACTAGATCTGGAACGTATAGACAATTGTTGAGAGTGATAGAGGAACCTTTCCACGATAGTTGGACAACACCTTTACCCTTAATGGGCAATCTGGCTACTTCTTTTCCAGTTTTGATGAAGTCTTTGGGAATCTTATTGTCCAGTTGAGTGAAGAAAAGTTTGGAGTTGAACATATGACTAGAGGCACCTGAGTCCATGATGATGCAATTCAACGGATTAATTTCTTCAATCCAAGTGGTGATAAGAACCAAGTAGTGGGCGACTTCTTTAGATTTGGATTGAGAATTGAGTTGAGCTCTCCATTGTATCTAAGATTCTTTCCACCATTCTGGGGCCAGATGCTTGTGTAGATGCCAGCATTTCTTTTTGGGGTGATCCGGGGATTTTGGATTATGATACCCCCTTCGGCATTGGAATTCAACAGGTACGGATTTCTTGATAGGTTTGGAAGAAATGAGAGCAGTTTCATTGAGTTTAGGTTCCTTGTGTTTAACCTTAGTCTCATTATCTAGCTTTGTGAGGTGATTAATGACAAGATCCATGGTGACAACTTTTTCCGTGTGCATTATTTGTTGGCGTAAGGAATGCAGAGAGGGTGGAAATTTAAAGAGAATAAGATAGGCAAGAATATTTTCCGGAAGATCTATTCCTACATCAATCATTTTCTTAAGAGATACTTTTGTCTCGGTGATGAAGAGATTGATAGCTTCGGGTTTGAATTGTTGGTAAAGGAATTTGTTGAAAATGCGGGCTCTATTTGCGGTTTGAGAGGAAGCAAAGCGTTCTTTAATAGTTTTCCAGAGTAGTCAATCTGAAGAGATGTTTGCCGGATTGACTACGTTGTTATGAGTAACTGAATCTATTCGAGAGAGTAGAATTACTTGCGTCTCCATATCATTGGCCGGACTCAGACTTTTTGAATCATCTTCAAGAGCCTCCTTGATGCCTTTGAGTTTGAGAAGCATGAAAATTTTGTCCTTCCAAATTGAGTAGTTTTTGTCAGAAAGGATTGGAACGGCTTCAAGGGCGGCTTTGAGGATAATTTGTCAAAATCCATCGTTGCTGGATCCCTCCATTGTTTTGATTAGTTTTGTTGGACGGACCTTTGGCTTTTAAACGTGTTGAATTACTGTGAAAGATTGGAATGAATTAAGAACCAAGAGGGCTGAATCATAAAAGATATTAGTTAAGAATAAAACAAAGATCTTAAAGAAAAATAGTGAAGAAAAAGAAAGATTAAAGGAAGAAAAACAAACATCAAGCAATGGTGTAGAATTGAGAACTTGACAAGTTCAAGAGTGTGTGAGTTTGAGGAAGAGAGGTGATGGCGATGATAAAAGACTTGAAAGAGAAAGTTATTATAAGTAAATTGATGTGAGTTGAATGGCAGACAAGGCGGGTTGAGTTCTTACCAGTCAGAACTTGACAAGCTAGAGGATTTGATTAGGAGAATTGATGAAAAGATAATAGTCGAGTCATGGTTAAGAAAGAATTAAGAGAGGAGGAAAGAGTGAGGATGACAAGAAGAGAGCGCTGAAGGATGAAGGAAAGATTTGAGTTGGAGAGGTTTTTGCTGAGGGACAATCAATTAAGCTCAGTTGAAAGAGTTGTTCTGGAAGGATGACGAGGAGAGCCTCCGTGATCCTTCCTTTAATTATGGTAGATGAGAGGATTGTGAGAAGAGAAAGATTGAGCAACACGAATGTGAAATATGGAAGTTGACTAGTGACAGTGGTCAGAGACCCGCGGATGTGACACTTGACTATTGACTCTTGACAGGGACAAATTGTGAACAGAGACTGAAGGAAATGGAAATAAAAAGAAGATAAAGAAAAAGAAGTAATAAGAGGGAAGGTGGTTTGTAGTTCTTTATTTGACATTATCCTTTCACCTTAAAAAATTTCTTCAAAAAACACAAAAAATCAAAAAAAATAAAGTTTTTTTTTTGACATTTGAATCCTTTTATTTTCCACTTTATTTCATTTTTTTTTCAGTTCAAGCTATTGAAAAGTTAAAACAAAATTGAAAGAGCATTAAAATATATTTTTTAGATTTTTTGGATGTATTAATTTGCCTCAAAAAATTCCTTCAAAAAAGCCAAAAACTCAAAAAATTAAATTTTCTCATTTGACTTTTGGATCCTTATGTTTGCCATTTTGACTTGGGCAATGATAAATTCAAGACTCAAGTCTTTTGAGAGTTTTTTAAGGCCCCAAAAAACCTTTGGGAGTTGTTTAGGGCCCCACACATCCTGTGGGAGTTGTGTAGGGCCCCACACAACCTGTGGGTGTTGCGTAGGGCCCCACACAACCTGTGGGAGTTGTGTAGGCCCCCACACAACCTTTAGGAGATGTGTATGGCCCCACACAAACTTTGGGAGTTGTGTAGGGCCCCACAAAGCCTGTGGGAGTCGTGTAGGGCCCCACACAACCTGTGGGAGTTGTGTAGGGCCGCACACAACCTGTGGGAGTTGTGTAGGGCCCCACACAACCTGTGGGAGCTGTGTAGGGCCCCACACAACCTGTTGGAGCTGTGCAGGCACCCTCAATGCGTGGGGTTGCATAAACTACTCCAAAGGGTTGTTCCAAACTGGTGCAACACCCGGGGGGGGCATATTCCCCCCATAATGGGCAGTTTTGATCTTTTTACCCCTTTACAAAACCATTTAGACCTTTGTATGGGGGTATACAACCCCCCCAGGGTTGTTCAAGAATTTAGTTATTTTTATTTTATTTTTTATTTTATATTTTATATTTTTGTTTTTTTTTTAAACCAAAAAATCAAAATTTTTGATTTTTTGGTTGATTTCTGTTTTTTTGTTTATATTTAGTTTATTTGAATTTTTTTAAGCCTGCAATTCTTTTAGTTTTGTGGAATGGAAAACACATAGATTTGAGTTATGTACAACCCTACATGACCCATTTGAGCTGTGCAGCATGCCACACCGCCCATTTGAATTGTGTAGCGTGTCACACAGCCCAGTTGAATTGTGTAGCGTGCAACACGGCGCATTTGAGTCGTGTAGCGTTCCACACGGCCCATTTGAGTTGTGTACACAACTACACACGGCCCATTTGAGTCTTGTACAAAACTCAAAGAGTTGTGAGTTTAACATTACCCTTTTGACTTATTTTTTTGTTTTTCATGTTTTGAGAATTGTAAGAGAACTATTCAAGAGATTTTTGATTTTTTTTCAGGATTTTTGGATTTCATTTTTGAACTTTAAAAATTCCATCAAAAACCAAAAAATTTGAAAAATTCACTTTTCTCACTGGATTTTTAAATCCTTTTGTTGGCCTATATAATTGGTTTTTTTTGGGTGATTAAAGGTTCCAGAATTTTAAATTTTTTTAAAAAAACAAGCAGTTCATTAATACTTTTTGAATATCACCTGGATTCTTGCATACACCTTATAAGCTTCATTGAAAAATCAAAAATAAAGAACAAATATGGATACAAATATTAAAATTTATTCAAGTATGATTGGTTTTATTTTTCTACTTTATTTTTGTGGAGAGAACAAAACCTCATTACAAAGATCCAAATTTATCTGAACAATTGTTTTCCCAGATTTGGAATCCTTTGTCACAAAGGTTTTCCAAAGTGGATCTAACCTGGGAGCAGGCCAATTATCAGACTTGAACTTGAATGAGAATATATGTTTGGATTCTTATAAAAGAATGAAGAAAATAGGAGATGTTTTGGAATTAGGAGTGAAAGGGGAATTCAGAGGAAGATGAGTGCAAGGCATTAAAGAAGAAAGCAGAACCACTGGAAACTCATATGTTTCAGCCAGAAGGAACCCAGGGCATTAAAATTTCATTCATCTATTTATGAGAGCTGGGCCATAAAGGTGGTTCAGTTGCCTTATTGCTTCTTGGAAATTTTAACCCCAGATATCATGCAGTAATCTTGTGTCCTTGAAGATTGGGTTTGAATCAAGCTCTTTCACCATTTCTTTCCTGACTTCAATCCAGTCTTCTGAGATCCTCCCCAAGAAAATGGCTGCTGCGCTAAAGCCACAGTTCCCATCCCCTATAAAATCTTGTAAATGTGAGATATTTGGAGTGGCTGTTTTTGGTTAAATTTAATCTTTGTATTGGAAATAAAACCAAAAAATCAGAATTTTTTATAACAGAAAATATGGACTAAAGAGAATACTCACTTCTTCAATTGATATTTGGTCAAATATTCCAGAAGAAGAATAAGATAATTTTCAGGAAAACTAGAGGAAAAACCCAAAAGAAATCAGACAAAATTAAATAAGGAGAAAATACCAAATGTTCTCACTTTCTTACTAATTTTTGGGGCTTCTAATACCTTCCCCCCAGGAGGATGGTAAGGGTCATCACCTTCTTCATTGGATACCTTTAGTATCTTTATTCTTGTCCCAGGATTGTATTCAGGAGAAGCAAATTGCTTATTCAGAATGGTTCCAGACCTCTTATAAAGGTTTGAATGAAAAAATTAATGAAAAATAATATCCAACAAATTAGCCAAAAATAAAAGAAAATGAAAGCTCACAATCTTAATTACATCCTCATCTGGAAGCTCTTCATCTTCTGAATCTTCTCCTTTGTCTAAATCTGGCATCTCTTCATCTTCTTCATATTCCTCTTCAGTCTGTCATTCACTCTATGTTAAAAAAATGAGAAGGAATAATCAAAAAAACAACCCATTGCAGAAAAAATAAGTATAACTATAAAATAAACTCTTCCCCTTATTGCTCCTTCTTTTTTGCCTTTCCCTTGCCTTGAATGGCCTTTCACCTTCTTGAAACCTGAACATATCAGAAGAACAATTAATGATGAATGTTGATATGTTTTTTTTGTCCAAAAAATTGGTGACTGAAGTTGAAATTTTCTATGAATTTCTTCTTTGGCCTTCCTCTCCTATTTGTTTCTTCTGAATATTCAAAAATATATTTATCTCTTTTGCTTGAGGAATGAGAGATCTTCTTAAACCTATTGGCTTCTCCCTTGGATTTTCCTCTTACTTTTGATCTTTGGGTGAAATTTGGCTCTTCAATCAGGGTAAGTTGATATCTTGCACTGTACAGCTTCATGCTTTCACCCAGATAATGTAGCTGTTCTCCAGGTGGAAACTTGCTGAATGCTTCAAAAGGTTCAGTGAAATATAGGTTTTCACTACTTTCTTTGGTTGGAACTTTGAGTTTTGCTGAAACTTCAGTTTCTTCAGGGTTCACAGTTAACTGGAGAAATGAAAATCAAAATCAATCAAGAAATTATTCATTTGAGCTTGAATCCCCCCCCCCCAAAAAAAAGAAGAGAAAAACATACTGAGATGGGAGCTTTGATATGCCATTGAGGATGAAAATAAGTTGGAATAGTTCAAGCTTTCTGATGGCAAATTTGAGTTTGTGAACACATGGTATACCCATGTAAGAAGAGTAATCACCATTGTTGCAATTGGTTGAAGAATAAGGAACTTGATGAGATGAATGAATTATTTTGAGGGAAAAGTGGCTGATGATTCCAGAACAATGATCCATACAAAGAGGCAAACCAATGAGATTCTTGAATTCTTGCTGAAAGGCTTCAATGGCTCTCCCATGGGTTTGGATTGTGATGGAACTGTAAATTTTTTGAACTAAATCATAGAAAGAGCCAATAGAAGAATTTATGAATCTTTAAATGTAGGAGTGAGAACCTTCTTTTCTTGATGTATTTTTGTTTCCAAAGTAAAATTATTTGTTTGCAAAATAGGAGAAAAATTTTCTTTTTAGAGGAATGCAGTTTGCAAGAAGGTAGTCAGAAGTGGGAGGATTCCAGACCAGAGAAAGTTTTGTGAAGATCTTGTGATAGCTTGATTCAGATTCTTAATAGAACAAATGATTCCATTGTTTCTGGAATAGCTTCCATTTTTCTTCAGATTTAAAGCTCTTCCTGCAACCAGTTTGAATATTCTTGAAAATTTGCCAGAAACAGAGAAGATGATGAGAGGAACGGAAAACTGGTTCAGTTGAGCTAATAATTTCTTGTTCCTTGTATGTCACAATCACACTAGGTTCTTTATCTTCAAAGATTTACTTAAGTTGAGTCAGGAACCAATAATAGTTCTGTTTTTTCTCCTGATATAAGAAACAGAATGCAACTGAGAAGCTTCAAGCAGAATTTTATATCCCAAGAATATGAAGAAGGGGAATTCTAAATTTGTTGGTTTTATATGTACAGTCCATCA